>JAHDVF020000767.1:0-405642 GCA_022606425.2 Lepidostoma basale
CCCCCAAGTAGCCCTTCTTCTTGATCCAGTCCATCTTGATTTGCACGCTGCGGGGGTTTTCATAACCCACCCATTGCGTCCCTGACGAGCGAATTGTATTTGTATCATGTATTTGTTTTGCGAAAATGGCGTTAAATTAATTTAAAATGTAGTATTTAAAATATGGAACTTTAACAAAATCATTGGCGATTATACGAGATTAAAAATCTAGATAAAAGAGAAAAATCTTGTACAATTATAACAAGTCCAAGTCGTTATTCAAGATAACACTAATCGTTCATCTTACAAACCTTTGTAGGCGTAAGGGCACAGTCCGACGTTGTCCCATTTCTTGGTCCATTCGCTTCCCTTCTTATCTGTCTCCATACAAATCTGAAACGAAGAAATGTCTCCAGGTCAACAATTCCACAAAGAATCTGCGAGATTGCTAGGAGTGCAGGGAGGATGTAGCTCTCACCTCGTAGTACGACCAGAACCCCGTGGCGTTGGTGTAGGGCGCAGGCTCGCCGCCGCCCGCCTCCTTGTTGATGTAGGTGCCGAGGTCGTAGTTGCTGTTGCCCTGCGCCAGCGTGAAGGAGCGCCCGTAGAAGGGCACGCCCACCACCAGCTTGTCGGCCGGGCAGCCCATGTCCTCCCACAGCTGCAGCCCGTCGTTCTGAAAGCCGTCAGAATGGGTCAGTCAACGCCACAACACGCGCGCCTGTCCGTACAGTCGCAGGGGCCTCACCACATTGAGCTTCTCGTAGGCGTACTGGTCGTGCGGGCGGCGGTACAGCGGGCTGTGCACGTCCGCGAAGCCGGCCCAGTTCCCGCGCAGGTCGTAGGACATGACGTGGATGGCGTCCAGCAACCTGCGGCGGACGCATAGAGTCATACGTTAGAGTCACAGAGAGAACAGGTCGCTGCAGTCACAAGTAGAGGCACTCACTCGCACAGCTCCGGCACGTGGTAGCCCTCCTGCAGGCGGAACTTGGCGAGGGGCACGGCGGCCGTGATCTCCCAGCCGCGCGCCTGCCGCTCGAAGGCCCGCCGCAGCTCCTCCACGAAGTAGAGGAACAGGTTCTTGTCTCCGAAGGAGCCGCCGCGGTCCGCCGCCCCGGGGTACTCCCAGTCCAGGTCGAAGCCGTCGAACTTGTACTTCACCATGAAGTCTGAGTGTTTGGAAGGAATACAGAGAGTTAGCTCATCTTATGGTCCATCCCAGCTGTCGTCGAGTTCGATACCTAATTATCATTTCTGAGCGGCACTGGCTAAATTAAGCTACTGATTTTACCAAGACGACCTTCGTGGCAGAGTGGTAAGAGCTCTGACTTCCATACCGAAGGTCCCGGGTTCGATTCCCGGCGATGGCAGGGTGATTGTCACACTATCTTTGGTCTGGTGTAGAATTCACGTGACAATAAAATGGCGATAGATTGGCTACGAGAATCAATATAATAGCCAAAATTAAATTGTATACAGTAATTGGGTTCAAACGACCTTTTGTTTACATAAAAAAATAATAATAATAATAATAATAACGTTCAATAATCATTCAGTACGCGCAATGCTATTGATGAGAAACACATTGACATTGGGCACATCGCATTTGCGTGTTGTGAAATTATCATTCAATGTTAAAATCCAAATCTAAACATGTCTAGACATAGAGAGCTACACACAGCAGTGCACGTCGCGTGCAGTATTACCCACGACGCTCCTGATGAACTTGGTCCTCTTGGCCTTGTCGGCAACCATGGCGGAGTACTTCTCGCCCCCTTCGGCCCAGCCGCCCACCGCCACCTGCAGCTTCAGGCCGGGGAACTTGCTCCGGATGGATGTGAAGTTGGAGAACCCGCTCTTCTGGACGTCCAGCTGTCGACACACGCACGGTAAGGATTCTTTCATTCACATTACATTTAGGTATATTAACACGTTAAACATCATTGCAATTCCAGCAAGACAATAGTATTATGTCAAGTATGACTATAGGTAGGTACTGTTCGGTCAGTCTTTTCCCAAGTACGCCCCTGGGCCAATTAATTTCACTTTGATAATAAATTATCCGAATATAAATCGGCGCTAATGTGCGCTAATATTCCAGCGGCAAGCAATCGTTGTTAATCATCTTATTATAATACGTAAACAATGCTATCTTCGTCACGCATAAACAGATACGATAGCAATCAAAGTAGGTATATGTAATGCAGCGTTTCTCGCCTCCGGATCTATGACGAGCACCTCCCAGCTGGAGTCGTCCACGCCGATGAAGGAGTAGATGAGGTGCGTGCACAGCTCCGCGGGCACGTCCTCCAGCCCGTAGCGGCCCAGGCCGGGCCGGTACACGGCCCAGTTGCTGAAGTAGCACACTATGCGCGCGGGCCTGCCGCCTGCAACGAGACTCGCGCGTTAGATAGAATACAACACGCCGCTATCACATCCCCACATCCTCACATCCTACCGGACACGCCGCGCGGAGACGCAGAGCCCGCGGCCGCCAGCACGAGCAGCGCCAGGTACGCGGAGAGTCCCATCTCTGGATCTGAAAACGGCCGTACAACATTAGGTACTAGGTAACATATATTATTCATACGAGGTAATCGAATATTCAGTACTTACCTACTCTTTATCTCCACAAATGTAATGATGTGATAACACTGCTATGTTAAGTATTCGGTAATCAGCGACCGGGCGTTGAAGAATACTCTAGTTTTAATGAGGATACGCAGTTCTTATAGGACATCTTATCATCCGTATTTCGTAATTGTAATGGGAGGAAAGCGCCTAGGAGCAGTGCACCAGATGAAGCAATATTTTATAGATACGACGAGCGTCGTATTGTTCTGTGTGTTTTGAGTACTGCGGGTATACTCGGCTTCATTGGGTAATTGCATGCGCTGCGTGTATTCAGAACTTATTGCACTATCACGTTCTGAACCTTCGGTCCTGTGTCGCCGCCCTGGTACTGTGAAGTCCTTTGCAGTAATAATACTGTAACATACAGTATGACAGTGCGGGGTTCTTACGAGTATAGGTATTACTCATTTTGGGCGACATTGCGCAGTTTCATATTATCGCACATTTTTTAAAATGGATGATCTCAGTCGGGAATATTACTTTTCCAATAAACAGGAAGTTGCACAGTGTTACTAAAGCCGTGGTTTATCTGTAGGTATAATTACAAACATGCGTGAGCCGGGCAGGGCTCTCACCGGCTCCGGTATGCTCAAACTCCGGTAACTTTCTTTAGAAATGGCGAGGATTGAACACTCTCTACACTATTACCTACACCACGAGCTTACAATGGTGTTCGTTATGCATAACGAGACAATATTTATTGAAAAAAATGCAAAACGCATTCCCATCTACATCTCGGAAGAATTCATATCAACTGAATAAGTATTATTTGAAATAACATTTTGGAATGTGGAGACAACATGTTTTAACATCTTAGTGTATTGGAAAAATAATTGTGTAATGCTTTAGATATGTTTAAAATAAATAAATGAATTAATAACTGGTGCACGCGATATTAGGAGATCTAATTTGAAAGAATGCAATGTCAAGCGTAACGTGCAGACTAGACAATAGCTGTCCCCGAATCAGGCGGTAGGCGGCGGCGGTCCCATTCGGAGACTGATCTCGTGAATTATTATCGGATTTGGACAGGACGAGTTTGGAGATATTTGGCTGTAACGGTACCGCCTGCCGCCGGGAGTGGACCAGCAGAGAACTGGTTCCGGAGAGGTAAATGACCGCGAGACACATCTTTATTTATCGGAAGATGACAACAGATGTGGAGTGCCGCTGCTCCCTGGCAGGACGCGATGGACGGTCTGGATACACACAAACAGTGAATAATACCTTCATCGTGTGCACGACCGAGGACAACCATATATTAAGGTTGTATGTACGGGGGAAATATTTAAAGAAGGATCGACGAACGGCTGTGGAGTTATTGTACCGACCCCAGTTGCAGCAGTGCGGTGTTCTAGCCTACTAGTGTCGGATGCAGATACAAGTGAATGCAGAGCAAACGAAATCGTTGAATAACTCAATGAATAATACCTTAGACAGGCGAAACATGTCATTCACATAAAATATAATAAAATTTCTGACGTTTTCATTCGTATTAATTATAGTTTGGGCGCCATGGAAAGATTGCAGGAAGAGAGATTGGCGATAAAATTATACTTTAACAATGTAAATGGATCACAATATGTAGGTAGATCGGCAAAAACTACGTATGACACAATGTATGAATGTTGAGTAGTCGAGAAAAGTTTGTCAGAATTTTACGGTATGATGGTAATTTTATTGTGCCTTCCGCTTCAGAGAAATGGCGCGATGGTTGATTAGTTTTGTTGAAAAGAAGCCAAAAGGAAACCAAAATAATTGCCTAGATTCAAAACGATCATCTTCGTTTAGAACAATAAATATTGGAGCATGCACCTGAACTTAATAAAATCCAGTAAGTTACAATGACAGACACAGACAGAGACATGTACACCCTTTGTAGGGAAAGATCACAAAACAACAATGCGCGACGTTCGCCGGCTCGGGGCTCGGCGGGAGGGGAGAACGGAAAAGTCTTCCGGCTTCAAATACGTAAAATGTCTACAGAAATGTTCCTCACAACAGTATAAAATAAAAGTTGACTTCAGTCGGTAAGTAAGAAGTCGTATTCGTACTAACCCATAGTTTGTATCCGAAACGTTAGCCCTTATATCGCTAGAAACTATAATAACTTCGATAGATATTCAAATATCGAAATCTAAAATTTAAGCAATATTTGTCTATGGATTCGCGGCTCAACAACATTATGTGGGCTGAGATTGCGTAGGTACCCTCCAAGCACTAACCTAACACGGTGGCCATATCTTCACGCGCATTCGAGCATTTGAATAACGCGTACGTTTGAATATGGAATACAACGCGCAGAGCATAGCTGAGTGGACTCGTGGCTTAACAATAATGTTTAAAAAGTAAATGAAATTGTATCTTTTGCACTTACTGTGTTTACACGCGCCCGCCTCGGCAGCCAGCGAGAAATGACGCTGGAGCCTGCCGGGCCCTTCCTCTTATATATTATAAACAATTCTCCGTGCTATATTATACACTATATACGCGCAGTGTCGCTTTGTGTCGAACCAAAAGAAAAAAAGAACCGCTTCGGATGCGTGAGAGAGAAAACAAATACGAGTAAATTATTCAGTCCGCACACGAGGTCCAGAGAGCGGGGCGACTTCGGCCGCCGAGTGTCGGCTGTTTCATGAGCGACTGTGGTTACCTATAGCTTCACAAGCAGCTTCTCTAACTGCAACCAGAGCCATAAACCCTAAGAGACAAAATCTCTTCGATGGACTGTTCGGTGATAGTTGAGTCTGCATAATAAATAAGTCATCAGATTGTACGAGCGTGTTCCAGCTGCAACTCTCCGATCAGCGGACTGCACCGTTATTTTGAATTTAGTTTTAGTTCAACTTGCCGATTAGTTTTTTACACATGTATAAATATGCGACCCGAAATAATGCAGCCCACGCCATCGCCAGTGTGTTGCAAATATTATCTTTGCACCGGCGCGCCGGCGGTATGTTGATATTTTAGCATTACTTACAAAATCATCACCAAAGTGGTATATTCGCGGAAGAAGCAGGTTGGAAGATCGCGCCCTTTTCGTCAGCCCACAGTGTCGACGCGGTCATTCGTGAAATATCTCGGTAACTGTCTAGAACATGTTTCAAATGTACACCTGAAAGGGAACTGTTTTTGGATAATTAGACGTGCAGTTCATACATCCACGGCGACTGCGACTGCCAGAATAGGTCCAGTAGGAAACTTATCAATCGCTTCTCGAACTATTTTTTTTATCAAATCAGATTAAAACCATTCGTTTATAGCTAAATAAGAGTAAACGTTATCAATTTAATTAAAATCGACAAATTAGCGACAGGTGCGGTGAGAGTAGCCCCACTGTCGTGGAAAAAGGCCACTGCCGATGTTCGAAGCGATGCGGCTTAAACGTAATAGTGCTCTGCCCACGGGCATCACCTTAGGTAGATTGGTCCTACACAATGGAAGGAGAATTAACGTGTAATGCCGTCGCCTCAGATAATTGTCAAACAAAAGACGAGCGAAGTCAAGTGATTCCAAGTGTCCGAATCACACATTCGACCGCGGATCAACATGGTAACTATCAATATGTATAGTTACCATATAAACAATCACAAACATTTAGTTTACGCCGCACAGTGGGGCCAAAATATGAAAACGTGTCATTAACTCATAGAAGCTATATATATAGCTATAAATCAAAGGATTTAATGTAATTAGGTAGGTTAATGAAAATAAGAGACAATGTCATGAATATTAACACTTTATTTTTCCAATAACAATGAAATATGTGTCAAATACTGTCTTATTTTTATATGCTCGTTAAAGTCATTTTTTATTATTTTTAATAACGTAAAATGCAGCTTAGTTTTACATAATATATACGTTTCTTGAAAGAACGTCGATTTTACCCTTCATAAATACACACCAATATTTTTTTTACTCGTTATCAGATATTTCTGAGACACCATCATTGTCATCGGATTCATCATTTTCGCTTTGGCTGGAGGACCCTGTAGATGGAGGTATTATCAGATCCAAAACGTCTTTGAGGAATCTAGTTAGTTCCTCTTTCGGTAATTTCCTCTTACTAGTTATTAAAGGATCTGATGAGAGTAAAAGAAAATTTAAAATATCCGTGTTTGAATTCGTTCTGCTGGATTTCCTCGAGTGGTACTCCCTAAACTTTTTAAAATCTTTGTTACGTGCTTCCTGCGCTTCTTCGGTTAATTGACCTATCGGCAATATTGACGTTTTTATTATTTCAGGTCCGTGTATTAAATATTCGTGAAGTGTGGGTGGCATATTACACCACGGATATTTTTCTTCAAAATATCTGGCTGTATGTAACGCATACTCCCGGTATTTTTCCACACTAATTTCATGACCACATGATATAACTATTAAAATGGTGTGCATTTTTCTTATTAATTCTACATCTAAATTGGTTATTTCTGCAGACACCTCTGCACTTAAAAAAAAACGCCTGGCGGTATTTCCATCGTTTGTGTTACCAAAGCCCGGCTTGGTTTGTCCACGATCAAACCTAGTTTTTCTTCGAACTGAGCTTGAATTTTTTTCTTAGTTTCTTCAACGATTTCCTTGTCTGTCCCTCGAGCTTTTATAGGCAGTTTGTACGTAAAATGGAGAAGACACTTAAAAAAGCGTATCCATCCGTGCAAGACCGAAATGCCGAATTCTAAATTTTATGTTTTTATTTATTTTGTTAGCAATGCATCTATATATTATAATTCAATTGTTTAGATGTGGCACCACGTATGTAACATTTTTGGGTAGAAGAAGTATGTGTGATAGCTTTACATACTTTGCCATCAATCATTGCGAATATTAAATGATGTTTGATTACGATAACGCGCCCATCTAGTCTGACTATGGTTGTGGTAATATTTTTTATTTCTTCATCTACCCTTCGTTTCTCTTCCAAAGGTACTGCTGTGCATTCCTTAATAAATTCTATTTTCAGAGGTCTGCAATACCTCGTTGAACCAGGTCTTGGATTTTGCCAAATAATTTTGGCACCAGACACTAGGCGTAAGGGGGCAAATGATGTGATAAAAACCGCTGCATCATCGGCATCTGCGTCAAAAAAAGCCTGTTTATGTGAACTATGCCCCGAACTTCCATCAACTCCCCATTTGGAATATAATATCATATTATTTAATTCTTTGGGTTTGAGTGTAAAAACAACATCTTGATGGGTGATAATTAAACGCTCAATCGTGAGATTAAGCATGATCTGCAAATCAACATATACCAAAGTATCCGTGACATGTATATTTTCTGGCTCTGGATAACATCGTCTTTTTTAGGCCTGTACAGTTTTATACGAAAGATATAAGTTTTTAGATTTCAACTTAATAGCGTTATACTGATGTGGAGACAAGTCCGCTTCTATTAAAAGTGCTAAAGCATCTTCTGCTGACATGAACACGTTTCCAAAAGACTCCCTGGAAGTTTGATGAGATTTACCTGAACCTGTTGGAACAGATAAAATACCTCGAACCAACTTTGAGGCATCTGCCTGTCATGCAGCTCTAAGTTCCATTTGTGTTGCGTAGAGTAAGTCTGGCAGAGATGCAGAATTCCTCAGATTAACCGTCTTTTGCCGCTTCACCCTTTCTGTACTCTCCTCAAAAGGAATCATCGGGCGACCGCCACATGTTTTTGTAGCGCGAATGAAAGAAACGGATGTATCAAGCCACGTTTTATTAACATCGAGAAATCTTTCTTTCATCCAGTGAGCTGATTCCCATCATGATTTATAATCAAATTTAAACCGAATACAATTTTTAACACACGTTACACTTTTTCCTAACTCATCAACACACCCTGTCCGTTTTATGATTTCTTTTTGCAGGAAATCAATCTGATCCTCCAATTTTTCTTTTCCGAAACTCTTCATAAGCGTTATTAATTGATGCTTTGTCATGAACAAAGTGCTGGAGCTGGTACCTAGGTATGCGAGAAAAGGAAAAACAGAATAAGATACAAAATTGGTGAATTTTTTTTTCATTTTTGGTTATTCGAAATGTGCTGTTATTTTAAAAAAGTGCAAAAAGTGGCAAAAAATAACATCATATCAATAAAGTACAACAATTACTTATTATGAATCAATTAAAATACTTGCGGAATTCATCGGGATTCTATACTAAATCTCTAAATGTTTTTTTAATATTACAAAAACCTCTGTATCATTTTAATGCGAAATCGGTTTAATTTTTTTACATTTAAAACAAGCCGTAATTACAATTAATTTAACTCAAAAAAGAGGATACATACCTGACGTGTAAGGTTCCATACTAAAACTTTAAATTTTTTATCAATAATACAACTAAAGAAATGTTAGAAACTAGGTGTTGCGCTGACTTGAAATAACGGACGTGTAACCTCTACGAGTAATCGGCTCCGATTGAGGGGTGCTAGAGCGAACGTGTCACAGTCTAGCTTGTCTATCTGCTCGTGATCATATGCTAAATATATCTGAGTCATCATATAAAAACAAAGCGTTTAATGAATCATAATTTTTATTTTTTGGGTTATTGTATGAGAAATCTGAATCCTGCCCCATTGTGCGCCGCTTGGAGTTATTGGAGTTGAAATGCACAGATGAAATTAGTATGCACTGGAATTTCAAGTTAGATAGTGATTGTTTAGGAACACAGAAGGAGATATGTCCGCGCGGGAGCGAGGTGGGGGAAGGGAGGCTGAGGCGAGACGGTCTTCTATTAATTAAATTCGGGCACCTACCTAATTATTATCGCCCCTGCCGTTAGAGCGCAAGGACATGAGTCCTCGGGAATTACTTTGATGCATAAATTTGTTCGCAACATGCTAACTCCGGCTAATTATTTCCCGAGCATAAATTTAGAGGAACAAACTGACACTGATTTAGAACAGCGTTAACATTAGGAACATTTTGAATGGAAATTCTTCGGCAGATATAAATAATGAGACTATTATAGACACACAGGGTCGGCTAACGTCTAGCCGTTTCAGTCCTCATGCAACTACAATAGTAATTGTGCCTTAGTGTCATTGCTGGTTAGGCATGCGAGGAGGCGAGCGGCGGGCGGCGCTGCAGCAGAAACCGGCTGCCCCGGGCCGGCCGGCTTAACACTCCGCGTGCTGGACACGGACAGGAGGGTACATTTCATCTTCACGTGTCGGTCGAGTGGCGCAAACACGAGCCGAGTGATCAAATGTAGGAGCGTTACCACTTGTTGATCAAATAAATTTATTTACTCAACAGACATTACAAACAGCATAAATGTTTTAGCCATCAATACCAATACCAGGAACACATGAGAGATGGTTCGACATGAGGAAGACAAGATACTTTCAAGCCAAGTCTAAAGTCAAGAGTATTTGTCTTCTGAACGTACTTTCACTAATATGAAAGAAGTCGATCTCCGAAGAGACCGCGTTCAGCAGACTAATTGCTCTTCCCACTAGTGTCACCAGAGGCAGATTGGTTTTGGCAGCCGGTAAGCTATAAACGCCTGACTCAGGACTTACTTATCAAATCTGATGACTCGAGGGCCCAGATTTATTCGGTTTGGTCACTAGGTCACTAGAGCAGAGCATCGTGTGATGATGTAAGCAAAGCATATAAAAGCGGTACTTCCGAACACCCAATAGAGCAGTCAGTATTGCGATTCCTAACCGACACGAGTCTACGCTACCAAGTCTACGTACGAGAAAACTCCGACCTTCCTACCGAGCTACACAACTGTCTACACTGCTACGTCACAAAACCTTCGACGAATCTTCGCTCCAGTCGACCGACACTACTGCCCAGCGAGCCATCATCCTCTACTGCTCACCACCCGGACTCTGCCCCGCTGCTATCGACATCCAGGCGCACGCTCCATCACGAGTACATAATACTGTTTACGTATGATTACTTGTGATCTGTAATAAACGCTGAAACCTCCACCGTCTTTCAACTCTCACCACAAACCCCCAAAAATCCTTTCGATATGTGCACGAAAGTCAACCTACTCTCATAGATGATCCCGAGATCTCTCATCGTAGATACTTGTGCTAGTTTCTTGTTGTTCATTGTATATCTATGATACTCAGTTCTCAATGCTCTAGTAAAAGATAGCATTACACACTTAAAGACATTGAATGCACTTGATTACAGTGATTCTAGTTAACTATATTATTAATATCCGACTGGGGGCGTAGACAGTCAACAAGATTGTTAATTTGTATTAACATCGGTGTTGATATTGATCATCGGCAAATTAAAGGAATCGCGAGAAGTCTATCACCTTCGCAATATCATTTATGAAGATGGTAAAGATAAGTGGTCCTAGGTTTGAACCTTGTGGCACCCCTGAATTTACAAGAAAAGGTTCCGATTGAAAAATTACTTATGAGATGAATTGTTTTCTCACATAGAGGGAACTAATGAAACACATAATTAGCAAATAATATAAAATATTTGAGATCGCTTTTCTATAAGAATGTCGTGGTTCACATTATCAAAAGCCTTTGATAAATCATTATATGAACAGTCAACTTGGTGACCATTATCCAAAGCCGTTTTTTTGTTTTCTGTGAATACCATGAGATTTGTTTCAGTAGAACACCTCCTCCTGAACACACGTTGTTCTGTTATAATATAGGGGTCGACTTTGTGAAATATAAAATATGCAGCAGGGCATACTTTCTCCCAATATTTGAGCTCAACAGTGCCACGAGCTGCGTGTATGTTGTGCCCCCGTGGTCGTTTATACAAACCTGTAAAACACGAGCACGCCAATCTTGCCGCTGCCTAGTCCTTAGTCATTTTCCTGTAGCTCCCCCCAACTTTGGCGATCGACTCGGCGAACCTGTCCATGTCCTGCACCGCTCGGAACAGCTCCTCCACATTTCGGATGCCGGTCCAATCCCTCAAGTTTTGCAGCCAGGACATTTGTCTCTTTCCGGGCCCTCGGCGTCCCTCAATTTTCCCCTCCAATATCAGTTGGAGAAGGTGGTACTTTTCCCCACGCAGTATATGACCCAGATGTGAGATCTTTCGAACCTTGATAGTTGATAACAATTCCCTGTCAACTCTAGCTCGCCTCAGGACTTCGGTATTGGTAACCATGTGTGTCCAGGGAACTCTGAGCATTCGGCGATGGAGCCACATTTCAAATGCTTCCAGTCTGTTCATTGAGTTAACTTTCAAGGTCCACACATAGCATTTGATCATTCTCTGGCGGAGTTTCAAGTTTACGTTATCATTGCAGAAGAGTGATTTCATTTTATTAAACGTAGCTCTAGCTGCCTCAGAGCTCTTGCGTCAATTAAATGTTATGGGTGTATTTGCAAATTAATAATTCGAGCATATTATTGTGATGATATGTATTCGATAATAAATAGTTTTTTGTCACTCTCCGAGACTGATAAACTAACAAATGTTCAGACTATTCATTAAGTTCTCAGCCTCTTTGGATCCTCGAGTTAGCCGTCTGAGTGTGGCTAGTTAAGCAAGTCTCGGGTTATTTCACCCATCTAGTAAATATTGCACGTCGACTTGTGTATTACGATTATTGGGAGAACCTCGTCGAATAAGAGGTTCTCGGAATAAAACTTAGTAGAAATTTTGTTAAAACTTAGTGAATATGTAAATACTATACGAGTATATGAGACGAATTAGTTAAAAGTCATCGTGAAAAAATAATTACAGGACCTCTCGTCCATGAAGGGTTAAAATAAAATGAATGCGTTTATTGCCCTTTGCTTCCTGCACAAAAAAAACTTCCAATCTTGTGTGGAACTACCTCCTGTAAAAGTATGTAAATGTAAAGATCGGCCAACAAAGAGAATTGGAAAAGCACAAGTCACGCCATGAGTCCTGCTCGCTCCGCCCTCATTAGAACTCCCACACTGGGCTGTGCCTGTAACCACATGTCCCAACACTCACAAATGTGGCAACAATCAAACACGAATTCATTTAACTATATGCCAAATTGATATATCAGAAAATGTATAATGAATTATCTTAGCTATTTACAACAATTGAGGTGCAGGAGAAAACTTTAAAAATAATATGTTTCTTGGAAGATATTATACTATGCGTCAACTTATTATTTCTGGAATCTTGGGCATATTTGTGTTTCTTGGTATCCTATTGGTGTATTATTTATTATTACACACCACACACTGAGTACCTACATACTACTCTAAAGTTGCAGTCTGCAATGATACTCGTATCAGGCTGTGACATTCACAACTGTCTGGTTGTTAAGGTGTGTGATTTTTTCTAACAAATATTTAACAATTTGAATTGTTCAATGCAAAGCACCGAGTGATGAATGCCGCTCTGTTTTGGCAACGGAGACAGCATTGGGTTCGTTGTATAATAGTTCTTATTTTTCCTTGCTATAGACCTATGTGGTTTGTTCTCCAGACGGTTGCTCCTCCTGTAGCTGTGGTGTGAATTCCCAGCTATTCTTCCATTTCTTGGGAGGTCTTCCACGAGGACGAGCCCGTGAGGTTGATTATATAGTGCAATATAGAGGAGTCTGATGGTATCCATTCTTTGCACATAACGCCTTGTATGTAATCTGTCTACTGTTTGCTTAAATTTTTTTTTTTTGATCAAAAAATGATTGCGTGCAGCAGAACCCATGGAAAATATACTCTGGCAAGAAGAGAAGAAAAATAACCACTATAATGCCAAAACAGTGGAGTATTTTATCAAAGGATAAAAAACTTCTACTTCTTCTTCTTCAGCCTTCTTTCTCTCTCATTTTTTTCTACTCATCCCTGTTTTGTCTCTTCCACATCCAGGTCTCCCCAGCTATTCTGGGGATGTCATCAGTCCATGTTTTAGGTGTTTCTCCCAACACTCTTGCTCCTTGTCCAAGGTCTCCATGGGAGAATTTTGGGCACCCTTCTAGTAATGCCTGTCTGAGAATTGCCACTTCAATTTAGCTGTACGAACCACGATGTCGCCAACTTTGGTTTGGCGTCTAATTTCTTCATTTCTTATTTTATCTTTAAGATTCACGCCGAGCATTTGCCTCTCCATAGATAATTGGGCACATTTTAATTTATGGACACTTTTTGCCGTGAGGGTAGTCGTCTTTAAACCACAATCATAACCATCATCGGCTGTTGAGGAAGACTGTCCTTTACGATTGTGGGTCCACTGTGGCTAAGGAGCCCAATCCTCGACTCATACACTCTGGGACACAGATAAGGGCAGAGGTAGACGTTGGCAGTGGAGTCACCACTGTCTCCCGGTGGTCTCTCCTTTCTTCTCCTCTTTCTCTCTGCGGCGTTGTCTCTGCACTTCTTCACAACCATGCTTGCATTTATGTATTGTAATTATTCACCTAGGTCTATCTTCTGAGCAGCAGATAACACTATAGATGTTAGCCCTTTGGAGATTCGCTAACGCTTACACTAGCACACGGACTAGCACACGGACTAGCACATGGTCTAGCACACGGAATAGTCAGGGACTAGCACACAGGCTAGCGCATGGACTAGCAAACGGACTAGCAAATGTTTCCTCTGACCTCTGGGTTAGCTGGGAGTACAGAATTTTCCTGCCCATGTCAGTAGAATGCCTGAAACTAGTCTAGCCTCGGGTATTCTACTGAAATGGCCGGCCAGCTCAGTTCAGTTGTCTCTGAATGATAGTTAGTTAGAAAGTTTCAATCCTGGGATTGGTTTGCAGCAATTTCTTTTATTCTTCTCTTCCATTCTTCCCTGTCTTGTGCAGCTCTTTTGAAATCTGCATATGATGAGTAGCGCACGTCCACCAACAGGTCCTCCAGGTACTCTCCTAGAGTTGGGCGTGGGCGTCTCCTAGAGTTTGTCCCCTCGGTCATACACTCCATTATGGCATGCAAGAGACCTTCTTGAAGTATTACATGGCCGATCCATCTTGCACGCCTTTCGGACAAGGTCCTGAGCAGGTGTCTTCCTCCTTCGATTCCTTGAAGAACCTCCTCATTCGTGATGTGGTCTCTCCAGGAAATTCCTAATAGTCTTCTATAGGACCACATCTCAAAAGCCTCTAGTCTCCGCTTATCTCTTTCGGATAGGCACCATGTCTCTGAATGATAGCAGCAACAATACTCGCTATATTGACATCACGAAGTATGCTATCATTTATCCTGCCATTTCACATTTAGGATCCTCCGTAGACAATGTTGGTGGTATCACTCCATGGCTTTTATGTGTCTTCTGTATGGATTTCATATTTTTGAGGTTAATAGGAGTGTTGGCAGGACAACAGACTTGTAGACAAGCACCTTGGTGTCTTTCCTGGGGTTATGGTTGTCGAATATCATCTTTCTCATGCGCCCGAAGGCAGCGCTGGGCGACTTTATGCGGTTTGGATCTCTTTGCAATGTGTACCTTTTGTGATATATGGCTACCCAGGTATTGGTAGAGTGTCATTCTTCACATTTACGTATGTGGTAGGGCAGTGTTTGACGATTTTAGCTATTTTTGATAAAAGACTTTGGTCTTTTCGATATTAGTCTTCAATCCTATCATTTCGTACGATATCCTGAAGATCCTCCTCAGTGTTGGAACAGACAACGTTATCGTCTGCGTACTGTAGTTCAGTTAGGAGCAGGTGATGCATGTTCCTTTTGGATTGGAGCCCTGTAAGATAACTCCTTTGATGCGGTATAGAGGTGTATACCAGTTGATAGCTTAGGAGCTGGGAACAAGGGGCAGGGCTGAATGGAGTCATTAAGATACATACGAGTATATATTTCCTAAATTTAGTAATTGTAACATATCTATACCAAAACCGTTATTTTTTATCTATTCATTAGAAAGTTATTGACCAAGGTTGCACAATGGCCATTTTCATTAGTACTATCTACTTAATATGCAGACAAGGTTCAAGAAGCAATAAATATGACCAACTACTACTAAAATATACTATTTGTACGAGGTGAGAAGCATCCTTCGTATCGTACTTATTTTGTATCTTACATTCTGTGAATTAATAAATGTGTCAGCTAAGCAGGCAAAATTCAAAATGAGTTTGAACGGAAAACAAAACAAAATGATAGGAATGTGAGTATCAGTCAGAGTTGAGAATAGCAGGAAGGATCCTGACAAAGGATATTACGTATTCACGTCATGACACGCGGAGGTATCGGTGCGTGCGTCCGCTCACCCCAAGGTGACGCAGAGTCGATGTGCCATGTCGTGTGACCGCTGCTGTCGTGTCTAACGGGGCGACACTTTGTGTTCGGCTAATTGATAGTCTACCATACTGGCCAAGAGCAATCTGTTATCGGCACAACAACCTGGTAATTAGTATCTAAACTACGGCGGAATAGGACAAATATCGAGGTATATGATAATTATTATAACAAAGAAAGAGCATCAGCTTATCTTGTGGGCTCGGATTTCCTAATTGTTGATTGAAGTCGTAAGCGAGGCGCTCGGTGCTCCGTAAATATTGCGCGCACCGTGTACCTACCTACCTATCATATCTACAATACATTACCTAACATACATACATAATACCTACACATCGGATGATCATATTGTAATTTGTAAAGCGCTGTTTCGCCTTTTTAATGGTGCTCCTGCGGAACAACTGCGGTTATTGGCTTTAGACTCGCCACTCGCCAGCCTGGACTCGTTCGATATTTTGATGAACACAAAGATCAAAATGTGTCAATAAACCACCACAAGTGCACCGACATGGAAGCGGAGGTGACTTACGAGATCTAATCTCTGTCGCGGTTGAAGCTTACTGTTTGTTGCCACAGTAATCATCTCGAAGATGCGGACATTAGGTTGACAAGTACAGAATTCAAACGATTATCGAGACCATTCGAGATCCGCCCGAAATGACAATAGAGCATTATGGAAATGTCTCGAATGTTCTTGTTATTGTTTGGTAACGAAAGATTGTACATCGTGGCGAGTGGAAAACGGTACCCGCCGAATCTGTGAGGAATGCCGTAGACATTTCGGATGCTAGAAATCGACCAACTCTTCGTGTTAATACACGACCCTTTCTAATACAATTTATACCTATTTGTTTGTTATTGAAACATTTCGCGATCTCGGGAATATATACACATACATTTACGCATTTTTTTGTGATAAATTTGTATTCACTTTCACATATATCAGAAGTAAATCAAGCTGGATGTTACGAATCAAAAACATGTGCACTCAGTTGAATAATAAATGCATGTTTTTCATTTTAGCCTTATTGTGCAATGTGATCTGCTTATAAAATACGATTTATTGATTGTGACGGACCACGACACTCTATATAGGGATAGATCATATTTATAAGTAGTAAGAATCTGATAAGACGTCCTCGTTGGTTGTTAGAACGTTAGTGATTTTTAGCCCTGATCTTAAAGCTATAAAAAAGACGCAGTAAAATGGAAGGACAGCTCCTTCCATAATAGTGCGAAGAGAGTGTCGAAAGTACTGTGGAAGTAATAACGTATGGAACTAATTCAAGGACGGTGCCGCCAGGAAACTTCCCCGCTGCTGCTCTCTGTACAGGCGCAGCAGGACTCCTCGCTACTGCTCCATGCTACTCTTGATGTTAGGGGGGGGGGCATATTATATTATGGGACGTTCGTGGGGGAGGGGTAGACGCGGACAAAATAAGAATACGAATGTAGGGTCGAAAAAATCTCGTCGTGTTTTTAGGAAAATTAAAAAAAAAACATTGCTTTAGTATTAATCCGCTAGGTTTTGTAGTTGCCCGGGTACCTGACACAAAAAGTTTGATTTTAAAACAAAAGTTTTCCGCCGTTGTGTGAACAACTTGCGGCGGGGGTAGCTCTTTAGAGCCCTTTTATTGTTTGGAAGGTTACTTAGTCCAAGTACACTGCTACACGGACATATAGGCAACATCGCTGAATCCGTTGTCCATAATACAACAATTAAGATACTTTCAAACAGTTCCTTTCGGACACCTTCATCGATAAAAACCACAGAAAAGTTCTCTATGCCCTATGAAATATTCAAAATATTGATGAAAACATCAAAATATACATAAATCATAATATTTAAGAAAAGCATTTTTATAAAATAAATGTATAAAATAATATAATATACGAAGTCAGTAGTAAATAACATCCGACGTCGAAATTTAGTTACGAAAAGGTACGTACTACAGTTTAAGAAAGAGCGATACTAAAAATAAAGGATGGATCACGGCGGGGTAGTGGACAGACGAATGGGGTTCGAGACACCTTCATAAATTACATTTCCAGTTTGTGTTAGCTTAGCAAAAACTACGAGCGCCACTGATAGATGCGTCACTAAATGCCGAAACTTGTAGTAAAAATCAGGACGCCAATGAACTAGAAAATGACTTGCTGCTGGTGTGGTCACGTGTCGCGGAAGAACAATCCCGTTTCATTGAACAAAGTATTGTATTATAATAGGTCGTGTGGTGGAGGAGATCGAGATGAAAGTACCGTAGAGACTTTTATTATCCCTCCTAACTCTGTAATCTGCGGGATTAAAAAGGCTGGTAAAGTTTCCGTATGAAGTATGGTAACTTCGAGTACCTCCCCCAACTGTTACAGGTAGACAGGTAAGGGCAGAAGGTATGCGGATGGGACCTTCAAGTGTGATAAAGATTTAGATACAATATATTCAAATGGGCGATACAATAATAGCCCATCATCATCTATTTTATGAATTGAATCAGTATATTTTCTACATGAGTTTAATTTACTTGAAATGTTTCGAGGGTATTGTATTGTATTGTAAAAGTTATATTTAAAATAAATTCATAATGCTTCTAATTTTTTGTAAAATTTTTAAGATGATGTTGATAGTATAATAGAATTTTTTATGAATGAAAACACTGGTTTTTCCACTTTTGAACACGATTGAACCTTTATAAGCCTGCCGGGCCGAGAGTTTATGGCGCCTACCACGAATATCTAAATTATTGCTACATACTGTAGCTTATCGAATTAGAAAAAAAAACATATAATCGCGTTGATAGAGAAAAGTTGTTTATAGTTTTGTTTGAATATTGAATAAGCACAAAACTGATCACATCTTTTACATCTATGCAAACGGAAAGCACTGATAATGTCAGAGTAAAGGGAGATGGTACAGTCTGGTTTAATATCAATAAAGGTATTTATTGTTTCTTAAACAATGATGTAAAAATCCATATCAAATAATGAACACGAATGAAAGCGACCCATAATGACATACGGAATCGAAGCAAGAGCAGACACTGTCAGAACCAAACATCTCTTAAGAGTAGCAGAAATGAGAACATTGCGACCTTTTGTGGGGAGAACCCTTAGAGATAGGAGATACCCAATGAAGAAATTCGCAAATCCTGCAAAATTGTGGACATAGTGAGATGGAGTAGGCAGAGAAGACGATTCTGGAGTCCAGCAAGAATTCCTAATATCGTGATGCACGAGAATCCAGAGAGCCGTCGACCACCAGGACGACCACCAAAGAGATGGAGAGAAGGCTGGTCGTATTCGTCATAGGAAGAAAGGACATTGATATCCTGCATAAACAGATCGCAAGATCTACAAACAGAAGAAGAAGATGAAGAAGAATAATGAAAGCGTCTGTTTTCTAGAAGTTTTATTATAGTTTATCGGAATGATTATCAAAAAATACCTTAAATCAATTTCATTGGTCTTGATTATGTACATTTCATATGTATATTATTGTGAAGGTGTCACAATAATAAACATCATGTAATATCTAACATATGGACAACTATATGAAAGAGCTGAAAGCCTTGAATGCAGGTGCCAAAATGAGTGGAGTGTTAGTAAGCTGTCCGTTGCCTGCTGGTTGAGGCTGTGCTACTTGCAGACAGCAAGCGCGAATTACGAATCCTGGTGTCTAGTGTGTGTCAGGTATGCATGCGATATGAGCAGTTGATGAATGTGAATATTTAATCCAAGGCAATAATTTTCGGAAAATTAGAAACCACATCAGTCTCATTGTTGTACAATAACGCCATCTATTGTAGTGTATCGTAATTAATCTAAAATTAATATTTTTATTATTGTTACAATAGTACGTAATTTTCCACTCTTGCTCAGAGTGCACCGGTGTTCAGACGCTCAAAACGCTTTTCGTGTAACTTTGATAATAATTTCGTATGATTTCATTTCGGGACTTTCGGCTTAGTTTCTCTACTCAATATCGTATCATATTTTTAGTAAATCCATGCGACAGGCGCACACATTTCCTCCGTATTTAAACAGCAAACTCTTTGAGCTGCACTGCAGACGATCGAACATTCTTATTTATTTTTATGTTTTTTTCAATAAACTTACAGCGTTAACACTGTGGAATTCCATAATTCAGATATTTTTATTAATTAAAACAAGACTTTCGAAACATGTCGAGAAAATTAATTGAAAAGTTGGAAATACAATGTTTATTTTCACTACAAAAAAATATGTTAAATGAATTTCTATATTTAAAACATGATTTTTTTTATGTAGGACATTTAGAAAATCCCAAAATTTTCCTTTATTACTACAATTACATGTTTTCAAGAGAGTGGTATTTAATTCTACGCCACATTTCGTCACGCATAAATGATGTGATCACGATATAATATGCCTAATTTGTGGATTGTTTCTGTTCAATTCAATATTAACGGCTCCTCTAACAGGGGGGGGGGGTATTATTGCGCCGTAAGCCTCTGTATGGTCTGGTATTGAAATTGTTAGCATCACAGTAGACACTCACCGCTTAGACACCTGAACCCAGTTCCATCCGATCGTTATTCGGAGATTATTTTAGGTTCATGAACAATATATTGGAAGCAGCTTTGGCACACCACACATAGCGAGGCTGTAAGTAGCTTATTGCTTGTAACGATACTTGTTCATAGGTATCTAATAGACACATTGCAAGTTAGACCAGGCACAGGTCCATGGATTGTGGATTCGAATAACCAAGAAAAAAATGATTAATAATAATAAAAAACCATTGTTTATTTGGAATGAAACTGGCGCCAGATTCAAGGCAGAAATATCTCCTGATTAATCTAAAGAAATCAGTTATGAAATCCCCATCACTTCGAAGCTGCAAAGAGTTGGTCCCAAGCATTCCCAAACCAAATGCCGCGAGATAGAATATTTCTTCATTGCTCCCAAGTCCTTATACTAGATAATGAAATTCGCCTTTACTCATTCGTGGTCTAGTTAATGAATGAACCCAATACCTCATTTCTTCTTGTTTTATTCAAGTACTTTGACATAAACGAAATGAAACATCTTCAAAACATTGCAGGCAAACGTACTCGTACACTTCACAGGCCACGAGTATATTGACTCCGAGCGACGTCAACATGCGCCACGCCACGACACGCCGAGAGTTTCAATATGCCGAGACCGAGAGGTTGCCAGGTACGAGAAGCGGAGTTGTTTTCCAGGAAGTACTTCTGTAAGACATTAACATATAAAGCGAATATTTTGAATAAAAAACCGACTTTGTTTTACTTTTGTTACGTTCGGCGTTAAGTAGAGTTATCCCCTGGCTGTCGGGTGCCGCGCCGCACCGCGCCGTGATGGGACGTCGCATTCCTCGCGCGAGGGAGGCACTACAGCAAGACTTTCCTACTATGTATTATATCAGAGGTAGGTGCACCGAGCCTTCGTACTCGAGAAATTCCTAAAATTTTCAAAATGCAATAAATATCCTAATATAAAGCCGCACGTCGCCTTTGTATCTTCTCTGCTCCTGGAGTGGACGGGTGAACACGTGATAATAAGATGAAGACAGAAGAAATCCATTCTTCGGTGACTCATTTGAAGTTAAACCCAGAATCGTTGAAATATATACTACTCTGCCGGTAGAATACAATGGTGTTTATTAGACCTGCGCAATAGAATAGGTCGGTGATATATATACCGAATACTTGCTGGCAACAGGGCGCAAGGCCTTTCTTCGCGGCGCAGTCAAGAGGCCGCTATTTAATGCTTGGCACGATGACGAATATCGGGAATGCCGCCACGTATTGACAATTCAAATTCAATCACTTTGCGTACGACGTCTTCCACCATCTGCTCCTCGTGTGAACTGCCGTGTTTTTAGGAAATTCCAAAGTCACCCCTCTTCAAATGGAGTCCGAATGTTCGGACCGTTTAGGCAGGCGGGAGGCACTCATCTGAGATGTCAAAGGGCCGGAATTCAACACATGTTTGTGAAAGGCCGTTTTTATATATTCCTTCGGTGCAGAAAATATTGCTTTTTTATGAAAAAGTATCCCTCGTCCGTTCAGTCGAGCCGTCACCGTGACACGAATTCATTTGTCATTTTTTTGACGTTTCAATGATCTTATTGGCAGCAGACTTTGCTCTAACGTGGCTCGGCCGGAAACGTTTCTATCAAAATGATAAGGCAAATTTTATTACCCCGTGACTTGAAACGGCGAATAATTTGACATACGTATTTTATTACTTACATACTACCTCTAAAAAATTCCAATAAAGTTAACCTTATGTGAATATATGTATACATGATTTTAGAAAACTTGCGAATCATGCCAAAAGTAGCCTCTTTGAATTACATTTGAATAAATAGAAAAGCACTTTGTATTTTCACAAAATCCTTTTTTTATTTGCAGACGTCTCGGTCAATAAGATGTTTCGGTCTTTATTCGACCATTTTTTTAGATGCGCTGGTTTTAATCTACAAAAATATGTACGAATAAGGATGAGAACATGTCTGCAAATAACAAAATAAAGCGTTGTGAAATTGAAGTCCTTTTCAACAATAATATGCAAATATTATATTATGTTTACCATGTGCCTTCCTGACTGTGCACACAAACAAATATACTCGTACAAGAAAACAAAATATTTTCTTTTACGAGTGTGAACCTGCTTGGAAGTGACTGGGAATGTCATTTCCGAAAACGGCAGAAAATCGCTATTTAAAAGAACGAAATGTGAAATAAAATGACGCAGCAGAAGTGCGATCGACCCGCGGACTGCAAAGAACTCCCGCGGGCGGAACTATATGGTATGTGCGCAATAGTAATTCTATTATCACTCATTCTTTCCATCGCACTTTGTTCATAACACTTTCATTCGCACTGCATTCACTTTTCATATTTGCATTTGATACTCTATATATACAAATTTATCACACATTCGTCTTAGAGATCTCATTTTTAATGCGTTTATTCTACTTTCATCCTTCTTTTGCCTGTTCCATGCTTCACTTCCATACATAAGGGTCGGTACGAGAACACCATTGGGCACTTAGCTATTTTGGATAAGTATTTGTTTGCGAAGACAACTTTAAGTTGCACCATTTACTCTCTGTTTCCTTAATTTCATAAAAGAATTACGTTTCAAAACGTATCGCTTGCATACATACCTACTAGACACCAGGGCTTGTAGTTCATGCTCGTTTTCTGCGAGTAGTACAGCGTAGTCCGTAAACAACAGATAGCTTACTGACACACCGTTCATTTTTGCACCTGCATCCAACCCTTTCAGCTATTTCATACACTTGTCCATATATAGAATGCATAAGAAGTAATAAGTCGTCAAAATCATTCATGATTTGGAGCAAGAAATCTTCCGCAACAGCAATGTGGCTTTTACAAGACGGATACTCAATAACGACCGCACAAGCATAATTCTAGCACAAACCAGAGAACAATACCTACTCGTAGTGTGTAACAACATCGGCCTACCGAGGACGTAAATAATATTGCCTATAACCCGGCGCTAGCCGCCGCATGCTGCATTGCCTTTAGTATAACTAACTAACTAACCATCACGCCGTCTCCCCGAAAGGGTAGGCAGAAAGAATGAACTGTCCCATCCTTCTCTTTTCGCCCCGCGGGACTTACTATTATATATCAACTTGGTGTATATTTAATTACTTTACATTATTTATATGTAATCTACTATAGTACTAATCTCATTTCATACTTTTAACGAAATACAAAATGTACATAACGCAAGCACCTAGTTTAAATATTAATTTCTACGTATAATATTATTCACTCAACACGTGCGTATCTACAATAGTAATCATTTGCAACGTCGCGTTACGGCGCCTTCTGGAAAACTTAGTTTCCGTTCCTAATGTTAGCCTTCTTGGGTGTCGCGCGAGTATCACAACCCTCACGATAACAGGTATTGTTTACAATAAGATGATTAATAAAGAACCCACCTACAGAGGGAGGTGATCAAACAGGTAACAATAACTCCTTTCGGACTCTTTGTTCCATATGGCGAGTACCATACATACGAGATTATTGCAGAAGATGTGCCATTAAGATGAAAATAATCCAATGTATTATTATTATTAGCCCCCTAGTTATAGTATTAACTGAACTACGTAATCATTAAAACGGCGCCACATTTGAGAGAGACCTCTTTCCAGGAGGGCGCATCTATACTTCAACTAGGATCCAAATAAATTTTGTTATACTTTATTATCTTTATAATAATCATTCCACACATCACTACGATAGGAAATAAAACGTTAATGTAGATTATTCGAATCCTTTCCGAAGATGAAAACAAATGGGCAGAACTAGCGGAACACTTGAAATAAAACGCCGACCCGCTCTCGAGCGATTACAGTCGTACGAAAGTAAATATTCGAGTTGAGTAGGTGTTCCACTCCGGCGGCCGGGGAGGGCGCGCGGGGCTCTGTTTGTCTGAAGCAACGGAGACTTGAGAACTATGGACAAGTGACACGCCTCCAAGATTAAATCTTTCAATTCATATTTAATTTGTATTATTTATAAGATGGATAAGCAGATGGCGAAGGTGGTTCGCGTTGAAAGAGCGGGAGAATGCGTGGTCCCGACCATCCTGGTTTCTACCTTCGTCCTTCTGGACGAAGTAGGTTCCGAGGCGATAGAGCGAGTTATAGCGGGCCTTCAGTTCCTAAGTGTAGTCCTGGTAACGGGATCCCTTATCGCAGATCTTAGCGGGTGCACATTTTTCAACTGTGCTGTGGATTTAAACTTCCCGCTACCCCCCCTCTCAATAATTAAGATCGTGATATAAAGAATACAACCTGTATTGATAAATAAAACATCCTTATAATAAACAAGAGTGCATTATAGTTATCCTGTAAAGAATATTAAAAAAGCTAAGAATGTATGGTTAAAAGTTTTAAAATTGATGATACGTATTTTGAAGAACATTAAGACATCTGATCATTTTAGATGTACAGTTCCAACAATAATACGGCTACAGCTACAGGAAATGATAATGATAAGCAGATGAAGCTAAAACAATTGTCGGAAATTAGGGTATCATGTTACACCGATAATAATGTTTGTTGCCATTGTTAATCGCTGACAGTAAAGAAAATTTGCAAGTCTTAGTGTCAAGGATGTACGAGTATGAGGCATGCAAAAATAGTGACTTGGTGATGAATGTGTCTAAATCTAAAGTGATGGTTTTCGAGAAAGAATAATGTATGACGATTTGTGATATAAGTGCGATGGGCGAAAAATTGGAGCAAGTTACCGAATTTACGTAAGAGACGGAAAAATGGAGAAAAAAGGGTTGGTGCTGGGAATAAAATAAATGGCGCACTCAAAGTCCAAATAGAAATATATCCACAGAAGCAAAGATGGCAATACACAATGGAGTTCTAGTGCCAACCCTCATATATGGAAGTGAAGCTTGGAGCTGGTAAAAGAAGGATGAAAGCGGGATAAACGCCGTAGAAATGAGATCACCAAGAAGAATGTGCGGGAAAACGTTGTATGATAGAATACCGAACGATGAAATAAGAAAGAAATGTAAGACTGCATCATGGATAAAATTAAAAAAGGATCCCTGAGATGGTTTGGACATATGGAACGAATGGATGAGAGTAGAATGGTTAAAAAGTTGTACACAAGCAGCGCGAGTGGAAAAAGAAGCCGAGGATGACCGAGGAAAACATGGCATGACCAAATTAATCAATTACTAAAAGGCGGTCACATTCGAAGTAGGAATAATCGACGTGCGTCCATGATACGATGTATGAATGCAGAGGAAGCCCGAGAGGTATGCCAGGACAGAACATTGTGGCGATCCATCCTCTCTGCCTACCCCTCCGGGGAAATGGCGTGATGGTTAGATAGGGGCCACTGCCGTTGAGACGGGGCTAAGTGATTTAGGCTAATCAAGTTTATTTCTATGTCGAGAGCGACTCCTTTTGGTGGCTACCTCTTCTAGCAAAGTATTATACTCGCGGTCATTCGCGTGTTTCCGCGAAAATGTCAGCATCATTACATGGCGTGGCGCCTCAAGTCCTGAAGCGGTGTCAGTGACCTGTAAACTGGATGCATTTTAACCGGCAAGCCACTTCAATTTTTTTCAGGGTCTAAGAACTAATGTAAGGATAGCGAAAGGAGCGAGAGGAAGTACACATTCTGAGGCAAGAGTGGGGGTTATGGCAGGGCTTCTGTCTCCAGGCGTAATGCTGATAACAGTACCGCTTATCGTTGATTTGTAAGCTATGGCGCGAGATTAATCTTCCCGCACGATTCTTAAAAATCAAATCATATATGCGAAATCGTTTTTACTTGTTTCTAATAAAATAGGTATCTTAGCGTGTTATACAACAGATTAGCAAAAATATGTCTCCAAGATGTGGAGAGGAGAGTACAATAGGAGCAGTTAGTCGTCCAGTTGTGAGGGGTAAGTGCCCTCTGCTTCCTCACTTATAACCAGTACTTGTACAAGTTTCGCTCATAGCTGTTGACAGATTACAATCGCGTGTACAAGTAAAGATGTTATACTGCCTGTCAATCAGAGAGGCGGGCCATACCTCGTACGAGGCAACCAAATACATATTAATATGCCGACGTTTAATCAATAATATTCACCGCGGCTCCCTGAGACCTTCTGGTCAACATGTTTGTTACGGAGAAATATTTATTTGATTTGACGATACGATCAGGAGGGTGGCACCGTTATGCTACGATTTGATCATACGCGCGGACGGACCAGCAGAGAGAAGGGAGGCAGGGGAGCCCCACCCCCTTCCCATCTACTGATACGGGACACTTACATATTACTGACAATTAAATCTTTATGTGAATCACTTTCACTTCGAAATGCAGGAGTATAGGAAATGATTTTGTATTTTGTATTGTTAGGATTTTTACACCAATGAAGGCCGCAAGAATTCGAACCATGTATGTTTTAAACATGTTTCAAAATACAATTAAGTAATTGTGTTAAAACAATGAAATTTCAATATTTATCCATAAATGAGTTTTATAATTCAAAGTGTAATTTACTATGAAAAAAAATCTATTGAACCGCCTGATTTATATGTATGTTAATGTCACGCTTATCTAGAGCTTTTTATTTTGCCTTAATCAAAAATTATTGAAAGGATATTTCACACAATCATTGATGACGATTCTTTGAATGAGGTAAAACTTTAGAATTAGAAGATTGAATACTTTGGATTAAAAGCAAATAAAACGTTTTCAGTACATAATGTGACCAATACACACGAGCATTCAGAGTAGTAGCTACACGTACGAGGGGCGTTCAATACATTCTCGGTATGGGTATGAAGGAAAAGACTTAGGTTAATAACTAGTTTTTTATTTCTGAATATATTCATTTTTAATATCTATGCACTTCTTACTTCTAGCAATCAAGTTATTAAAATCGCCGCTTTTATCAAGTCATCGTCGTCAAATCGTTTCCACGAATGTTTTTCTTTAGATTTGGGAAGAAAAAAAAAATACTTGGTGCCAGGTCTAAACTAAACGGTGGGTGATTGATTTCTGCAAAACCACATTCACGAACTGCAGCCTTTGCAACTTGAGCCTTGTGCACCGGTGCATTGTCGTGGAGGAGCAGGATCCCTCTGGCCAATTTCCCCCGCCTTTTCTCTTTGATCGCCTCCCTCAATTGACAAAGGATGCTAGAGAAGTATTTTCCGGTAATATTGATACCCTTTTTCTTGTAATCTATCAGCAAAATTCCCTAGGAATCCCAGAAAACTGTAGCCACGACCTACTTTGCGGAATGTGTCGCCTTGAACTTCTTTGGGTGCTCTGTACCTTTTCGGTACCACTGCATTGACTCTTGCTTACTCTCAAAATCATGGTAATGAACTCAGGTTTCATCTTTAGTAACAATTTTGTCAATAGTTTCTTTAGAATTTTCACTACAGAGCTACAAAAACCCTTTGCAACTTTGTACGCGGTGAGATTTTTGAAGTTGGGTTAGGAATCTCGGCACCCATCTTGCACTGACTTTTGACATGTGTAGGCGGTCGTGTAAAATAGAAACAATGGTACCAGTGGATAGGCTAGTAATCTCGGCTATCCTTTTTACCTTCATTCTGGCATCTTTTGATACTAAATTTTCTATTTTCTCCACATTTTCTTTATTACTGGCCTCGATTGGCCGACCGGATCGCTCGTCATCTTCTATGCTCTCTCTCCCCCTCTTCAATTCACTGTACCACTTTTGAACTATTGATAATGAAGAAGCAGACTCCCAGTAAACTTTTGATATCTCTTAGTGGATGGTTTTATGATTTTTTCCTTGTTTGGTGAGGAATTTTATAATGGCACGGTACTTGAGTTTGTTCAACTTTGCGAAATGTTTCATCTTGCTTGTGTTTCGGGGACAGCTACTCAATAACTAATGATCCGTTTGTTATGAAATTTGGTACATATACTACCAATGAGTGCAATATAACGAGATAATAAACTATTCTTTCATAGTTGCACTCCTTCATATCGATACCGAGAATATATTGAACGCCCCTCGTATATTGGGTGCGAGATAGTGCCATACCGGCTCTGAAGATCCGACACGCGGCTGGCGGGAGCAGGAGACGGCGCTGGCTGTACTGTAGCTTGCAGGATTCCAAGATGACACTTCACGTGTAGGGCAGGTTTATGGGTTGAGTTATAGGCTTACTTTAGGAAGCCCGCGTTAGAGCGCCTGCGGGGCGAGGCGGCGCGGTAAGCGACGAACCTTTATGATTCAAGAATTTAAATACCCGACAGTCTTCACAATGTGTCGACACAAGGGACAATATGAATAACTCATCGCACGCTACACAGGTCCTTTCCGTCATTTATTTTATTAAAACTAGGCATTGGGAATCGATTTTCGAAGTACATTCTTATTCGCTTCAACTGCATATTAAATGATTATTTAACAATATTTTTTTAATTCCAAAAGTAGATTAAATGTTTAGTATTACGGGAAGAAGGGAAGTTTCTCTACTTTTTCTACTCTAGAAGTTTTTGTATATTTTATCGGAGTGACATGTTCTACCTTGCTATGTTTGATAGTTCCTAGCAAGGGATACATGTCATTGCCATAAAAAATAGTACAATTTCTATTAAACGGCCTATTTTATTAAAATAAAATACCTTTTTTTTTATTTCTTCTCGCATATTTACTTAACTACGAGTAAACTAGTTAAGGGAAAATACCAGAAGATTTTAAGCATTTGGGGCAAGGCGTTTCACTATAAGGAATGTTCAAGCTTAAGGTCTTATGTCCAGGGTCTTCATGTCCTGGACATTCGCCAGCCGAGTGGTTTTGGGTTTTCTTCTCCACCACTCCGTAGATACATTTTCACGGCACGGTCATACAAGTAGTGTCTTCTATCTCCGCGAACGTAAAACCAGAGGTTCTAATTAATTGATTGTTTTAATTACGGGCGCAAAATTAAAGCTTCCCTTTCACATACTATAATAGTTGCAAACTTACCTTTTTGTATTTGATTTAAATTTATTGAGAATAAAATAAAATTGATAATGATTTTAATGAAAGCCGCTACAACGGGGAAAGATCAGCAGGAGGGGAGTGACAGTGTTGAATGACTTTACGAAAGGAAATCATTGCTGAAATGAAGCTCTATCCGCAACTAGCGAGGCTTTGAGAACCGAAGACAAGTGGATGTAGGAAACGAACAAGATGCTTTGACAATCTTGAATCGCAACGACTCCCTGACTCTTTATTGTAACAAAATGAACTTCAATGTAGAGTTTCGTATTTTGGGACCTTTTTGCAAGTTGGTACGATACTTGTTAAGGTCTTATCTTCAAATACTTTATTAATTAATTTTTCACTCTCAAACATGTCTCTCTCTTGGAAAATTTCCACGAGTTATTTTGGTTAATCCATATAAGCGAGATCTCGATGTTTCTAGAAATATACATAACGTAAAATGAAATCGAATAAAGCAAAGATATTTTACAACCAAAACAAAAGAATAAATTTTTGACGACCACGAAAATATGTTTGATCAATAGTCACCTCCCCCCCCCCCTTCTCCCTCTCTCCCCCCTCTCAGTGGCGCCCATCCCCTGTAGCACGTCAACTTGTAGTAATTTCCATATCAGAGAATTTCTGTTCTGCATTTGTAATCTCTGGCTTCGTGTTTTAACACGAACTTGAAATCTCCTTCCCTCGCGATCTCGAGGACGATCTCCGACCATCCTCACAGTTCTATAGGCAGTCCTTCGGAGAGCTGCGCGGGAGTAGTTTCGAGGATGCAGTCTGCGCGTTTAAAAACTCCATTTCATTCTGTAAAAGGCCGCAAGATGGAATGAGTATCTCTACCTCCCGGAAGTATACGACGCTTCGCACTCTCCCCTATCTGCAAGTACATCTCGATTCTATTGAATATAACGAACATGTTGTTAGACATTTATTTGTGATTTACCCATTAGTGCGGGGGGCGAGGGGTTAACTTTCATCAAAACATCATTATTCCAGAACGAATTAATTACTGTTGCCAGTTCGCTCAGCCAATCAGCGCGACTCATTAACCAATCGCGGCGCCTCACGAAAGAGAACGGAAACATCCACGTGTTTCTGAATGTCAGCGGAGGTGAAAATTACACCCGACTCGGAAGACTAATTACTGTTTGGAAGCTATGGACCGATTCCCAAAATATTTTAAATAACTAAATAAATGGTTTAAATATTTAACGAGGAATTTCAATTTACAACATTAATATTTGTATGAGAATTGAGTATTTGTATCAAAAGATGGTATCCATTCTAGCTTCCCTTGCCTTCTACGTATACCCACCACCGCCACCGCACCGATACAAACCACCGGCCGGCGCGGCGCGGCACCGGGGACGCGAGGCAGCGAGAGGAATACAGAGGAATACAGACGGAGATGTCACATCCCCTGGTTTGGAATACTGCACAGGGATGCTGCACTGATAGAGACAAACTGCAAAGACTCTTAAATAAATTCCAGTCATCGGCCGCCAACTTCAATATGATGGTCTCAGTAGAGAAAACCAAAACAAAGACATTCTCAAAAGAACCCTGAGGATGCAGATTATCCATAAATGACAGAATACTGGAACAGGTAACGATATCTGGGAATGAATCTACTCAGTCAAAATGACCTTGTCACCGAAATAATAGGACAAGTCGCAAAGCTCCGGCAGTATCAGTTAGTCTCAAGGAGACCGTGTGGAATAATAAGTGTGTGAGAATTGAGATTAAGGTCAAAATATACATAACCTGCGTAAGGCCTATTAAAGGTTCGAAAAATTATATTATTGTAACACCTGATGATGTCAACATAGGTTGGCGAAACAGCTGTCGCGAAAAATAAAAATACAATTGTGATACATAAACCAAAGTTTTTCAATTTAACAGTTTATAATTAATAATTACTTAGTTTTAAATATAACTAAATAATAATTATAAAGATGTTTTCAATTTCATTACTTTAAACGATTCCCTTCCAAGAATATTGAGTAAGTAACATTAGTACCCGTAGAGATGTCTGAAATCAGGAGAGCAATATCCCACAAGGAAGTTTGTTTATTAGGAGATTATTCTAGATTATTGACTCTGCTAGATGACTTGTTGTACCTTACTCAGAAACTTTGTATATACAATACTTAAGCTCGATTGACTGTTTAGATCCTAATTTTTATTATTATATTTATTTTGTCGACGTTTGTTATAGATTAAGTACTGATGTACATGAACTATATTACATTAATATACTAATTACAAATTAAAAATGAGTATTTTGAAGATTAATTTATTAGGAATTATTATATTTCACTAAATATGATTGGAATAATCAAAACGTTACAAAATCATCGCAAAAATAACCTAATACAGCCAACTTAATGTGGTCCACGGAGCATGTTCTACGCAAATTACTGCACCGAACGAAATTGTATTTCATATATAATACATACAATTGAACAGCACTCTTCGGAAGTCATTTTGATTGTCGCTCGCTCTGCTTGCTCCCTTACAATGATATTGACGGGGATTTAGATTTTGAGAAGATTATTTGGATGAATGAGTGCTGGATCGCTGGGAAGCTGGAGAGCCGAAGAAGCGAATGGGAATGCCCCCGCCCCCCAGCCAGCAGCCGCCCCCCAGCCGGCAGCCGCCAACGCAGAAAACAAGCGCATTACTTAACGAATTTATATTCTCAAATTGGACCCGGAACTAGTCCAAAGCCTCCCAACAGATAATTTGAAATAAATTTATTACCAAACAAGCAGCGAAGCTCTCTCGGCAATCTCTCCGGTTGGTGGCGGTGTCCTGGTTTATTTCTGATAATCATGTTACCGACTTCTAAATTTGACTTCATATTTTGTTTGTTTATTTATGAAATGGATGAGTTGTTGCATTGTGGCTTCATCAACAATACGCCACGGTACCGGTGGCGTGTCTGGTTCGTTCTCGTATTTCAATGTACGATAACATTTTGCGAACTATAATTTGTGACACACGATGATTGTATAATTAACCCCGCCTTGAGTGTGCTGACGATGAAAGCTGGGTGTAGGTACGGTTAACAGCTAAGTGTGTGAGTGTAATGTAAAACACCGCTGGAGTCACTTTCACACAGATAGGTCCATAATCTGAAATACTCCCTCTTTAATCATATTTGTATATTAGAATCGATGTGCGTGAATGACACAATGAATGAAAGTTGAGGAAACGAAAAAAGTATATCAGAAAATAACAGTGTGGGTGTCCAATCTTTCTTCTTATCCTTTCGGGGAGATGGGGTGATGAAAGCAATGAAATTCTTCATACTATATTCTACATCTTCATACTCAAATGAAGCAATGAAATTCTTCATACTAGTACTGTTAAAATGTAAGTTTTCATTTTAATTAAGCTCTGTAATGATTAAAATAAAATAAGCATTTTTTAAATGAAAATAAATCAATAAATAAATTCATTACCTACATTCAGCTTCTTAGAATTTTCAATAACCATCATAAATTAATTTTCAAAACATTCAGCTTCATTTTACTCTATGTCTTATGATCATAACACTCGTGTACCGTTCTCCATCAAAGAAGAGAAATTATTTTAATATATAAAAATTTTGAAAATAGGTACAGCAATATATTCTCTTCTGTTTAAAGTTTTATTATAATACAATAGTGTTTCCTTTAATTCCTTACTAGCTGACCCGGCAAACTTCGTACCGCCTCAGAAATAATAAATTTTGTTTTAACTTATTAGCTAAATTAAATTCAGTTATTTATTAAGTTAAAATAATACTAAAATAAATTGAGTTCAATTAATGTGCAAAAATCAAAATAAAGAGTATTTTAATAACATTGAAAAGAATGTAATTGACGTGGCAGCAAGGGATTTGTTTTATTGAAATGATTCGCGTAGCATTGTTGCACTACTTTCTGTTAAAGTATTATATTTGCTGGACGGGTTGCACTCGGGTCAATTACTTTCATTGGAGCTCCTTGTGATATACGACATTTTTCTTTTTGTTGTCAAGTGCGAGAACGAACAAAGCGGATGATTTGCGGACACGTGAACATGCTACGTACAATTAACCGTGAGAGAAACATTCATTTTCCAGATTCAGGCCACAAACACCCAATAGCGCCACAGAGTCGATGATTTGAGGCAAGCGTTTGTTTCATCCGCAGCGGTCGATCTTGGAATGACTGGTAGTGTTTGGCGGAATGCGCCAGGTAGTAAAATCATTACGCCTCCAAAACATCTTGATTTATTGCGCAGATTTTTCATAGTTCAATTGAGTGCTTCTAATGCGCGTTTGTGCGCTATTGTGTATTCATCCCACGTGATGATTTTACTTGCTACCAAAACTTTGGCCATTTCTGATTGTTTTTTTAAATATAGTTGTAGACGATCACTTAAAACCCATTGTGTTCGATAAATATTGATGAAAACATAAATTTATATGATGGTTTTCTTGTAATTATCAAAATAGATACAATTTTTATATTTATTTATTTGGATATTTCCTCTTCAAAGTCCCCTTTTTAAAGCCTGGGTAATTTTTTTATGTTCTTGCACACAACATAATAAGAACTGCTTTTGTTCTGCCTCTACGGTAAACAGACCATGTAAGTCTGTCATTAGTATAACAGCTCTTTCAGCTGTGTCATTAACTGCTTTTAAGCTAAAAACCTTATTTTTAGATTACACAAACGCCGCGTTGTCTTTCTATGAAGATACCATTTCTTGAAGGAAACTACGATCAAGTTTTAGCCGTGAAAATAAATTTTTAATCTTGACAGAATCAAAATCACTCAAAGATTTTCCTCAAACAAGAAAACAAATACTTGTAGTTCCTCTAAATAAAACGAATAAGTTCTAAATTAAATACCAGATTAAACACTACTACGTACCATATAGAGAGCCAGACATCTGTTCCTTCGATGGAACAAATCTCTTTCCCGAATCACCAAAACTTTCTTTCTGTAAGTTTTCTACAATGTTTCCTTTGGTCGGCTCATCAACTTTTTATCAAAAATTAAAAGGACTGCTATTTCCTCTGACAAGTATCACATGTGTTGACTGAACTTGTTTGAATCCGCTTTGAAAATAGTCAACTTTTTCGTAATCTTTTAAGGTCTTTAAAAAACAAAAATCTTGATTCGGCGCTTTTATCGTCAAACTACACCCAAGCCAGGGCTTCACATAAACTGCTACAATAAATAAACAAACATCTCGTAAATCTTGTTTGTCCTTAGCGCACATTTGAAACTGGGACTACAGCAAACGTATTTTTATGGAGTAAATAATTATTTTTTATGGTTGATGAGTTCTAGGCACAGTTTAAGTATTTTTACTTCTTAATATTGGTTTTAAATTTGAAACCAAGTTATAAAAGAGTTTTTGCGAAAATTTATGAATTTAACTATTTTTGGCCCTTTTGGGGCACGTGTTATTATTTATTAAAAATAACCAGTTACTTCTTAGCCCTAAAAATAAAACAGCAATATCGAGTCTCGAGAAATCACAGCACGCTCGTTGCCACTAAAAACTTTAATATTTCGTCGCCTTATTAACATTTACTGATCCTTCAGAAATGTGACAAATATTGTATTACAATTCGGAAACTTATTATATGACATACACTTTTAATTTAAAATAATGAGAGGACAAAAATATAATACTTACTCTTCTTCTGGTTTCCTCCAGTTTCGAGAACTTGCTGCTATCTGCTAGTCCATCAGAACAAGTGTAGAAATTGAAATATAATATTAGGTATAAAGATTTTATTTGATTTAGTTGTTTACAATTAGCTTTCACCTAGAAATTTTTGTAACCCTAAGATTTATGTTTATTATTATACTTTAGGGATAACAGTAACTATTATGTCTTAAATTACTAAATACTTTTTTTTCGTTTCGGAATTAATATTTTTCTTTATATTTATTAACATGAAAAACGATAAAAAGGAGTAAACAAAAATGTAACATAGATAATTGAATTATATAATGAAATCTTATTATGAGTATTGCAAATATCCTGTTTATAGGCAATCTCGTTAACTTTGTGTGGTAAATATGATATTGAATCTATGCGGCTATATTGCCAGATTTGAATACTGAATGCTTGCCTCTGGGAGTCACTCGTGCTGCAGGAAATGACGCCATCCCAAAAGGATTGCTGGATTTACCGTAATATTTTGGTTTGACTAATTTAAATGTTAGCCTTCTACGAGTCAGTACTCGTATAGTCGATGTAATCGACATTTTTAAATAATGAATTAAATGCCAAAGTGTCTCTACGAGTAAAGTTCTATTGCAGTCCGGGGTGGGTCCATCATCTGCGAGGGGAGTTTCGTCGTGCTCATCCCCGAACGGCGGCGGCGCAAGTCTCTCCTTTTGGGCCTTCGGCTTTCGATAAACCGGGGATGGTTAAATGCCATTTTGCTTACGAAATATTTCATATATATTTTTTTGAACATGTTGTATTTGAGTATTTTGTTGTTTGCTTTTCTCTTGTTTCAATATGTCGGCGGGTAATTAGAAAAGTGCTTTTTCGTATAATGGATTGGTATGCAGTAATGTATATTAACATCTTTGCGGGTTCTTGGATTGCCACTTGGGTTTTTTCTCTCTCCGTATTTTTATATAAAACAGGTTATTTGAACCCAACTACTGTACACATTTTATAGCTATTGATTTTCATAAGATGGGATAAGTAGCAATCTATCCCCCATTTTTATTGTCCTCTGAATTCTACCACACCAAAGACAGATTATTGAACCCGGGACCTTAGATGTAATAATCATAGCTGTTGCCACTTTGCCGCGAAAGCCGTAAACTTTGTTACAATTTTGTTTAATGCTCTTCAAAAAGACTTGTTGCTGAAACTTAGTTTTAAGCAAAGAATAAAGTTATCACTTAGTTGCATCATTGTTTTTCATAGATGTGCAATATCTCATATGCTATCATTACAATGTGCATCAACAAAGTGTAGTGTAGTGTGTATAGCGAAATGGCTGCCGCGACCCTCCGCAGGGCGAGGGCACCGGGACGGCCGAGGCGGGCGCTCCGGCGGATTAGTCTCCAGCAACACCCACCCGCAGCGCCGCCACTCCGCACTGCGCGCTCCGCGCTCGGCTGCCGTTTGCCGTTTGCCGCCTTTTCTAACTTCTCACATTTAAAACAAACAACGGAAACTCGACAACTCCACAATTATACATTTCGCAGTTCATTTTATCAATTTTCTCAATGATCGCCAAGTTACAAGTTTTACAACACTTTACGTTAACTACAAAAACTTTTAGAAGTAAGTTTAAACAGTGCTTATCAGTTTTTATTTGAGTTTAAAACGGTAATGATTTATGTACTTTGAATATGCGAATAAAAATTCTAACGGGAAGTTATTTCCGACGAGATTTTTTTGGAAAAAGCTCTTACTCTTTGGATATCATTGTTTATTAGAAATATAAAGTTGATTATAATATTTCAAAATAAGAGGAGACGTTAGATTTGTGCGTCAGTTATTAAGCTAACTAAAATCAGAACCAACTCGCGACAAAAGTGTTCGGAGGCGAGAATTGGTGTTGAGTGATGCAGCGAAAATGGATAAAGTGAAACAATTAAACAACGGAGTCAAGTGATGTGAGGGTGCACTGAAAGGTCAGTTCATTTTATTGTATTCAACTTGTTTATGGTTAACTCGACGAACTATTGATCTCGCTTCTTACCGTATTTACACAATTTTATGCGACACGAAGTCATCAAATTATAGAAAATTGTTCGAGTTTTTGTGAATTTATAAAATTGTTATATGAATAAACGAAACAATAAGGTTGCTAACATCACTCACAAATGAAAAAAAAAACAAGTTTTACGAGTATTAAGTATACTTCTCTCTAACAATTTATAAATAAATTTTGCTTTAAACGAATTAAAGTTGCATGAAAACGAAACAGCGCTCGGGGCACACTAGTCATACCTACATAATTAGAAATGGAATCTAAACATTACTCGCTAACATTATTTTTTCTACTGCCTTTAACGTTGCTGGTACGAGTACTTAGTTATCAAAGGGGAAATTCTTCACCACAAAATCTATATAAAAATAAAATAAAACCTTTGATTTGAGTTTTATGCAATTCTCGGCAAATTCTTATGGTGGAGTTAAGTCATGTATGTACATTTTGTAAAATATTCAATATGAAAATTAAATGTAATTGGCATATACGTAGTTATCTTAAGACATCCTTTCTCTTCGTTTGCTTAGCCTCTCCACCCCCACGCCATCTCTCTCAGTCTCTCGCCAGTGTTCTCCAGGCCCTTCCCGCCGTCCGCACAATATCATCGCTCCACCTGGTATCACTTTCTCCTGACATTTCTCCATCCCAACCTTGGCCTCCATTCGGTATCTCTCTGGTTCCATCTTCCATCATCCCGTCGGTACACACGTGTCCAGCCCATTGCCACTTCATCCTCGCAATGCGTATCCCTATATCGGTGACCCTGGTGTGTCTTCTAATCTCCACGTTGGGCAGATGGTATCCCTGAGTATCCTTCAGATAGAGTTTATTTAAGAGAATTTATTTATTCAATTAATTTATATAATAATAGACCGCACTCGCTACCTTATCTCACTAGACGATGATAGCGAGCTACCGAAACCGGTCAAATTTTTTAAAACAAACAAGTTCTATAATCAAATCAATCAAATGTTAAATATCTGCCACGTGAGGAGTCAGAGAAATTAACTTGCGTGCATGGCACGATGTATGAATGTTGAGGATTCGAGAGAAGTATCTCAGGAAAGAACTATAAGGCGGTGCATTTTTTTGTCTACTTCTTCGAGGAGACGGTGTGATGGTTAGTTAGTTCATCATCATCGTCATCATCAGCCTGTATCCGCAGACCCCTGGACGTAGGCCTCCTCCAGCTACTGCAATGTCTGTCGACCCGGCGGTCGAAGTTCGGGACACAGCTCTAGGATTCCGAGTAAAGGAGGCGTTTTGTCCCTCTGTCGTCAGAGCTGCGAGCCCAGCGTCATCTTAGTGCTGCCACTCTTCCGATGATTTCCGATACTCCTGTTCTGGATCTACGTAGCTATTTAGACAATTCTTTATTTATTGGCGGTAAATAAGTTATATGATAAATGGGTTCTTAATAAAATAAGACACTACGGCAGACGAAGACTTGTACCAAATCGTGTAAATGGGAGCAGAAGTCGAGGGAGGCCAACAAGCGGCCATTGTTTCTCTGCCTGCCAACTTGGGCATACGGTATTCCGGTTAGTCAGGGTATCCTTAAACGAGCGGTGTGCTATACGATACGAGTGTATGGGTGGCAGTGTGAGTAGCGTGTGCCGCGTAGGTACTCACAGAAGATAAAGCAAATCATACTTACCCTTTTATTATTGCATTTACGAACCATAAAATAAAACATTTTGGTGTGAGTTTTACCTCTTGTACCTCCATCTAGTGGTAGCGACATTAAACCGCGGGTAACGTGTACGCGGGGACCTAAAATATTATATTGGCCAAAATCAGGAGGAATTAATGGGCTCAGATATTGCGGCCATACATTATTCGTCCCTCGGAGGAAGGAGGGGTGGAGCCTGTCAGCAAGATATCGCTCGCTTACGTTTTATTTGTCCAACACAATATTCGATGAAAACTCCATTTAAAAAGGTAGACTAAAGAAATTTCAAATATCTTCTATATTCGCCATAACTTTGTGTTGTAGATGTTTAATGTTTTTTTTTTATATATATAATTAGTAATATGTAGTCAAATTTGACAGATGTGAAAAAAATTTAACATCTGTCAAAACTGACCACATTTAATTTTTTTTTTTTAATATTTTAGACATTTATATTTATACAATATCACAAATGAAGGGCTTGCTGAAGTTAAGAAAGTCCGAAACATTAAAAAAAACTGAACATCAAATAAGTTCAGTAATTCATACTTTAGTCGTTGTATTATTGGTGCTCCAACAACAATCTTAATATCGTTCAAAACATTACACTGGCAGACTATTGGCGAGTTTATTATTCCATTAAATAATGTCGGCGTTTCTAAGAGCTACCTCAATCAGGGAAGGGGTGTGAAACGATAATTGAAATAGCCGCGGGCTTTGTTCCCCGACTGGAAGTTCAAGTGGAGATAATCCCGAGGAAAAACCAATTAAAAGTGCTTCCTTCATTGTGACCATGGACGGAGATCACAGCTCTTTTTATATTATGACTTGGTTGTTGTTCAAGGCATAGTACAGATTCCGCTGACAGGTCTGTGAAACACCTCAATTGTCGAGGCGTTTAATACTCGTAATATGAAGGAAGAAATTCGAATGCAAATTCACGACTACTAACGTATACGTCCCAGTCGAGCTACACCTACACATACGCCCTCTGCGTGTTCACTGAAATACGAGTAGCTACGTTAAATCAGTTCAAATTCCAAATTAGTTGAGTTAATTTCCAACAATTGACAATTTTACGTATATATTATTTTTCTCAATTCTTTCGTTGACATTTCTACCCACTTGCGTCTAAATGAAATTTCTACTCGTATCATTAATCAGTCGAGTGTGAAGTATTTCCCCCTGCTACTTGCAAACGGCCTAAACACGAAGTTACTATTACAGCAACAGATTGAATACACCCAGGTGTCTTAATTTTCATATTAGGAGAGCCGACCCCAAATAACGGTAAATGGTTAGGATAAATAAAATATATAAATTAGTATGTTTTGCATAACGCCAATGCTGTGAGTAAATCACCCAATTGAAATAATGAATCGGTACAAAGTATACTACGGAGAGAACACCAGCGTATGGCATATTACAGCAAATATTTGTATTTATTATAAAATTGTTTTATTTCTGCCATATTTCGATCTCGTTCAAAAACCATTACATCATTTAAGAAATAAAATTGAAACTAGTTCACTAAACTCTACGTTGACTTTGAAAACTCGCTTAAACGTCGACCAGTCTAATATGAAACACTGTTCATGTCTACTTGTGTATATAGAAAACTCTGGTGAGTTGTTTGAATATATAGAATCTGAAAACCTTAGAAATGGAGAACGTTATAAGAAATATTCATATCTTAGTGGGTCTTAGCCTCCTCCAAGAAATCCCGTCCTGTCTCTGACAGCTACCTCCCAGTCTTGCTGCTCCAGGACCAGACACTCTGCCACGGCACCATCCAACCATCGCATCGCAGTCTCAATCCAGGTATTGATTGCAGAGCTCTGCATTGTATCTCCTTCTCCACGTCTGACCATCCTCAATGGGTCCGTCTTTGTTCTAGAATAGATTTAGCTAGACGAAGATAAGCCCCGCGGTGTCTTTTTACTACTTGCCAAAAAAATTAAGCCGTGCGACTTTTTATTTGGTTCGGCGCTCTGAAGCAAGTCCACAAGCATTCACATACAATCTGATGGCCTTAAGTAAATAAAATACTGTTTCTTCGATATTCGCTTTCACTTTATCTTGCTATTTGAATAATATTGATGCACATTATTTTGACACTATTTAAAATTTGAGACAGACAGAAATTTCAGTTCATTGTCAGTCTCCTTAACTCTCTTTTTAATCGAATCAACAATCAATAAAATTCATACACTGAAGAAGGGAAGTCTGTGTCCCGAAACATATTTGTGAAAAGTGCAAAAAAGTATAAATAATTAAAAATATTTGTTTAAAATCCCAAAGGTTGTCCGCACGTGCCCCCACTCTCAGCCGACTGTTGGCTGGAGGCCTGCAAGGTATTCACGCTAGTAAAAAGGATACTTAAATAGCAGCTTTAAATAGGAACATTGTGCTGCAACTGAACCAATCTCAAACATTTTCTATGCTTGATCTTGGATCATCAGTTGCAGCACTTCGTAGTATGAATAAGTTTCATTTATAAACCAATTCAGGATGGGCTAGGATGCAGAGAGTGTCTTATTTCACTTATAGGCCATTGAGGTAAAACACATTAAATACAGTAATAAATACGCTTGGGACAATATTATAACATGTACAATATACATGTCAATTAAACATAGTTTTCATAAATCTATATCTTATTATATTATTATTCAATAAAAACAACGGTTGTTTAACGTTGTGAACACACGTCATGTACGTCATGTACTCCAAATATTTGAGAGATGATTAAAGGAAACAATAAACTGTTCGTTATTTACAGATTTACAGTATAATTTTTTTTTAAAACTAATTGGTTTCGTCTGTTTTCCTATTAACAATATTTCATACTTAATTATTTGCAGATAAAGTAGCCCTAAAAACATTTTCTCTCTTAATGTTTCTCAGGCAGCCTATAACATGTACATACGTATAGCATCCTTTAGCAAGTTGTTAAATGAAGTGGCGTTTATTCCTCTATTTATGCTTTTAATAATAGTACTAGTATCGCAATTCACCCGAGGGAACTTAGTTCGGCTGGAGGCGATCACCAGAAGATATTACTATTTAACTGACAGCGTTATTATTAGTTCGCTTCTCGAGTGACTAAACTATCCACTTCAAGTTTCTGCGTTCATCATTTTTACTGCAGTGGAAATGGAACTATTTATTAAACAAAATATCTCGAATTGCTTACTACATGTCCTGACCCAATGATAAATCGCCTAATAAATAATATAATCGTATTCGCGAGAATTTCTACAAATTTACGTAGAAAATGATTCATATATCAGCAAGTGACTCCCTTTTACGATAAAAATAGCTTCGCTCTCAAACAATAAAACAAATAGCACTTCTAAAAATAGATTCCAAGTTTGTTCGCATCTAAGAGAAATCTTTTCCTACTTCTTAAATTATGGGCTTTTTGGACTTATCGCGAATAAATCAGTGTATGCGAATGTATACTGACTGCTCCGTTTTTCGCTCTTTCTTTTCGCCGAGATTTGTATTCTTGTGATACACAGCTCGCTTCTTGTTCGAAGAGCGCCCGGAATGTAGTGAACGGTTTCAACCGTAGTCTACGTCATGCTATTAAACCTTTGTTCTCGTGGACGCACATCACTCGCGCCCGATTCTGCAACTCTCACACGACTTTCTGTAGGAAGTGATAGCTTGTAATAAGTATGATATTATTATTCATTTATTCAAAAAAATCTTTACATTATACAACAAAAAAATATTTTTAAATATAATTTTGAAGTATGTTTTTTGATAACTAAAAATGAGTTTACTATTTAATTCCACAATTGAGAATAAGAAGTGCTATTCTTCCTAATTACGCGTTATTTTTATTGACATGTTTCGAAAATGTAATATACTCTTACCTTCATCATATTATTCATCGGGAAAAAAATAACATTTATATCGTTTTCTGACAATTAAGGTATTGCGAAAGTTGTAAAAGTGAATAAATAAAAAAAACAATCAAACGATATTGTATTGGGGAAAACAGTATTGTAATTTACTTAAATACAGGTATGTTAAATGACTAAAACCATCAATTTTACTTAAAAAAATAGACTCTCTTATCAATACTAGAATAATAACCCATATGAGATTTAAACTTTCAAAATTTTCCACAAACGACACCCTGGAGTTTTCAGTAGAATAACTAATATTAGAATAGTAAAAAAATTCGATGAAAGTTTATTTAGAGAGATGATTTAAGAACCTGCGGCACACCGAGAGGCATCGCGCTTCTTCATTCCTTTTGTATCCGATTCAGTGTCTACGTATAATATACAATGCAACCATCTCCTTAGTTAATATTTATCACTTTACTAGTAATAGAATACCGATATATTCATTATTGATTTGTGCACCACGTGACAGAATGCCTCGCAGCCAACAATCGCCCTCCACACTCAAAATGATGGAGCGTTTTATTATTTCTGCAGGGTTTTGCAGATACAGAAATAAGATCGTAAACAATGTAAGATTTTATTTTCATTGTCGTACCAATTAAGCGGAGCGAACCCATTCTGTTGCACACGGTGTAAAAATGTATTAGTAATATACGTATTATTCTAGAAGAGGCACGACACTCCCCACGTCGCAGATCTCTGCATATTAATCCGTATATAGTGATCATCACATTCGTTTTATTAAAATATACACGGTAGGGTGTTATGATATTCCAGGATCAAAATTCAGCGAATCAATTAGGAGCTAGTCGCAACACACTGTCAATCCTTTCGTCCGCTAGGGGTTAAAATTTGCAAAAAGAAAAGAGTTTGAGAATGTCCTCGCAAGGCGAAACAAATTTAATTAAAACCACTAAACAATCGTGTTTACTTTTATGAATTAATATCGAACTTTACAAAACTAATACCTCCACCATCAATATGCGATAGGCAATTAGAAAAACATTAAAATATTTGGTTTTCCCGGAGTCTTCGAAAGAGTGAAAAACTGAAGAATTGTATATTGCAGCTGAACTCCGTCTCGTTCCCTCTTCCAGTCTGTCGTCGGATGAAAGTAGATTGAGGTACAGCTTCGATGTGAAAATACCCTCTCGGGATTCTGTGGGAGTTATCGAACCCATTGAGAAAATAGGAAGTCGTTGTGGAATGCGAGTGAGAATGGCAATAATGCTTTACAACGGGAAGGCAAATGGGCCGCCAGCCACGGTCATTACGTGACCCGATACCTCCGATATTGATGAAGCTGTTTATGCTCTCCGCCCTGTGTCTTGCGCATTAACGCTTCGAAAATACATTTTCCGATCATTTTTGTGATAATTGTGCCTTTGCATAAAGCAATTATATCGAACTTTAGTGTAAGTGGCTTCCCGCCACACACAGTAGCTACAGTAGGCAGAAGCCCGGAGTGGCCTGTGTCCTCCGCGTGCAGGATAAACATTAATTACTTCTAAGCATTAAAATTGAATCCACTTACAAAAATCGGACGAGGAGCATTTGCATATGCTCCGCCGGAGTTGGTAATTGAATTTTCCCGAGCGATTTTGAAAAACGAAAAATCTCCTCCGAGGCGCGAGTCGAGGGGGACGCGGCGGCAAATGAATTTGATGGAACGACTGAATTAATGAAACCAATCGGCGGCCTCTATCCAATTTTCACCCAATGACGGAATCCGCCTCCCAATTACCCCGTGCTCCAGCCGGCTGCTGGAAATTGCTGTTAAAACAATACAAAAATGGATTGGAATATGCGATAGTGCGGAGCGATAAACAAGGGCCGGCTGCCGCATTTCCGCCCAGAGGGCAATCTGGCCTTGTTTGATTTACTCGGTCTGTCGAACGGGGACGGAGTACTTGTGGGCACCAAGTCACTACTCTAGCAAGGCGTAACATATCACTTCCATAAAGTACTAAAAAAAAACTGCTTTAGAAGGATATTTAAACCTTGTATATAAAGTAAACTCCAGGTAAACTCCAGGTGTTTATAAATAGGTGCCTTCGCTCAATATTCAAAATCTATTGACCCCAAACAGTGTCAAATGCCGTTCTCTGGACCATGGCAGGCGAAAAGCCAATTAAAGAACAAGTCGCTAGACGCAAATGGCAGTGGATCGGTCACACTCTGAGACGGAACCCAGCCTGCATTGCTCAGGGTGCACTAGACTGGTTCCCTATGGGGGGAAAGAGAAAGCGAGGCAGACCTAGAGCCACCTGGAGAAGAACCCTGCAGGACGAGGTTAAGGCAGCAGGCCTCACTTGGGATGATGTTGGGCATCAGGCATGCGATAGAGTCGGGTGGAGAAGATTCTTTGCGGCCCTATGCACCACGGAGGTGTGACAGGACAAAAAGAAGATATAAAGTATATTGGGGGTACAAATAAGTTTTTGCTGTTTTCCTTATTGAAATTGTGTTTTTTATGTTCACATAAAATAATTTTAAAGCTAAATCTTTAACCTCATACATACGCCAACCATGTTCTATCAGAAACAACGTGCAGAGATTGGTTTTGACGAAAAACTTGCAGTATCATTAAGAGTTGAACAACAAACAATTTCAAAACTTTGAAATGGAATTATTAAAAAATAAAGAAATTGGGTTCCGTATGAACTGAAACCGAGAGATGTTGAATGGCGCTTTTTCACCTGCAAACAATTGCTTTAACGTCAAAAAAGAAAGGGGTATTTGCATCGTGACTGGTGATGAAAAGTGGATCCGCTACGAAAATGGCGCTTTTTCACCTGAAAACAATTGCTTGCAAAAATCATGGGGAAAGCCTTTTTCAACATCAACAACAAAGCCGAATATCCATAGCTCCAAGATCATGCTCTGCATCTGGTGCGATCCGCTCGGTGTGGTGTACTATGAGCTACTCAAACCCAATGAAACCATTACAAGAGATCGCTATAGACAGCAATTGATGCGTTTGAGCAGACCGCAATACACCAACAGACACGACAAAGTTATTTTGCAGCATGACAATGCCCGACCCCATGCTGCAAGAGTTGCCAAATTTTATTTGAAAATCCTCAAATGGGAGATTCTACCCCTTCCGTCTTATTCACCAGGCATTGCTCCTTCCAACTACTACTTTTTTCGATCGATGACACGCGACTTGACTGATCAACAATTTTTGTCTTATGAAGATACCAAAAAATGGGTCGAAGACTGGATTAAATCAAAAGACACATTGTTCTTCCAATACGGATTTCAAAAATTGCCTGAAAGATGGGAGAAAGTAATAGCTAGCGATGGACAATACTTTGATCAAGATATTACTTATTAGTTTTTTAAAATAATTTTTCTAATTTTAAGGAAAAAAACAGCGGGTATTATTTTTACCCCTCATATGAACCCTTTTTTACATATTTTTTTTATTAAAATAAAGAGTGACAAATTTAATTATTTCGAGGTGCACTCCATTTTCATGTGTAAAAGTAATTAAATCAAAATGAAAAATAGGCCAGTTTCTGTAGGAGAATGTCTTTATTTTAATAAAATTATATAAAATTGGTTTTATACTGAATTAAATTTTCCTCCTAAATTCACAATGGTGTTTACAACTTAAGCTTACATAAAATATAATAATTTAATTAGATAATGACGTTTTTATTTATATATTTTCTTTAATTATATGCAAGTTAATAAAGTTGATGTCATGTGGTCAATATTAATCATGTCTGATTTTTAAAACGACACTTTTTATTAAGAAGGGGTATTTGATAGCGCAGGGGCACTGACTCCAGGACCGCTGCAAGGGCGCTGTTCTCACGACAAATGTGCGCAACACATCTTCAACCCTATTCGGAAGACGCCCCATTGAGAATTATTCCTTCGTTTTGTTTGCTCTAATTATTATAATATTTCCGAAACTGCATACAAGACACACAGTGACGAAGATACGCAATCTTCGAGTAGGAGTAGAATATTTCAAATGTTTCGACAGTTGCGTCGATAGTCGTAAAATTGACGCAAGACATCGAACCCCGTATTTCCGACAATGATTGTGCTGGGAGCAGAATTGTAAATATGCAACTGACTTCAAGTCAATCTAATGTAATGTAATATTGAACAAAGTTTGGAACAGCTAACAAAGTGCACTTAAAGTTCCCATCGCAATTTCGTATCTATCAAAAAATGCTAAGATGTGATAAAATGCTGAAATTTGTACCATAAACTACTTAAATGCTTTGTGCACAATGGTGATCTATTATTGATCCTTATGTTTATAAGTGAAACATATGTTAGAACTGGGAAAAGAATGATGATGTATGTTATAATATATGAAGTGATTATGAACCTGTCCCTTCTGAGAAACGGCGTAATGGTAAGTTAATTAGTAATGGAAGGGAGAACGGAAGCGAGCATGCTAGTTGTGTAGAAGTCCGTAATGATAAGCGCATGGCACACCCCCTCCGGCGGGATGAGGCCCGCGCAGACCATTTATCCATCCTTTTATCCCTCCGCGGGCTCAGCGGGCCTTAGCTACGATCCACAGCCCGCTCCGCCAGGCGCACTACTACACTCCTTCCAATGTACTCAAATAATAGAATAAATCTCAAAGGGATCGTAAAGTCCAACAGTTAAAATGTAATAAAGCTCCGGAAACGCCAGAACCATGTTTGAATCTAAGATTTTTTAAAAGCTTCTCATGTTTTTGATACTTCTGACGTTCTATCACACATTACACTTACATTACACCATTACAGAACATTTCGTTTACACATTGATTTATGTTGATATTATTAATGATTAACGTTTCAGATTGAAATAGTAACCGATGATACTGGGAGAAAATGAAATCGCGTCTTTCAATAAAGTTTTCCATTTTAATCGATGTGTAGAAGAAATGTTTTTTTTTTATATTTCGAATTTGATATGTGGAGAAAAAAAATATCGGAAGTGGAAAAAAATTTGTTTAATTCATTAAAATGTATTGTATGAACAAAGAATTATAATATTTTTTCGCCTATAGTTGATTGAAAACTTTTGTTATTTTATCTAATGACACAAGTTTTATAATTTTGAACCAATTTCACAAATGTATATCTTTTTTATCTTCTAAATGTAAAATTAATTTTGTTGAATCAATGCGTTGCAATGACATTTACGCGTTCTCCAAGACCAATTGATTTCGTTTATAACAGTAACAATCAGGCTCTGGAACGAGTTTCCACAATAAAGGATCTCGGTGTCGTATTTGATCTCAGGCATCATTTGATGCATCGACTGGCTATAAACTTCTGGGTTTTGTCTTAAGAACTTGCAAACAGTCCCGAAATCCCGAAGCGATGACATCAGTTTTTAATGGCATCGTTAGATCAAAATTAGAATCCGCGAGTGGTGTATGGTCTCCATACCAGCAGAAGTATGTGGAGGTATTTGAACAAATCCAGAAAAAAAATCTGAGATACCTCTACATGCGGATGTATGATGTATATATCCGAGGTCTATGCACCACAATGATCTATTGATTAACACAGAGTACCGCAGTCTCGAATTAAGAAGAAAATGTACAATCTTAGGATTTAAAATACTCCGTAACCTCATTGATAGCCCATACCTCTTAGAGTGTTATGGCCTCAATGCACCGGACAGGTATGCTCGCGCTAGAAGACACGATATGTTGTGCATACCGCATAGCAGGACAAGTGTCTTGGCGCAGCATACAATGACCCGGGGTATGGTGCTCTTGAATGAGGTGTCAGTCGATGTGGACATTCTCCAAATGACCTTTGCGTCCTTTAAGGATCATATAGGTACATACCATAATTGCTGATACATGTGTTTTATTTTAACATGTATGTCTGTGTTATTTTTGTAAATGTAAAATGTATACAGTAATTGGGTTCTAAAGACCTGTTGTATACAATAATAAAAAATAAAAATAAAAATAATTAGCGTTACTCTAACGCGTCAACTAGGACACACTTGATCATAATATTACATAATACACGGGTTTGCGAAGAGAGCAATCTATCACGACAGATTTGTAGCGGTGAATTATGCATCCTACGATCACCGTCTTTCGGCGTTAATAAATTTTGTTTCGGTTCGTGCACTAATTAATATTCCATGAATATGAATTAGTTGTAGTGGCTCTCGGTGCGTATGCAGCACGCACCTACCCTTATTCGACACGTTTTCCAGTATTACACCTACATGGGTCACGTCACATCTTTAGCTTATCTTATTCATTTTAGAACACATACATATAAAATAAATGCTTGTATGAACGTACGTCACACACATTGATTACCTCGATAGGTAAAGCCCGTCGTTAATTATTGCCATTCTTTTACCATATACGATGTCTTATTGATGTCTTATGGTCTTACAACTGATGTACTCGGAGTTTCTCGGAGTTTGGCGCCATGAAAAAGTCCAGATATGCCTGGGATAGATCGAAAACAACTGAAATTGAAGGTGATTGTTTTTTGCATAATAAGATCTTCATACTCTTACTCTGTGTTCTTTATAGGGCCGGAAGATCGGAGCGCTTATCAACATAAAGTGTTTATTTAGTAGTCTATCACTGATATTGTCATACTCAATTTTGCACTTTTTATTTATTACAAACAGCATAAATGTTTAAGGCATCTATTGAGTACAAGTAAAATATTATATACATACAACAAAATACCAGGAACGCATTAGAGATGGTTCGATATCAGGAAGACAAAATACTTTCTAAAATCGAGAGTATTTTTTCCCTGAACGTACCTTCACTAATATGAATGACGTTGATCCAAAGCAGAATAATTGCTCTTCCCACCGGTGTCACCGGAGGCAGATTGGTTCTGGCGGCAGATAGGTAAAACAATCTGTGCTTTCGCTGTCGGAGATATCTATCAGGGACAAAAAGACCAACATCTTCGAGCACGCCCGAGTTCCCGTAATATCCCCTGATTAATCTTAAGAACATATTTTGTACTATTCTACCCAAGTTTTGTATCTTTCTACTACACTAATGTCGAGCAGGAGGAGAGGGCAGTTCACGTATCAGTCTACTTGCTCTGTGGCGGAAGGATGAGCGAGCAGGCCTGGAGTAGAGCCTTACGGGATGAGGCTGGGGCGGTGATATGAACGCGACTTCGTTAACATTACCAACGTTACCAACGATTTGAATAAAATACTTCTTTCTTTTATTGTATTATATCAAAGTGGTTGTGATAATGTTCGGGTGCAGGCAAGGTACATTGAAGTATTCGAATATATTCGATACCATTCACACAGAATATTGATATTCTGTGTGAATGGTATGAAAGTTGTGTTCAAAGTGATTGTTATTGCAACACACGAGACCGTGCATGCCTTGGCTTGGTGTGATTCACATTTTCGTTTGCATATGTGATGGAGAAAAAATATGTTGATAAATTTAATTACACTTTACTTATGTTGAAATGTCGAAGTTTGGCGTTAATTAGAGAAACATCTCTCGTAGAATAAAAAAAAATAGGAAAACATAATTGAAGAATACGATCCGATTGCAAAATAAAATATAGTCCTACAAGAAAGATAAATTAGAACGAGCGATATGGAGCGGACTAATAAGGCGGCGCCCGAGAGGATCTGCTTCCTCGACAGCTTCTCCTTCGCAAACTTTCCCGTCCACTCGCTATGATTTATAGCTGTAAAAACGCAAACTCCTACAAAATCTTCCATGAATTTGGCAACGTTTGTCTTCCCGCCTTCCGCTGGATCATATTTCGGAGGTGTGCTGGAGGCGGAGTATTGGGCAGGAGGACAGGTCTAGGTCCTCGGGATTTACATTTGTGATGTTTAACTTTCATTACAAGCCTATGAATTTGTTTAAATTGATCAATTTTGTCATAAACATATACTCATATAAAAGCGCTGTACCTAAACAGATTATGAACTAATTATTTGTGTGGGTACGAAAACTATAATATATACAATTGTTGCTCCCAGTAGTGTTTCGATTCCAATTTATGAATATCTATAGTAGATTAACTTATTAACTATTATTTTGTATAGTAGATTCCCTTTTGTTTTTTTAATTATTCAAAAAAGGAACTAATTGAGTTGTTGTTATTTTTATTTTCCTAATAATAAATTTCAGAATTTCATGTTGGTAGACTGAACAATAATTTTGGATCGAGAATAGTTTCAAAATGTTTTAAAGAAGCGTTATAATCTCTTAGTAAGTATACCATCCATTGAATAACTCTAATAGATCATCATGTGAGTAGAAAGAATCGACCTCCACCTAACCAGCTATTTGTGCAACCAGTTCAAGTTTATATTGTACTATTTGTTGTCACTACTTGTACCTTGTAGCCAGCCCTTCCACAATCAAATAAAATATGTCACCAGCTAATTATTAATCGTGATCATGTTGCTCAACTCTAATAGATATTATATATTCATTAATTCTTTCTTTTTTAATGATCTAAATATTCTTATTTTAATACTGATCATCGTCTTAACTTGTCTTAGGCCTAATTTTTACTGTAACTATATTAAAATGCTCTTAGATTTATGTCAATTATCTGTAGCAACAAAAAATGTAATGGAATTAATTCTGCCAATAACAAAACAAAATAAACATGAGCTCTAGTAGGATGCGACGAAACATTTCAAACATTAAATTACAATTATTCGATTGCAGGACAATATACATTAGGGTGGGTCATTTTTGTATGGGGGAAAAAAAATTGCAATGTATCGAATTCTAATAGTGAAAAAAGGTTGCTAAATGACGTGTTTTAATAATATATAAAGTTTCATTACAGTTGGATAACATCTTCTGTCTCCGAATTGACATGGAAACCATAGAAATTTAAGAAAAAAGCCTTTTAATATATTTCGTCATACTGGAATGTTACTGGATTATTTTCATCTATTATCAAAATAAAACAAAAGTTCAAGGCAAATCATAATGTATTTAAGAGAAAAAAGTTTTTTCAAATTTAAATTCAAAGAAAATTTTACAACTAATTAGTTACTACAAAATCCTTTTTAATTTCAAATGTTGGCATAATACTGCGAGACGCTATTTTCGCTTTAGTGAATCCTTCTCTTGCTGTTTTCGAACACAAAGTTGCTGAGGCTTCTGTTACATTCTTCACGGCTCTTTCGACTGCTTGTGTATGACAGGGCAAACGTAGAAGAAGTAGTTCACCCTCACTACCTTGTGCTATGAACATCTGAAGATCTTCGTCAGAAATTTGTTGAAGTATTGGTGGTTCAGTAATATTTTGCTGCCAATTTATAAGATCGTAGTAGTCTGTGACTTTAACATTTATAATTGGAACTTGAAATAGTCTGACTTTATTACCTCGCATAGTACAAGCTTTTAGAATTCTGCGTGGAGCTAGTTCTCTTATATGCTTTTAAGGATCAGTTAACATAGCTATCAGTAAGTTTTCTGGATGAGCAAAGTAGCTATTTCTCCGTGTCACAGGATCAACTACAATATTAAGGTCATCCGATAAATATCTTGACTAGGTATATATATAGACTACGATAAATTAATAGACTGATAATTCAGGCATTTCTGTACTGATTTTTATAAAACTAACTACAGGTTTTTCTACGCATTTTTCAAGTTCCTTCCCTATTTGGCCTGTAAAAGTACGTGGACCTGATGTAGCGCCATCAATATATTCAAACAAATGCCTAAATGGTAGTTCATTCATATGTAGCAAGCAAATAAATCATTGTTTTGTAATTGTTTCGTTTCAATTATATCTGTATTTCCAATACTCATTTTTCTGGATGTTCGCTGGTCCGTTAGAAAGCTCTGATCTTGCAAGGGTACCTAGCGATCTCTGGGACAGGAACATTGATTAATTTCTTTACATTTACAGGACGAAATAACAAAAAGAAATTTACCACTACGATTAAATTCTTCTAGTTTTTTTCGATGTCTTCGGATGAGATTTGAGAAGATTTTTATACTTAGAATGATAAGATTTTATCATTTGTACAACTCTTGTATGCATCACTGTAAGAATTGAAGCTCTTTTCCATATTTCTTCGATTTTATTTACTACAATATCAGATATTACTGTAAATGGTTGGTGTTTTTTCGTAGTTGTTAAATTATTTCTTACCCAAAAAATTTCATTACATCCTCATTTGTTGGTAATATATTGTCTTTAATTTCACAATATTCACCAAGCACAGCACATTTAAACAATTTTCGAGTTCGATCCATTATGACAACATCCCCAAACACAACCTCCCTTGGAGCAATACTGACTACTAGCTCGAGGTCACAAGTCTGTGCACGCGTGAAATTAGATGCACCCCCCACCCCGACTACTGGTCACTGGTTTTCAAAATAATTATTATTTTGGTATTATTATGCAAAGTGCTTCATATTAAGCAGGAAAATATTAAAATAAAAATATAATATTAATTCTGTGTAATATTAATGCCAGCTATAATACAGGTCAAAAATAGCCATTTTCTTAAACTTTGAGGCCAATTCGGAGACAGAAGTTTATACTCTGTAACGTAAGTTACTATTTCTTATTTATTTTCGGTTATCTTAATATTCAGTGTTTAGCTCTAGACCCCATTCAAACCCCTAGTTCCCGTTTTTACCACCAGAGTGCTACTTTAAACTCTTGTTCCCGCGCGCTTCTCGGATTTGGCGCTAAATTCACCCCGATGTGTGCGCCCTCTGCAGTTCACTCTCAGCCCCTTCTGCGCAACCCATTCTGCGCAGCCGGTTCGGCCCGACTTCACTTCGCTTTGAGCTGTCAACTTCGCGGCATCGATTGGAGGATCGCCGTTTCGACCCGCGATTTTCCCGATGGGATAATCCGTTTTCATCTAGCCTCATCCGCCATGGAATAACTTCGAGCAAGGTATTTGCGGTACTTGCCATCGTGCCCATAAAATCTGTGGCATTATTTCAGGTTTTCTGCCAACTTGTCCTGCGCTATGGCGATGCCAAAAGTGCATATCCGCTCCCAGGCCGTTTGTCAAGCCCGACCTTGCTGCGGTTGATTCCCTCCGCCACGGTCCGAGCCATCCTCTGCTCCCGAAATTGCCGCCCACGTGTTGTCGCACATCATGCCCCGACAACGTGGTTGACCTCACCACCATGCGGAACTGCGAGGACCACTTCACGCCGCTTCAGACAGCACCAACAGGTTAGGGAACCTCGTGTCTGCCAGGTGACGCTCTACATATTGATTTGCTGACCCACCATCTTCTGGTCAGCGTCGCTGATAACGTCTACGGACGACGTCGCCGGTCGATGTCCTGACGAGCACGCCGTCGAGGAATCGCCTCAAACAGCCTCTTCATTATTTCACCATGTGCCTCTTTTTTTGTATACGTACGACATCTCTAGCCCCTAGATAATAATTGTAACTATTTTTTGTGTTATAATAAACCCTCATGTATTCCGTCATATGTATTTATTTACACCTTTCCCTATTCGAATGACAAACAGCCGGAAAGTATCTCACGAGAAAACCGGAGATCTAAGGGCCCGCTCTCTGCGCTAGCCGAGGTAGGGAGACACCCATTACACTGGCGCCCAAACGTGTGGCGTTCTGGCGTTGTCATTCGATGAAGGACTTGTGTGGGCTAAACATATGTCGTATATTGATTGTTAACTGTTTATTGTCGAATTGGTAGTTTGTAATTAATTGTTTATAATGGAACAAATAGTAAATGTTCCCGGGGCCCATTTCAAAACCCTTTGCAAGGCGTTGAAGGATCGCGGAATATTGCCAAAGAATACCCTCGTGGAAGTCCGTGTTCAGGCTGAGGAATTCAACTCACGGACGAGTGATGTCGTTCCACTCACCATACCCCCCATCGTCGCTGACCTGCCGATCTCCGCCCCCCTTTCAATCGTGTCCTCTTCATCGGTTTCTCTAACACGACCCCCTGTAGAGCTTCAGCCCTTGAATGTTAATTTCGCATCGTGGCCTGTGCAACATTTCACCGGCGCGGAAGATGTGCGCGAATTTTTCACCCGTCTAGAAGAAATCGCCAAATCTAGACGCTTCGACTCCCAATTGTTGCCATCTGTACTTCCCGAATTCCTCAAAGGCCGCGCTCTGACACACTATAGAGCGTATTGTACGACCTCCAGTGACTGGTTGCTCCTTAAGTCACAGTTCCTGCAGCGTTTCGAGGATGACGATTATGTCATCTCAAAGAAGCTGGAGATATGGTCCTCGCGCCAGTCTCAAAATGAATTAGCGGCAGACTACTTCGCCCGGGTAGTGAGCACCAATAATACCATTGGGGAGGACGGTCTCTCTGACCAGGAGATCCTCAAGGTATTAAGGAAGGGACTTTCGCCCAAATTAGCCCCCGTAATAATTTCAGCCAACTTCTCCTCCGTCGTGGAACTGGAGAGAGCATGCCAGACCTACGAAAGATTGATTGGTGCGTCGGACTACCCCAGCCGCTCTGAACCTAAATCCGGCCCCTACGTCCAGAAATCCCTAGCTGCCGTTCGTGAGCCTCCCAAGAGCCCCCTAAGATGTTTCTCCTGCAAAAACCTGGGCCATATCGCCAAGAATTGCAGAAAAAAAAACCTTCCTGACACCTCTAGACCACCCCCCAGTTTTTTCGCAACAAAAAACTAGCAGCTAGCCAGTCTCCCGTAATCCCGCGCTCAGCGGAGTGGTTAGACTGGCTGGCTTCTGTAAAATTATTCCACGAAACCTGGTATCTCCATGCGGTAAAAATTACAAATGCCCGTGACAATCGCCCATACTTGAATTTTAAAATCCACAGTGTCCCCTTTCGCGGTCTGCTTGATTCCGGTGCAGCCATCAACATCTTAGGCGGAAATCTGTACCAATCCTTTACTAATCTCAATTATAAAATCACCCCTGGTAATTGTTCAATTCACACGGTCGATAATACCTCCCACCGTAGTATCGGAACCGTTACCTTGCCCATTCGTTATGACAATACCACCACCTGGGTATCATTCGTCCTAGTCCCTTCCCTAAACGACTGTTTCATCCTTGGAGTCCCTTTTCTTGAATCATCTGGACTCACTCCCAGGCTATTTCCTGGACATCTGGATAACAAACCAGCCAAACAGTCAAATACTCAACCCGTGTACTCAGTGAATCCCTCGCCATCTTGTCTCGTCCCTGCCGAAGAATTGAATCCTGCTCAGTCCAAGGACTTGGACCGAATTAAAAACTTGTTCGAACAAATTTCTTTCGAAAAGATAGGTCTGGGCAGGACCCACCTTGTTAATCACGAGATCGACACGGGTAACCATCCGCCGGTTAAACAGAAAACATTCCCCCAATCCCATGTTCGCCGCCAACAATTAATAGAGGAACTAGAGAGAATGATCTCGCTGGACGTAGTTGAACCCTGCAAGAGCCCGTGGCTAAATAATGTATTTATTGTCCCCAAAAAGGATGGTTCTGCACGATTCGTTCTGGATCCGCGAAAACTAAATTCGATTACCAAAGCCGACTGTTATCGCTTACCGAACATTGACCGAATTCTAAGCAACCTGCGTGACACTAAATACCTTACTGCCCTTGATTTAAGCATGGGGTTCTGGCAGATGCCCCTGACTAGAGAATCAATGATTAAAACCGCATTCTTTATTGAGGGTAGGGGTCAGTTTTGTTTCAAAGTTACTCCATTCGGGATCGCCAATATACCGAGCCAGTTGCAAAGGTTAATGGATGCTCTATTTTGTGATCTCGGTGACCATGTTTTTTGTTATCTCGATGACATTCTTATTTGCAGTCCAGATTTTGAATCTCACGTCAGCACACTCGCCCTGGTTTACGAACGTCTGCGCGAGGCCAACCTCACTATTCGTCTAGGCAAATCAGAATTCTGCAAATCTTCACTGAAGTACTTAGGCCATGTGATTGATCGTGAAGGAATAAGAACTGACCCAGATAAGATTAAGGTAATGATTGATTTCCCCCGTCCCACATCTACCAAAGAAGTTAAATCCTTCTTAGGCTGTGCCAGTTACTATCGTAAATTCATTGCACATTTTGCCGAAATTGCTGCCCCTTTATGCCGTTTAACAAGTATAAAGCTTAAAGGCACTTCCTTCCAATGGAACGAAGAGGCTGAACAATCATTTGTTGCCCTAAAAATATTATGACTACCGCCCCTGTGTTGAAACCCCCTGATTATTCTGTACCCTACATTCTTACTTGTGATGCCAGTGGTATTAGTATTGGTAGCTTCCTTGCCCAAAAAATGCCTGACGGTTCCGAGCATGCTATAGCGTATTTTTCCCGAAAACTGACTGCTCCTGAACGTTCCTATTCTACCACTGAACGCGAACTATTGTCTATTGTGGATTCGGTACATCATTTCAGGAGTTACCTGGATGGCACACACTTTACGGTCCAAAGTGATCATGGCTGTCTCAAATACTTGAACAATCTGTCATCGCCAGGAGGCAGACTCGCCAGATGGGCTTGCCGTCTATCACAATATAGTTTCGATTTTGTATATAAAAAAGGTTGCGAAAACAATTTAGCTGATGCCCTAAGTCGAATCGAAGTGTCCTCCCTGACCTTCCCTCCGCCCTTCACTAACGTGACTGATCAAACCTATCTAAATCTATATTCGGCATGTAAGGATAACCCGCAGTCGACAGCCAACTATCTTATCAATAACAAACACCTGTACCGTTATTCGAAATCAGGAAACTCCTCGCGCCCTGACTCCAGCAGCTACCTCTGGAAGGTTGTTGTACCCGCTAATGAAATCCCCCATGTTATATCTGACTTTCATAACAACTTCTGTCATCCCGGGATTGAAAAAACATTTAGAACCCTCTCGCAAACATTTTATTGGAGCAATATGCGTCGCACTATCAAACAATTCATAAAAACTTGCGACACCTGCAAGGCCTATAAGCATAGCACGCAGTCCCCTTTAGGTTTAATGACGGTGCCTAAACGCCTTTCTAAACCCCTCGTCTCCTTGTCTGCAGACCTCGTAGGGCCACTCCCGATGTCCAATCATCGCTTCTGTCACATTCTGACAGTAGTAGACAACTTTTCAAAATTTGTTTGGGCGTTTCCCCTTAGGACAGCCAACTCCAAAACTGTAATTAAATTACTCGAGGAGAAAATATTTATGCCTTACTCTGTTCCCCGTACGCTTATTATCGACAACGGAAGTCAATTTGTCTCCAAGGAGTTCCGTAAGTTCACTGAAACCTATGGAATACAAGACTTGTACTACAACGCCCGCTATCATCCTCAGAACAATGTAAGCGAACGTCATAATGCAAACATCATTACCGCACTGGCAATTCTGGTAGGGAATAATCAACGGACTTGGTGTTCAAAGCTTCCACAGATCTCATCTTGCTTAAATAATACTGTCAGTATTGCTACAGGATATACCCCGTTCTTTCTTTTGCACGGCTTTGAAACTGCTCCCCACGGTTCATTTCACAATAAATTTGTTCGTGAATCAAACTCCCATAATCCATCTGACATCACCTCGGACTACGCATCTGGCCTACTTAGAATGGAAAATGTCTATGAAGAAGTTTCTTCCGCACTACTCCAAGCCTTCCAACGGAACGCTACTCGGTATAATCTAAGGCGTAAATCTTGTACCTTGCATGTCGGACAACTGGTCTGGCGCCGTGCCTTCCTTCAATCTGACGCTTCAAGGTACATATCTGCCAAACTGTGTCCCAGATTTATCAAGTGCAGGATACTCAAAAGAATTTCAGATACCATATATGAACTGTCTGATATGGCTGGAAAAAGTATCGGTACATTTCACATCAAGGACTTAGTCAAACAGGAATAGTTTCTAAGTTAAACTTAAAACTTAGTGGCGCCCAAATATATTAACCTATGACTCAAACCTTTGTCTTAATATGTATTTTTGTTCTCAAGGGACTCGCATAATTTCCATCATTTCGCGAGGACGGGTAAGCGACCCCGGGACCCTAGCCATTACTGCTATTCCTAGCATACTTTCCCCCATAGCAGTAGTGTCCTTCAATCTAACCTTGTTTCCTTCCTCATTATGCATCCTATCCCCACTATGATTGCCCCCTTCCTTGTGCCAATTTCTATCTTACTTGCGTTTGTAGTGTCTATTGTGTTATGGTATGTATGAATAAGCGCCTGATGAAGAATAAACTGCCCCCATTCCCCACTTGATCTAGTTGTGTTAGGAGCGCTCTAAGAGAAGATGCCTGTATCCATCGAATGCATGAATAATTGTAAATTTCCCGAACGCTAGAGACACTTGGTAGACCTACAGATGCATTTGTATTATGGTTTGGTTATATTTTCCCTTCCTACTTGAGTGTTCCATGTTCTTGTGTGTTCTGGATGGTTTAAAAACTTCTTTTATTTGTGTGGAATACAAGATTGTCCATCACTTATAATATTATGAACTTTTCCATCTCACCTGAACAGAAATTTTATTGACATATCATTTTTGTATGTGCAAATTGTCTAAATTTATAACTATTGTAACACCAATTTCTTTATAAACTTGTTTGTTTTTTACTTCTTATTTATTATTATATATGTTCATGTGTGTTTTGGGTCGTGAGTCAGTTAAAGGTGTTGCATATTGGATTGGTAATCACTTTTACGATTGAGTTCACTTCTCCGATTCACCTGAACAATAACGTCCATTATATGTTTTAAAATGTTGTAGATATATATGTTGTTTCAGTCACCTGTAGAGTTTGTTTTTGTTGAGAATAGAAGGAGTCAGAACGCTATAGGTATACAGCCTTAGAATATGTAGATGTGCCTTATTTTCCGAGGCGAAAGGGAGCCAGACCCTAATAAAAAGCAACGCTATAGGTATACAGCCTTAGAATATGTAGATGTGCCTTATTATCCGAGGCGAAAGGGAGCTAGACCCTAATACAAAGCAACGCTATAGGTCTACAGCCTCATAATATGTAAACGGACATGCCTCTGCTGTATGTAATTTAAATTTTTGTTTTTACTGGTGACTGAACACATAATATTGTTGTAACTGTTTTTCTTTATAATCTATCATCTAGGCTAGAGATGTCCAACAATAATTTACCTCAAGACCCTAACCCCTTCTCCTTTTAGAATCAGTGAGTGCTATTTACCTGCAAAGGAAAAAAAAAAACAATTGTCTCTTTTGTGCTGTGGAAACTTTAAAACAATGATAATTTTTGTATTTATAACTTAACTGTGTTTGTGTTTTTACCTGAACTATAATTTGTATTTTTTTTTAAACTTAACAATTTGTAATATGTCAAACTAACTGCTAACCTAAGACTTAAACCTGCTTTCTCTGTGTTTAATGATTATTAATATTCAGAATTAAACTATGATTTGTTTTTTTTAAATAAATTTTGTTTGTAAAATGTTTAACTAACTGTAACCTAGGATTTAAACCTGTTTTTATTGTGTTTAATGATCCTTAATTTTCTGAACTTGTGACTATAGTTTGTATTTTTAAACTAAACTTAACAATTTGTAATATGTCAAACTAACTGCTACCTTTTAGGATATAAACCTCTCCCATGTGTATAATGATACATTTTTTTAAACTTGTGAATCTAATTTGTACTTTGAAATAAACTGTCTTTGTATTTCTCAATTGTCCAAACTGTCACCTTCTAGGATTTAATCCACGTGTAACTTTTGTATGCCATTCACTGAAGGAGCTTTTTTTTTTATTATTTTTTTTATTCCACATAAGAGCGAGTGTAACGTAAGTTACTATTTCTTATTTATTTTCGGTTATCTTAATATTCAGTGTTTAGCTCTAGACCCCATTCAAACCCCTAGTTCCCGTTTTTACCACCAGAGTGCTACTTTAAACTCTTGTTCCCGCGCGCTTCTCGGATTTGGCGCTAAATTCACCCCGATGTGTGCGCCCTCTGCAGTTCACTCTCAGCCCCTTCTGCGCAACCCATTCTGCGCAGCCGGTTCGGCCCGACTTCACTTCGCTTTGAGCTGTCAACTTCGCGGCATCGATTGGAGGATCGCCGTTTCGACCCGCGATTTTCCCGATGGGATAATCCGTTTTCATCTAGCCTCATCCGCCATGGAATAACTTCGAGCAAGGTATTTGCGGTACTTGCCATCGTGCCCATAAATCTGTGGCATTATTTCAGGTTTTCTGCCAACTTGTCCTGCGCTATGGCGATGCCAAAAGTGCATATCCGCTCCCAGGCCGTTTGTCAAGCCCGACCTTGCTGCGGTTGATTCCCTCCGCCACGGTCCGAGCCATCCTCTGCTCCCGAAATTGCCGCCCACGTGTTGTCGCACATCATGCCCCGACAACGTGGTTGACCTCACCACCATGCGGAACTGCGAGGACCACTTCACGCCGCTTCAGACAGCACCAACAGGTTAGGGAACCTCGTGTCTGCCAGGTGACGCTCTACATATTGATTTGCTGACCCACCATCTTCTGGTCAGCGTCGCTGATAACGTCTACGGACGACGTCGCCGGTCGATGTCCTGACGAGCACGCCGTCGAGGAATCGCCTCAAACAGCCTCTTCATTATTTCACCATGTGCCTCTTTTTTTGTATACGTACGACATCTCTAGCCCCTAGATAATAATTGTAACTATTTTTTGTGTTATAATAAACCCTCATGTATTCCGTCATATGTATTTATTTACACCTTTCCCTATTCGAATGACAAACAGCCGGAAAGTATCTCACGAGAAAACCGGAGATCTAAGGGCCCGCTCTCTGCGCTAGCCGAGGTAGGGAGACACCATTACAACTCAATTCAAAAAATATTTTACATACGTAATTTTGATATCATTTGGCACCATATTTTCACTATTAGAATCGTATAATGCATAAAAAATCATTTCGGCCCGGCCTAATATACATGTCATTCTAAAGTTGAAAACAATCGTCGGCGGATTTCATTTCTAGTAACACTGATTACTTTTGTTTTTTGTTTGCGATAATTCACAAGTTTTATTCATTTTTTAAACGACCAGTTTAGGCGTATTGATGTACTGTTTTATTTCAATTGCACCTTTTTCGCTTCCTTTCGGCGTTCAAATAATTTTACAACTAGCGAGAAGTATAACAGTTAACACCGCCCGCGCTTTTAATATGAAGGGAGCGCCCTTTTAAATTCCCGAGCCGTTCGACATCCGCAAGCTACTTTGAATAGAAAAAGAAAGATCCTCCCGAGTGTTCGGAATTGCTCCAACAGCAATATTTCCCCTTCAATAAACCCAATTTATCACGTACTTTATTGTTTATAAAACAACACCAAGGAGCGGAGCTTTTTCTTTATAAAACGTTTTGAAATTCTCGGGGTACTGTGGCGGTCTCTCGCGGTCCTCTCGCCGTATCGTAACATACTCGTGCAAGAACTCTCGACGGAAATTTTTTAATTGGATTATCATTACTTTATTTTCCTTTTCAAAGAACTTTATGACATGTTCCAATGAATGGCAGCAGCCTATATCTGTTCTTTGTATTGCTGATAGTCCTAGCATGCGACATTCTACGCTTCAATATGTAAACTCCTCGGCAATTGGTAGTTTAGTTGAGCTAAAGTGCAGCCCCAGGACAAATTTCGTAGATCGGGCTTTCGCGGTGGCAGGTCCATTCAGCTGGAATATGCTCCCTGCACGCCTCAGATGCATTGACGATCCGACTGAGTTTAAATCTATTACATAAAATATAAACATCTCTTATCTAATTAATGGTGTCAGATGAAGCTCTCATGACTAAAAACATTGTCGAATCGCCCTTGAGGTGAGTTGTTCAAGAGAACGGCGCTACGCAAAATAGCCAAATTATTTTTTTTATTCACTCGTACAGCGAACACTAATTCAAGAAATGACATAAATATTTCGTTCATTCCCCTTATGCTCTCATACACGTACCCCCAGCGATGTGCATGCAGGAACTTTATATATAAAACAATTATAACACTGTAAGTAGAAAGGTGTTAGAATATATAGTGACAATGTTGGGTGTGTACTATTTAGGTAGTTTGGATAAGTTTCAGAGAAGTCAGGGTTGGCGTAGTATCTCTGTAATTATTACAAGTTACAATTATTATTTTTATTGCAAGTACAACAATGTGGATAATTAACGCACCCTCAATCTAAAATTATCCTTGGTTTTATTTATGATATTAAAATTGTTATTTTCGCATTTAATCACTTAACATCTTATCAACGTGGCACGATCAAATAAATCAAATATTGAATGTCGGCCATGTGAGGAGTCAGAAAAATCGTGCATGACACGATGTATGAATGTTGAGGAAGCGAGAAAAATATGTCAGGAATGAAAAGTGTGGCAGTCCATTCTTTCTATCTACCCCTTCGGGGAGACGGCGTGATGGTTAGTTAGTTAGTTAACATCTTATCAACTCTTAAAAAAAACGAAAACCAGCGTATTTCTATTATCTGACCAATTTTATAAAATATTTACAAGACAGATGAAAACCTCAATTACAAGAGAATATCGATCTTAGAAATGTGTTATGTGCGCCAGGCTGTTTCTTAGCGTACTAAATTAAATCAATGTGTTCATTTGACAAAATTAAATAAATAATTATTAAATATAATGATGTTTATTTTAACTATTTACACATTTGTCTTTATTTCAACAGCAACCGGTTTCGCCAGGCTCGCTGGCCTCGACAAACTGGTCGACTTGCGAGCCTGGCGAAACCGGTCGCTGTCTAAATCAAGTCGAAAGTGGTAGTACTCGTAGTTTAAAAAAAACATCGTTTTATTTCATTATTATTTAAAATTAACTTCCATCAAGAGATTTCAATATCTTTAAATATTAATAAAATCCTAAATCATTCGAGTATCTTAAAATTAAATATTCAAATTTTTTAAATCAATTTTAAAACACTTTTAAATGGTTTAAGTTAAGTCTGTGACAAGTATTTTTATGTAATGTCATTGTGACATTACATACATTTTTTAGTATTTTATTTGTGATGAATCAAACAGTTCATACTCACGTGAAATTTGATGTGATATAATTAAGCTGAGCAGGGTTCCAAAATCTTGACCACATTTTGAGTAATCCGAAAATACCTTCAATTCAAAAATGAGAGTATTCAACGTCTGTGATCTGCCAGTGTTCATATGGTATTAAGACAGTCAAAATGTACTAATGGTATTAAGACAGTCACAATGACACAAAAAAGTCCCAACAAATTGAGAGTCACAGAGAGAGTAATAGACAGGCCCATGTTGGATATCAGCTTGTGGGACATAGTCAGAAATGAGGACATGCGAGCCAGGATAAAAGTCTCCGACGTCATCCGTTGGGCGGAACATGTCGCTCGCGTCCTCTATGAAAAGTAGACAAGGCATCTGCTGTGCCCGATAATGGCAATGCGTAGAGTTGGGCGCCCACAGTTGCGTTTGCGCTGCGATATACGAAAGAGTATAGCAAATACGTGGGTACGGATAGCTCAGGGTAGAAGGGAGGAGAACATTAAAGAGGAGGCCTACGTCCAGGAGTGGACGGCCACAACTGGCTGAAGAAGAAGAAGAAGAGATATGTAAATAAATTTAAATGCGTGGAAGCTGATTTTCCTCTAAGAACTGTAGAATTCTCTATCAAAACACGACGTCGATGACGGAAAACACGTTTGAAAAATAAGGTTAACCATCTTGACGGATGCACTACGTACCAGAGTATCTGAAGCCTTGCGCAGCCTTGCGTCATCTCAGGAATACCAAAATTATTTGTACGTCTCCGCAGGTTCCCGAGTTGTTGATCTACAGTATCGGGGATATTGTGACCACTTTCGTGTTAGGTTCGCAGTTAATCCCACGTGTTTGTAAGGAGAACAGTATTAACATCATTTGGCATTGAGTTACTTACGTTAGAACAGAGAATCCTCGTAGGGTTCTCCTAAATCTTCACCTGCTAGATAAGCTAAGCTAAACTAACTCCCACTTCATACGTAGCACGGGTACAAAGCAAACAGATAACTCTAAAGATTTATTTTATTTAACTCTCGCCTCCGAGATAGGCGCGCCGCTACACACAAACGTGATGTAAAGTGTGTCCACACTCCTCGCTCTAACACTATTTATTATACTTGTACAACGTTTGCTTTAATGGGTAACTTAACATAAAAAAACAATTAAGAATAAGGTAAGTTTTCATTGCTGACTGATATGTACGTTTTACTGTTCAACTGGATGAGAGATTGTACATTTTGTAATATTGTATTTCATCAAATGCCAGTTTACGGTCCTGACGCTGTCCTTGTTTATCCAATAACTTTTGCAAATTTCACTTCTTGTAGAGTTTGAATATTCAGAGAAGTAACTTTATTGAATCATGTTTCTATTTAAGAATCTCATATATCCACAATATATAGATTTTAGATTATTGCCACATGATTTTTTAATTCAAGGCCCTCTGACCATCATTCCCTTATTTCATTTTATTGTATCCAGACACTGTTCAACACACGAGTCGGAGCCGGACCTCTTGCCTTCTTCTCCCCTCCCTCTTCCACCCCTCGCCCCTTCCACTCCCACCTCCAATGCAAATGTGCTCACGCGTCTCCCCGACGGTACTCACCCGCACATCAAAAGGGTCGCAATGCCTTCACGGTTCAACTGCTTGGCTATTTATACCGGACCGTCCTGGTCCGATCGGCAATCATCGACGTGACCCGAACACGTACGAACCCCCCTCACCCCATCCATGAAAATGGCCTCTTCCGTTTTATTATTTTATACAAACTCTAGGGATTTTTTTTCTAAAACGTGACTGTAATAGGTACAGTGAATTTTATATATTTAAATAAATTGTTTACATCGTTATAATTTCACGAGAAACGCCATAAATATTGCACAATTTAATAGTTCGGTTACACAGATGAAAATATCATAATATTATAATTATGTAACGTATAGATACCGGTCTTCGATCATTTAAATGAAATATGCATGCACATGAATGAATGATGCAAACTGCCATATTTGTGAATATTGCCTACGAAAGATTACGTTCTAGAAAGGGGTTCTGCGAGACGCGTGATTCCCGCGACCTTGCCTAGCGCGACCACATCCACGGCCCCACTCCGCCCGGCAAGTCATTCCCAAACAGGCTCGAGAAACAAATAGCAAAATGTTTTAATCGACGAAATATAAAATGAAGCGATAGACAATGCCAAGTGGAGATTATTCCCCGAAGTATCGGACCGATGATTGATTCCATTGAGGGCGGATTGGGAAGTAATTCGCAAACCTCGGCGATTATACTTCCGCGGGATTAGCAGATTGGTATCGAATACAACAGTAATGACCGAGGACCGAGGACGGAGGCTGAATAGAATAATGGGACCGTAAAAGGCATAAAAGGTTCCCTTCCCCATTATTCGTGAGCGATCCTCCTCCGTCAGATCATATTGTCATTTCTGAATGGATAAAAAAATTCGAAAAATTATATCGATTCTCTGTCATTGTTGGGATTTAAAACTGAATGAAAAACCAATCTCGTAATATTTCAAGCACAAAGAAACGTGTTCTCCATTTTGTATCCATTAAATAGAAACTTCTTTAAATCTGAGTATAAGCAGCGCTCTTCTTTCGGTTCCGTGTTAGGTCCCCCCAACTTTGGAAATCACTGCAGCAAAGACATCTCTGTCCTGCGTCACTTGGAACGGGTCCTTCTTCTCCTACTCTTTATTTTGTAAAGAATTTGAATCCAATCAGAAATCCTAAAGCTAATATGGGACTAATTTGTGGTGGTAATTTGTTCACCTCAAGAGTACCTTACAGTGAGAGAACTTAAATACGTTTTGGTCTAAAGACCAATGCGAAGTTCTTCGTACGTCCTACGGTGTGTATCCTGTGTCTACTACGTCTTCTTCTGGAAATGGATACGTCCGATTCTATCCGCTTTGTTCTTCCAAAATCAAGCACGATCAGGAAAGTCAGTAATATACCGTTCAAACCCTGAACCAATTCCCATTATTCCCTTAATCCTTGATATACTCGTATAAGAAGTGAAGTTGTGATGGTAAATTATGTGTTTATTTATCGAAACCTTACGCTTGACATAGCTTTTAATGTAAGATATATTTCGTGTATTTTTTTAAAAATTGAAATGATCGTGAGAGCCTTTTGAAATGTTTAAGTAAAGGCGTAAGTTCTATAAAATGTATGAAGATTTTTTGCGAAATAACAATATAAACACGTGCCATGCGTATGAAACTATCGATTGGTTTTCTTATCAAATAAAAATAACTTTGCAAGAACGCTTATCACGTTCTCCGCGCGAAGGTGTGCTCGGGGCCGAGGCTGGGAGAGTTCGGAACAGTCATCAATAAGAAAGTTTCCGAGAGTGATAACGGAGAGATCGGCTCTCATCGCTAACCGCAACTTCCGAACTCTTGCACGGAGAATATACGCCCCCTGTATTCCACATGTACGCTATGCCTCCCATATTAAGGATCGTGAAAGTTATTGCAGATATTGAACAAAATATTAATTAAATGTATCATTGCCATACGAATGTTGAAGTGTAAATACAAACATTAGGCTGACCACTGATATCTAACAAAGGTTACCGACATCGCGAAAAATCGCTTAGAATCCTGAAGTGGAAACTTTGGTACCACAAAAGAGACGTAGCAAGTGCACAAAGAGATGGACAGACAACGTTATCCAGATTGCGGGTCATAGATCGCTGCAGGTCACTACCTGCAATACCGAAAATAATGGAAAAGTTTAGAAGAGGCCAATTGCCCAGCCGTGGAACTAATTTGGCTTAAAAAAGAAATAGAAAATACCTCATCATGTTTATTTATTTAATATGTTACAACTTATAACACAACTTTAGTTAAATAATTTATTAACACTATAAAAAGCGCAAACGTGACCAAAATATTGTAGGTCACTAAAATTACTTCTATAAGTTTCCAATGGTATATGTGTTTTTTTCCTTCCGACCCGTTGGAAAAGTGTACTGGTAAAGTTTATTAAACCTTTCCCGCAAACAGAGTGTTAACAAGAAATATATTTAGAATGTTGTATTGCTTAAAAGGAAATATCCTTTAATATTGGACCGTGCTCCGTGTAACATACGAGTATGTCCAGAGCTAGTAGTTGCTTCCCCCGAGTACGGGGCGATCGGACAACAGTTCGCCCAGGGTTACCTTCTCGTATGCTACGCTGGCACAAACACTGTTCTGGTACGGGCCATGAACCAAAGCACGTTCATTTTCCAAAGAGGCAATGATTTTTTAAATAATACTATAATATTTTTATCGGGCCTTTTAGACAGTACACTTCACTCTACTATAATTGCACGATGAGACTTATTACTTAAAGGTTAGTTACGCAAATGGAAATGAAAATGGGCCGCTGGAAGCTTCTCAGGATGTTAATTAATGCATGCGAATACTTTTATTATTCCATCCAAGAGATAAAATAATGAAGGTGGAATTTTTATAGTTATTACGTATGAAAACGTCTGTATAACAAAAGTTTTATTCTATGGGAATGACATATTTCGCCTTATCGAGGCATTATCAAGTGAGATGTCATTTATTAATGCTTTAGTAAAGCGTAACATCTCATTCCCATAAAAATAAAACTATTAGAAAACACACGTTTTCATTGATATTTATGTATAATACTCGTACAATATATCTCTCTTAGAAGGTTTATCGTACTGACGAATCCAACTACTGTTGTTTAATGGCCCTATAATACCCGAGAATTTAAATAGTAACCGAAATCCTGTAAATTATGCTCTGGGGTCTCCAACAGTCGGTGTATGGTAGGCCTTATATACGTATATCCACCTACAAATGGACGAATCATGGACGAGCACTTTATTATTTAATAGTCCAGCCCATCCATTCGACCTTTCAATCTCTCGGAGAATACTTCCTTGTCTCAGATTATCCAGATAACGTAATACCAGGTCCTGCTGTTCCCATCATAAAACCGGGTACGCGGAATCGACTAATCCATCACAATCGAGGTCAGGGCTAAGAAGGCGATTTCAGGAACATTCTTTAAACTTTTCTCTCTAGAAAGAGACCAAACGCCCGTATTAACAAATCTCTAGCGATAATAGCGCCAAATTAATAGAGTCATCAATGTCTCTCTGGGTTTGACTTAATCCTAAAACAATTTTGTGATTGTGGATATATCTCATTATCTCATTGTGGATATACACCCGCCGAGGGCGCAGTGAGAGATCGCTTGTAACTCGAGAAATTCCTCGCTTCGTCTTCAAACGTCCCATGAAAGTTATAGCGTGCATTCAATTTCCCTTCTATAATTTAATTATAACACATTTATCAGTTTAACTATAAACTGACATCCGCTTCCAACAAATGTCCGTAATTAGACTCGGTATTTACACCGAGCACTAAAGTTTAACTGTAATCAAGAATTGAACAGTTTGATAATGGATTAAGCCATCAGCCATCAAAGTTTGTGTTTCCCCGCCCATGGACTCGAGTCAAGATATACCTATTTAGTAGTTACGAGTACTTGGCGAGCTTATTTTTCTTACTACTGTGAAATCAAGCGGTGTTGTTTTGTTCAAGTATTTCACCAACGAAAACAACATTACAAGCATTTGAATAACTTTAGAAAAATATTAAGTTTTCGCAACATATTTTTGCGTCTGTTATCTAGAAGTTTTATTATATTTAACGCATTAACAAATGTCATTATTTGATAATGCCTTAGACAGTCAAAACAAACATGTTTTGTCTGTCTGTCTAACAATTTACATAAAATATAATAAAACTTCTTGAAAACAGAGGTTTTCATTGGTATTGATGATTCAATATGGGATTTTTTGCACTTCTCATAAAAATGTTTCGAGCCACAGACGAAGGAAGACCTCAGTGCAGAAATTTTAACAACGAAATGAGACAAAATCGTTTCTTACATACTACCATATTTTCTTTATTTTTAAATTTCCATGTGATTTAAAGTTGTTTTTCTAATATCTACGAGGAAATTTTCATCCCCGTCATCTTTATTAATCGATTGTTTTTTTTCAATGAGGCGGTTGGCCAAATTTAATTAAATTATTATTAGTAGACATCTTATGGGCTCTTTTATTCGTTAATTTAAATTTAAATTGTTTTAACCAGATATACAAAAAGCCAAATAAACTTATCATTAAGTAATCCTAACCAAATCAAAATTACCCCTCTCCCTGGATTTAAAACTACCCTCCCTTTAAAAAAATAATGTTGTTATTTGAAATTCCATGGAAGGAGTTCATCGTAAGTAATGAAAAAAAAAATTTAATGTATACTTAGTTAAATTCCACTGAGGGGTATGTCTTCGACCGGTTTCGGCAACTCATTCCCTTTCATTTAGTGTATAAGTAAGAATGTTAACCATTTTATTGTTAAAATTTCTACATCGAGGAGAGGTGTCTGTGGCTCGGAACCCTATTTATGAAAATACGATATTTTTCAAAAGTTATTGAAATGGGAATCTGCAATACAAAGTAATGGTGGAATATGCAATAAATATGACAATACATAAGCAAAAATAGACTACAGGTTCACTAGCACTTACTTACCTCGTATAACCGAGGACTACGCCATCCTGCCTAATAGAGAGACGCGAAGTTTCGATCCACAAACAAACGAAACTAATACCGCTTAGTATGTACCATACTAACATTGATAACCAGTTCCTACTCACAGCTTCACTAATAATAATGCTCGGTATGTCCACACGAGCTCCAAGTAAGACCAAATATCACGCGGGCTAAGCTTGCACTGGGCGTGTTCGGCGCCATACGAGTATGACTGAATACTCTTGTTTTACATGTATTTATTATTTATTTGCATATCGATGATAAGTACCTACTATTAAATAAAATTTATTTTGATATTTCTCAACCATGAGATGAGAAGGACCATTTTCTGCTATCGTATATAATATTGAGTGAGTTTTTTCAAGCGACAACGACTTCAGTCTCATTAGCTGCGTCCTAAGATTAAGAACGGAGCCCGGCCTGAAACTGTTTGCCCCAAGTTCGGAGGAACTATCTCGCCGTACAGTACATATCGTGCCTTTGCTGATGATCAATTAATGTTCAGCTCCCACCACTACTAACACTCGTGTTCAAGTACAAACAATTAATAAGAGGCTATAAATTTGTAAAATACAAAATTAAGGTGAATGAATACATTGTTAATAAATACTTGATACAGAGTTGTACAGCAGTGTTCAATGAACAATAAATTAGTGCTACAACTTGAAAAGGTTTCTTCAGTACAAGCATCCTCTCCTGTGACTCGAAATGGAATACGCTAATAATATATTAATGCTGGAACTGCTGTTATAAACGTATTTTAATACGATAACGGTTCTTTGAAGCTTATAAAATATTATACCGAAGAACTCTTGTTTATTTTTTTCCATACACCTACTGCCAAGGAGGAACGACATTGGGCGGAGTAGGACCAAGTGGGGGAGGGTAGCTCTAATGATTGATTATCGTTCACCACCGCTCCCCGCTCGCTGCCTACTGCTTACTCTTTCCTTGCAAAGGGTTTGTGTACAAAGCTAAAATCGTGATTGATACAAAATCGATTACATTTATCAGAGAATGACTCTTCACATTTCATGTGTATTTCTAGTGTAGTTCTATAGCGTGGTTGTACTTATGCGATATAATTGTTATAGTCAAATTAAATACTTCCATCCTTTATTCATTCACTTCAGGTTCTTTCTCCCAAAACCATTCACTGAATGAAAATACCCTACAGTATTTCAAGAAACACCTCTCATAAACTTCAGATGTTATCACTTTATAATTTCAACATTATAAAGTATTTATCGTGGCTTTCATAATTGTAAAAACCGTATAAATAGTTTATATCGTTCTCCTGATGATGAAGGTAATTAATATGAAAAGAGTAAAGTTGTTCATGAAACATTACAATAAACATATTTCCGAAATATAACATTTTATTATGATTTATAATACTTTAGTTTTTCAATCCCTGTATTATATCATATAATAAATTGAAAGTATACTCAAATGAGGTTAAAATTCAAATAAAATTATTTATTTATTTATTTCTATTATACACAAATGAGACATGACAAAGGAATAGCATTAAGACGACTCATTTGGACACAAAACGGTGCAATAATTTTTTTAAAATAAAAAACGATATAAAGCTAAAACATATCTCAGAAGGATCCCAAATATGTCGACGTCGGTGAGGCAGTACACTTACCAGAATTTGTATTATATTTTTTATGAAAACTGACTCACTGACACTAAAATGTCCAAATCCGAGACAATAAGATTCAACGTCCGATTTGCTCTTCCTACTGGCATCACCAAAGGCAGGTTGGTTCTGCTTGACGGAGCAATAAACAATTGATGTCGGCTCTGTTGCAGGTAACTAACTATCAAGAGCAAAAATACCTATTTGCTCCAGAACATTGGGGTTCTCAATAGAGCTCCAAATCAGCTTGAAAAAATGCGATGCTGTAAATCCTTCCCTAATCAGTTCAAGAGAGTTATACCCTAGCATGCCCAAGAAAAATGCCGTTGGATGGAGCCAAGGAGATATCCCGTACTCTCTCGGGTAAATGGTTCTCAAAAAAATATGTTGAACCCTCTGAGAGAATACTGAGCCTCATGAGAACTTCATATCACGGTACCTCCCTTGAGCCTCTTCTGACTTAGGAGTTAAATAGAGTTCTTAAGACCCGGGTGTCTCTTAAAACCATGACAGTTCGAAGAATAAACCCTGCACCTTCAATGAAACGTCACATATCTTCTCGATCTGAGCACGAAATGTCAATCGACTTTCGCAAATAATCCCAAGATCTTCGACAGTAGATTCACGTTTGAGGCTTTCATTACTCATAGAATATCGATGATATGTAATGTAGTGCGCCCTAGAGAAGGACATTATAATACATTTGGAAATGTTGAAGTAAATCTGGTTGCGTTTACTCCAGTTAACAATCCTGCCTTTATCGGATTGCAAACGCAAACACACCTCCGGATAATAATTAAATAAAACGATGTTTTTTAACTACTTCCACTTTTGTCTTTATTTAGACAGCGACCGGTTTCGCCAGTGGTGACTGGTGACATTTAGACATTTACCGATAAAAATATCATGGTTTACGGTATCGGACTAGGAGAAATCATTGTACGAGCAGTCTACTTGGTGACCTGCATCCAATGCCCTGGCTACATTATCCGTTAATATGAGAAGATTGGTGTCAGTTGACCGTTTTTCCTGAACCCATGTTGTTCCGTTATAATAACCGGTTCAACGCCGGGTAGTATAAATTTGTGAATCATATATCCGAATAGTTTAGTCGGTGCTGATAGAATAGCAATACGCCTGTAAAATTTGATCGAGCCTCTAGAACCACTCTTAGAGATAAGACATATTCTAAAAATTTTCCAAGTGTGGATAAATTTATTAGAGCTTAGGGCCACGTTAAAAATTAAACTTTACGGTTTTTTAAGGAATTCTGCACAACTTTTTATTAAAAATATTGGCAGGAAATCGGGGCCTACTGAGTGTGAGTTCTTCAAATTATGAAAAGATTTTTCAACATCTGTAGGGTTAAGGGAATATACATCGATATAAGATTCAGCCTTGGAGGAGTTTTAATGTAAACTGATTTGAAGTGTTCAGCTAATGGCACTGGCTATTTCAGCTCCTCGAATATGCTTCTTCCCATGCGTCATATTCTCAACAAATCCACCGTTTTTGCGCAGTGCCTTGATATAATTCCAAAACATCTCGGGATCAACCACGATATTACCTCCAATGGAGTCCAGATATGTTCGAAAGGCCACACGAACCGTCGATCGGTATTGTTTGAACTGTTCGTACTCATCTCGAAAGCCTGTGACCTTCAATTTTCTATGATGAGCCTGTTTGGTCTTAATATTCACAATACCATCTCGGATATTCTCGTTCACCGTTATTTGAAATCCTTCTTGGAAAGCAATTATCAAAAATATTATACACACTTTTATAGATAAATTTAAGTCAGTGAAGCCCAGGAGCTCACTGCAGTTCCAGATGCAGAGAGCTGTTTCATTAACCTCGTATCACAGAGAGTAAGGAAGTTAAAGAAAAAGAGTGCCTCCCCCTCCCAGGCGCCCTTGCCGGCAGCATGAAGTGGCAGCTTCAATCGAGGACCAATATTTCACAAGATCTTAAATCCAATAATTAACCCCGGGCCGGGATCAGAACACCCAACTTGCGTGGAGCGGTGTTTATGAAACTTCTAATACGTTAAGTTTGCGAATAAGTTCATAATACAGCTTAAGTAATCCACTTAAGGAGTTTTTGACGTCGAACTATAATGGGGTCGTGGAAGAATGTTGCGATATAACCGAGAGCTGTGGAGTATACGGGGTAGGTCTTAGTGTTAGTAGCGGGTATTGGCTGTGGCGCACTGTGACTTCGGTTCCTCGAGCCATTCTCTTATATGGGCTAACCATTAATAAGTTATACGCGAGTGCAAAAAACTAAAATTGCACGTCCCTGTCTCTCTCAGAGCATGTTTTGTTTCATGGTAAATGTTTCAAATAAACTCATTTTAAATTATTCATATAAATGAAAACGAGTGCAAAATCTTTAATTACATTTTATGTGAATGATATGTTTCGCCATGCTAAGGCATTAATCAAATATTTCATAATGCTTTTGAAAGGTTTATGCAATTCTAATTAATATGCAATAAAATTTCAAGATAACAGAAAACATTTTTCATTTATATTAATTATCTCTCATATTACCTTTACGGAAATCACCATATTGATTATTTTAAACAAAGATTATTGAAACTTTAACTATTAAATAATTATCAAATAAGAAGATCGCATATGTTGATAGTGCTATCGGTTAAAAACCGTCCAAATATTATATTCTTGTAATAAAGTCCTCAAATGCCTGGTTATTTATGTTTTTATGAAATATCTTCCATATATAATAAATAGAATCAAGCGGCCTAGTAGGCGTACTACCGGGACGTTCACAATTCGAAGATAACTGGGATTGTGTGAGTAAAGGCGCGCAGAAAGGTCTCTGATTGGTTAAGTAGAACATTTGGGCAGTATGCTACTAACCTTGGAGCGGACTGCACGTGAGCGCTCCTCAGATATACGGTGATTTGAAAAATACTCATTTTATGGGAGCAAATAGTTTAAAATTTTATTAATCAATCCCAAATAAGAAATACAAAGCCGCTTTCGGGTCAAGCAATGAAGATTGTTTTAAGTGTTTACAAATATCTCAATGAATTATATAAATTACTAAATAGTTATTAATACGAATAAAACGTCAGATTTCTCGATGTTTCATTATATTTTATGGGAATGACATGTTTTGCCCTTCTAAGGCATTATTAAATGTATAGTAATTTTTTATTTACTCTAATTTTATAATTAACGAATCTTACTAACCACCGCGCCATTTATCATAAGGAGGAGGCAGAAAAAATTGAATGCTACACGGTTCTTTACTGACAGAATTAAAAAAAAAAAAACAATTAAGAATAATCAAATATTTTAAGTTTATTTTATATCGTTCCGGTGTTGGATCAAGTTTCTAAGACAACAGGTTTGGCGAAAATAAAAGTTTTAGCCAAAAATAGTACAAAGAATTATTGTAGGCACCTGAATTTACAATAGAAGGATTGTCGGATCCCATTATGTCTTGGAAAAGATTGAGCTTTACAAAAATAAAGTATAGGTTTTTTGTAGAAAATTCCATAATTCAGTAATATGGCGTTGTATTTATAATTTCCTTATCATTCATAAATGATAGGGAAATTAAAACACTTCATAATGTACACATCATGCTGACATCAAAGAAACTATAATATTAATTTTAGCGGTAGAAAACTCTGCCCTATACAGTTTAAATACATAATACAGAAAGAATGTTTAAATAACTAATTATGATATACTAGAGATAAACACCTGCAAAGATCATATATTTTTATTGAAACCAATAAAGGGGGAAAATATCTTTATTATTATAAGTCGCTTTTCCGAGAAAAAATCAATGAACAAATAATAATTTTAATTAACTTAATTTTTATAATCTTTGCAATTAAGCCGATAGCATTTTTGTTAATAAAAAAATAAAAAAATTCCATGTTTATTTATTTCAATGTTTGAATATATGATTGAAACATTTTTTTATTTTCCAATAATAAAAAAATTAAATAAAAATAGCGTCAACATTTTTTGTAAACGCACTGTCATTCATACTATTGCAAACGATCTCTCTGTAGTGAACGGAGTCTACCGGCCGAGATGGCCCCCGGAGCACTTTAAGTAACGTATTTTAATTGCAATAAAAACTTGTCACGCACGATAATTATAACGAATGCTTTCATTTAGTCGGAAATATTACGGCGACCCCCAAACCGTGGAAGGATTCGAAGGTTTCCTAACGACCCACTTTCGCAGCGTGTTTGTACATGGTATATGTAGTATAGAGAAGGTTTTTATAATTGAAATAGTTCATGGCATAAACAAGATATCAAGTATAGAGTAAATAAGGTTACCGCGTGAAGAGAGTTACGTTTAGAGTATTTACCGAGTGCTACTTTTGATTTCAGATGAACTCCGCACCGAGAGTTGGACCGCGGCTGCAGTAACCCGGACGACAATGCCACCGTCCAGCGAGAGCGGGCGCGGTGCTGTGCCGAGATTCGGGAGAATCATATCGGCAGCAAAACAGACTTACAGATTGTTCAGTGCCTGGATAACGTAATCAGATATCAAGATGATGAGCACTGAGCCGTAATACTCTCGGGTGTCGAAAGAAATCCTCCGAAATGAATACGACAGAGTCGCTCTACTTCCTAGATCAAAGTCAGCTCGACTCCCCTAGCGCTGCCGACGGCCTCTACTCCTTTGATTCGTTCTCTGAGAACTTCAAGAACTCCGACCGCTCGGCCGCGACCTCGGATCCTGTATTTAGCGCACTGGACGCAGCGTCTACATTTGATAATTGGACATATAACGTGAGCGAACAGGCGAACGCATCTACTGTAGCGATTGACCAATGGAAAATTTACATTGCTTTAGTGCAAGACAGAGCCGCCTTGGTCAGTTTTTTGCTCCTGTTTTCATTGACTACGGTTTTCGGAAACATGCTCGTTATAATGGCGGTCATCAGGGAGCGGTACTTGCACACGGCCACCAACTACTTCGTCACCTCGCTGGCAGTCGCGGATTGCTTGGTCGGGCTAGTTGTGATGCCATTTTCGGCTCTCTACGAGGTGTTGGAACACATGTGGTTTTTTGGTATGGATTGGTGTGACGTCTGGAGGTCGCTGGACGTACTGTTTAGTACCGCGTCTATTTTGAATTTATGCGTCATATCCCTGGACAGGTACTGGGCCATCACGGACCCTATGACTTACCCCATGCGCATGAGCGGGAAGAGAGCGGCTTTTTTAATAGCTGCGGTTTGGGTATGTTCCGGCACTATTTCGTTTCCAGCAATAGCTTGGTGGAGAGCCGTTCGTTCGGAGGACGTACCAGACTTCAAATGTCCTTTCACGGAGCACCTGGGCTACCTCGTCTTCTCTTCCACCATATCCTTCTACCTGCCTCTGTTCGTCATGGTGTTCACGTACTACCGGATTTACAGGGCAGCCATGATACAGACCCGGTCACTCAAGATGGGCACCAAACAGGTGATGAGGGCGTCCGGGGAGCTGGAGCTCACTCTGCGAATCCACAGAGGGGGCACCACGAGGGAAAGGCCCGGCACAATCTATCATTCCAACACTTCCAATTCCACTCCGGAGGAACATTCGGATCTGCACGAGCCGCTGACCGCCCTGCAGAATAACGGCTTGTCTAGGACTGCTTCCAATAGGATGATGAACACCACCCACTCCAAGCACCTTCCGAAAAACTTCTCTCTGAGCCGGAAGTTGGCCAAGTTTGCCAAGGAGAAGAAAGCTGCTAAAACTCTAGGTATAGTGATGGGCGTGTTCATAGTGTGTTGGCTGCCGTTTTTTGTGGTGAACCTTTTGTCTGGGTTTTGTATGCAGTGCATCGCCCACGAGGAGATCGTGTCCGTGGTGGTCACGTGGCTCGGCTGGATTAACTCCTCCATGAACCCAGTCATCTACGCCTGTTGGAGCAGAGATTTCAGAAGGTACGATCTTTTCAAAATCGTTATTTATATAATATACGAGTATATGCAGTGCATCCCCAAGAGGACATCGTGTCTCGTTCACAGCCCAGTTGTTTTTATTTACTTTTCACAAACATATATGTACAATATTACTGACATCTTTCCTCTGTACACACTTTGCCTAATGACGTTAAGTAATATTTCTTGTCTTATCTTCTCATTAGTACCATTATATGATATTTCAATAATACGTGGAAACATCTCCACAGAAAGTGATATAATCCCCGAAAGATGGATTGTGCTGTGTTAATCTTGCAGGGAAAAGCCTGTCACGAGAAGAACGATCTGTGTAAGAAACAGATAATTTGTAAAGAGCCGATTAGTTAAGAGTAGTTGCCATTCTCTCGTGGTCTTGGTATTGAACTAGAATGTTCGGCATAAAGCATCGTTTACCCTCAAACTAATATTTGGGGAAAAACTTAGCTTTAATACCGCAATAAAATTGATTTGTTATGGACCTTTCATCTTTTGAGCCACCCAACAAATTCAGTTAAAACTTTTCCAATTATTTTGCGAAAATTTTGGAATGGAGCCGATAAATTTGTAATTTTGGGACAAGGTTGCTTGGGTGTGTCATTTTATTTTCCTTCGTCTGGGGCGCTCCAGCGGACCACGTGAGATCCCTAAATTAATCACCGAACCCTTCTGACGGCTTTCGATAATGGCGCAGAGCTTAATATTATATATGCTTTACATATTTCAAATCATTCGTCGCTACTTTCTTCAACTTCACGTTTGTGTTTCACACAGCTTTCAAATATATTGTAATACGAGTATGAAACGATATCGACTGTCGGGCATCCTAGCGCAGCACACCTGGCGGGGAGACCCGCAGAGTCCTGGACGCAAATAGACCAGGATGCTCTTGTTCTAAACAGATTTCGTACTCCACTAAGCGCAACTAATTCAGCAGCATTCACCCGTGAACTTGCGGCATCTTTCGCGGGGCGCCCGGGTTACCATGGACAGGAGCGATGTCTCCTTCTGCCGAAACTCCGATTTAATTAAAATCCGCGCTCCTCTGCCTTTATCGGGATACTTCTTCACCGTCGTAATCAAATTAATTACGTACATTTGCCAATGTCCAGCTCTGCGCGGCGCGGTGCGAGCACAAAGGGTTGCTATTGTGACAATCCCAACAGAGAAAGAGAAATACAATATCAAACCGGAGACACAAAGAGATGCCGTTTAATCGAATACTCGCACGCTGTTACGTACAAATAATTAGTTCCTGGGAGAAACATTTCCAATACAGGAGGGGAGTTTTTGTGAGCTTTCTATTAGCAACCCCTCCGAACGGCGGAGGACTCCACATAGCATTAATGGAAAGAACGTATTGTATTGTACCCAGCTGATGGTCATTAATTACGGATACACCTCTCGCGCGTACCTGCTACACTGAGACAGCTTCCCGTATTTATTGTTTGTATGTTTATAACATACTCGTATGTCCAATCAGATTACTATAAAATTATTCTACATTTCTTTTTCCCTACTGCTCCGTAAACAAAGGGTTTCTATAAATAAAGAACTATTGCGATATTTATTATTGTATAAAATTACAAAATAAAAACATTATAAACGAGGATTTAGGGATCGACTTTCTGTGGCTCCGGTTTCGTTAGAAGAAACAAGTATTTTAACTGGCGGAGGACTCGGTGGGGTTACTCGAGGCGAATCGCACCATAACCTTTCCTCGCGGCTGAGTTGCCTGGCTGCGGGGCACTCTCTTTCCACGGCCAATGAGAACTATCTTCTCTAGCTCACGTTGGCTCAGCTCAACTCAGGTTCATTTTACACATTTTTATTGTTTTTCATATGATTTAAAATACACATTTTAATAAGAAATATCTGTACACTTAGGAAATTGAAAATAACTTTGTTTATAATCCACAAAATATTTAAAAAAAGCACAACATGTTTCGGAGGATACCTCCATCTTCAGGTGTAAATATATAATAATAACTAAACAAATAAAGACGAATACAATAAACGTTTTTTATATTAGTCTTTCATTGTTTAGTTTTTATTATCTATTTACACCTGAAGATGGAGGTATCCTCCGAAACAAGTCGTGTTTTTTTTAATGTTGTGGATTATTAAAAAAGTTTTTTTCAATTCCCTAAGTGTATTACTATGTAATTACACAGTATAATGCCTTAGCTTTCAATAAGAAAAATCTATACTATGTTTGCCAATTTTTTTACTTTGTTTAATTCCTCATAAAACAAATTATGATTGTGGATGTTTGAATCTATTATAGTTTTTGTTCTCTCAGTCCCAACTGATGTTGATTCAATTCGTAACAATGACAACAACAAACCATCACGCCGTTTCCCCGGGTCAGCAGGGTCAGCAGAGGAATTAATCACCACATCACTTATCCTGACACACCACTCTAGATTTCACCACATTCATAGAATGAGTCATACTTGCGCGTAAATTTATATTATAGTAATCAAGGATAGTTTTAATATGCACATATAGTTAAGACTCAAATAGGCTTTGATTTCAGCTGAAATCCTATATTAAATTTTAAACAATGATTAAAATTAAATTCACTTTCTTTTATCTAGAATACACGATTGGAGTAAATTAAATCGTTTTAATGTTATTATTATAAACAAAATCATTTTTATAAAATATAGAGAAAATATCGCGCTACGCATAATAAATTACTCCGTACATCCATTTATATAAAAAACGTCTTTTAAAACCCAAAGGCTGCTTATTTCGAAGTGAAAACCATATTGTTTTACACAATAAAGTCGTGAAATTTCGCATTGCGAAGATCCTAATATAAATTACAAACTGCATGTTCATTGAACAGTTCCATACAATAAGTAATAGAAATACAAAAATTTTATCGTATACAAAATAACAAAATGAACCTCCCTTAAGAAGAATGGCATTTCTGTATTGAACTGTATTTATTGTATTGTTTAACGAAAATACAAAATGACTTATGAATACGTCACTGTTACACCATGATCTGCGTTAACAAAGAACTGAATTCGCGTACATATTTCCTCTCTACGGTTTGCGGGCGCTCGAGTTTCGACTGTGAGCTCGGAATAAGGCAAGAGGAGGAGTGATTATTAATATTCATTACACATCCAATAGCAGGGAACTTCTGACTCGCAAGCCGCTATATCGTACAACAACACACTCTTACTCGATATGGATGATGACCGAATCATTTCAATAGCTCTCCTCTGCCACTCTTATACTTTTGTTTTTAATTTTACTTCCACCATATCAAAAAATGACAATATTGGTTTTTGATATTGACTGATGAGTGAAGGTTAAAGGAGATACAGTTATTTTGGCTTACATTAAACCCAATCTTCGAGAACTCCTTAATAAAATTGATATAGCTGGAGAGGATCTGGGCTTGAAAATCAATATTAAGAAGACCAAATGGATGACATTTAGGTGACATAATTATGCTGCATCCACTTTGCAACTGAATAGTGCAAATGTCGAAATGTTCGGCCAATTTAAATAACTTTTTTTCAAAAAAGACTAACATCAAGGATTTATATTAATGATATTAGAATTCATTTTACAATCTTCAATGTGGGTAGAAAATAGCTCATTTTTTGTAAAGAAGGAATCTAGTAGTGTCCAAGCTTGAACCCATGTCCCCTGGATCAGGAGCCAAGCATTCTATTCCCTAGACTAGTTGTCTAGGGGATAAGTAAAACGCTTGACCCGAATATTGAAATAAAATGTAGAATGAAATTCCACAATCTGCATTTGATCAAATGAGAACCTTCTTTTGCAACGATAATCTTAACCTAAAACTCCGACAAAGAATGATTAAATGTTATATATGGTATGTTCTACTATATGACTATGAAACTTGGACTCTGAAAATGAATGGAGAAAATGAACCGGTTGGAGGCGTTTGAGATGTGGATATACCGCAGATGCTCCGTATACCGTGGACCGATAGGGTCAGTAATGCAGACGTACTATAGAGAGCCAGAGCCAATAGAGAGCTGTTGTCGAGTGTGAAAGCTAGAAATGTCTCATATTTGGGTCATGTGCTGAGGGTAGAGAAATACCAACTCCTCCGACTGATATTAATGGGTAAAGTAGAGGGACGTCGGGGAGTTGGTAGAAGGCAGTTGTCCTAGCTGCGGAACATAAAAAAAATGGACAGGAATGCCCACAGTCCAGAACCTGTTCCAAGTGGCCCAGGACAGAGATGTGTGCAGTGATCGCCAACGTTGGGGGGACCTGACACGGCACCGGAAGAAGAAGAAATGAAGGTACTTCAATATTGCAATGTAATCATGTAATGCGTGATATAACATATGAGACGTGTGTAGCGGACAGTTTTCTGTGTGTAGCGGACAGTTTGCTGCATGTAGCAGACAGTTTGCTGTGTGTAGTGGACAGTTGGCTGTGTGTAGCGGAAAGTTTGTTGTGGGTAGCGAACAGTTTTTTGTGTGCAGTGGACTCTAAAAAAGATGTGAATTTATCTTAGTTCACCCCACCACCACGCCAGCCCCTACCACCATATCGCGCTTCCAATCCCCGGACACTCTAGCATATATTATAATCGAATAGCCAATTTAAACCCCCCGCGTTCCTTTCATTCATGCCGTCTTCATCTCTACAGAGCACTGTTACTTAAAGATGGTTACTCGTGTGGATTGTTATTTTTATAATAATTAATCAGTTCTTACTTTATAAAGAATCCCAGTTATAATGATCCCAGTTAAAATAAAAAAGTTAACACTAGAGATTAAATGTATTACAATTTACGATAAAATGTGAGCAAAAACATTATTTTATCACAGGCGTATCTAAACCTAAGTCTCTAATTTAAGTCAAGACGAAATAGATTTTCAATAAATATTCGCTATGATAACATCTCAAGAGGCTCTAACATAGAAATGCAAAAAAGCACGATCCTCTTTGCTTTTTTTATAGAATAACTTGTTCTTTTTATATATTTTGTGTACAATTTGAGTGAAAATTTATTTTTTCTCCGACCAATAAGACAGATCGCCAGTGTAAGGATCTGGTAATCAAACCGTGAAGTCCGCTCCCCAGAGGGATATTTGTATGGAGATTTAGCTTCGGATAACAACTCGGCTGCCTCAAGGACTAGTCCGGGACGCCCGCTGGCGGTGATGGAGCGCGAATGGGGAATATTTTGACGGATGTCTTTTTTATATTTTTCCAAGACACTCCGGCAGCAAATATTTGTATCTCTTGTGTGTCTGTCTCCGCGTAAAAATTATAAGATCTCTTGTGTTTCGGGGTTTTTTACTTGCTAAAGTTAGAAGATTTCAAAAATTCGTATGTTTTTACAAAAAGAACATCGTATTAAATCCACAACAGGCTTGGATCGCGCGACGACTCTTTTAAATATATATAGGTATATATTTGTATTGGTTCATGCTTTAGAAGAATTAAACAAATAATTGGAATAATATTTCAGTAGTATTATATTATGCCAACTATTACGAACCACCATCCCCTCGGGAGAACAGCAACCGTCGTTTGATAATGCAAAAATCAATTTATGGAACGAACAATATTATCTTTATAGGACGAACAACTAACTAACTAACTATCACTTTCGTCCTTCTTCTGCCAACTCCAAGCTTCACTTCCATACATAAGGGTCGGCACTAGAAGTCCATTGTGCACTGCCATCTTTGCTTCAGTCGATATATTTCTATTTGCGGTAATGACTTTGAGTGCACCATTTATTTTGTTTCCAGCTCCAACTCTTCTTCCGATAACTTTCTCAATTATTCCATCTCTTGTAAACATGCTTCCTAGATAGACAAATTCGGTAACTTGCTCCAATTTCTCACCGTTTGCACTTATGACACAATCCGCCATACATTCTTCTTTTTCAAATACCATAACTTTAGATTTTGACACGTTCATCACAAGGTCATACTTTTTGCATACTACGTACATTCTTGACACTAGAACTTTTAGATCGTCCATGATGTCAGCGATTAAAACCGCAAACAGGAGACGGACATATCGTTAATTTTTGCACCAGCGTTTATGCCATCTGATTATTTTATACACTTGTCCATGTATAGGTTAAACAACCACGGGGACATTACACAACCCTATTTGACACATTTTGTGATATCAAACCAAGAAGTGAAAGCCTTGTTTACTCTAACACACGCGGTGCTTCCTTCATTAAGGGAAGCAACCGCTCGTATCAGTTTTGTGCCTACTCCATACTCGGCCAAAATCTTCCATGGCTTTTCTCTGTCAACTTTTTGCAGATCTACAAACGTGCAGAAAAGTTTCAGATTTTTTGCCAAAAACTTCTTTGTTATTATAGATTGCGGAGTGCAAAAATCTGGTCCATGCATCCACGTCCACTCACAAAAGCTCTCTGTACATCCCAAATCTTTCCGGAAGTCATCTTTCTCACTCTTTCTATAAATATCCTACCATACTGCTTACCAACGGAGCTCAATAGACTGATTGCTTTGTAGTTTCCGCAGTCTAACCGAGATCTCTTACCTTTGTATAAAGGCATAATAACCGCTCTTCCCCAGTAGAGCGGGGTATATCCCCCTCCATACATTAGTTGAGAAGTTTGTACAGCCATGCAAAAACCACTTGACTACCATTCTTGATGAACTCTATGGCAATGCAATCATACCCAACAGCTTTACCACTTTTCATGATTTTCATTGAATTGTTTATTTCATTCACACGAATGTCTTCTATGCTGTTAACCTCATTTATGTCATTCACACTTACGCTTTCTTCATTTTTCATACCACTTGTTACGTCGCTACCATACATCTCTTTAAAATATTCCATCCATCTAACTTTTACGCTCTTATCATTCGTTAGCATTCTTCTGTCTTCTCCAAAAATTGCTTTTATACACCCGCTTTCCGAAGAGTTCCGGAATTTTTTAACTTGATTCCAGAACATCTTAATATTTTACTGGAAGCGGTTGGTAATTTTTTCCCCTCCTCTCATTTAAGCTCATCCTTATTTTCTTTCACTTTCACTTTCACATTATTTTTACACATACTGTATTTTTTTTTGCTCTCACATACTTCTCGCTGTCGTCACTATCCACTGCAATTAATTTTTTTCACGTATCCTTCTTCTCTTTAACACTCTGATTTATACTTTCTTCCCACCATGCATCACCATTATTTCTTCCTTGCTTAGACGTCCCGCAGACTACTTTTCCTCCTTTATACAAACGTTATTTAAGATAATTCCATTTTTCGTCTATACTTAACATATCCATCTCACATTTACTCAGTCTTTGTTAACGTAATAAAACGAACATTATTCAATTTATAGGTCGAACAATGTTCAATTTAAAGAACGAACAATATTCAATTTATAGATCGAACAAATTTCAATTTATAGAACGAACAATATTCCATTTATAAAACGGACATTTTTTATGTTTAGGACAAACAATATTTAATTTACAAAACTAAAATTTAATATTGACATTTTTTTATACAATTTGTTTTCCGCCACTTTCCTATTCCTATAAAGCTCTTATATTTATAAATACTTGTTTTCCTTATTTTTAAGTTCAGACGTCTAAGATTTTTTTTAAAATTAAAATGGGTCCATTAAGGATGATTATTTATTTAATCAAATATCGAATAATATAATATTTTCTTCTCTCAAATGTATTTTCCAGCAACAAATTACAAGTTTTCCAGTAAAGATATATATCCAAGGCAGATCAAATTCACTGGCAGCAACGGTCGGTACAACGGTTAACTTCCAGGACTTAATATCACTGCTGTACCTTCGTTTAACAAGACAGACATCGCTCCGATGAGGGCCTCAGACCGAGCTCCCACTCTAGACTGTAGATCCCACTCTATATTGAGAAGTACCATAGTATTTTGAGGATTCAGAAAAGGTCAGCGGATTGTGTCTATAGAAGAAATTGAATTTCTCGTTATCAAAATTACTATTAATACGTGAACGTTTACATTCCCTCAACGGGCGGTTATTTCGTTCCATGAGAGTAGTTAATTCTAAATAATTGTTCCCAATACACGTATGTTAAAATATGTAATAAATTCGATTAAGATAGGTGTTGCTTGCGAGTACTGCTTGCACTGCAGAGAGTGCGGGGCTCTCGAGCGCCTCCGGAAATGGTTCCCGCGCAACGTAACTGCACGAGGAAATAGACATCCACATCGCGGCAACGCTTCTATTAATAGAACGGAAGCTTTCATCTCATATTTTGTACGATTACTGAATAAAAATATGAACTAGAACGATTCCTTCCTGAGAGTAAGCTGCGTGCTTAACACGGATCACAAAATTTTCTATTTCGAATCTAGTAATGCAAATATGTTTTTCTGCAGAATGCATTTTCTGACTACGATTTGTCTTTTTTCACAAAAATAAATAAGACTAAATGGGGGAATGGTATATGTGGGGTAAGGGATAGGCAAAATTTTTTAAAAATATTTTTACAAGTCTCACCCGCCAATTTTTTTCCATTAGGGCTAGAGGGTTACTGGTATTTTTTGTAATTTTTATTTTAAAATATCACGTGCCCCAAAGGGGGGTGAAATTTTAACAAAATTTGTTAAATTTTTAAATTTTCTCAAAAATTATTTTATTCATTTTGTTTCACATTTAAAACAAATATTTAGAAGTAAAATAACCAAAACAATGCCTAGAACTCCTCTTTTCTATTCTATCTGTGATACCTAGGTTAAGTTCACCAAATGTTAGCTATAACAATGTAGTGTAAGTTTACATGTGTAAGTGAGTGAGCGGGACAAAATATTAGATTGAATGCGGCCTGGCATCCCCTTGCGATTGGTATATTAAGTCCCGGATGGATGAGGAACAGGCCTAGGAAGTGCATGAGCGAGGCTGACGAAAAGCTTCGGGTATGGTGGTGGGAATCCCCTTCTCTGTGCATGGTATTGGCTATCCAGCAGTATGTTTAGACATATATTTATTGACCAAAGCTTGTAGAAAACATTTCAATAATCTTGGTTCGTGTCCAGACGATAAACGATGCATGCTTCAAAAGCATACTTTAAAACCAATTTATATATTTGGTGTCTCCAAGATAGGTATTAGAAATCATTTCCTAGTTTTCATTCTAACAAAACGCAAACACCTTTTATTCTTACTGTATTTGACGCACTTTTGTTACAACACTGTTGCATTGTATCAAAAAAATATTTCCAGAAAGCTAGGTGTAAACAGTTACTGCCATGTCGTCTCCACTGAGGGACTCCTTAAAGATGATATTGGCCATTACCGGACATAATTACTATAAGCCTGTTAACCTTCTTGTTTCTAGTTATTGCTCTAAGCAACCTCCCATCCTAGTGGATGGTAGTGAACACTTACTGAAAATAACTTCCTAATCTTGTGTGGTAGTGGAGTAGTCAGCAGTCACCGCGACGGGAAGAATAATGGGCAGCCTAAGAAAGATATTTATGATTGCAAAGATTATTTTTTCCCGCCATTTTTAACAAAATATGTGCTACCGCTTCATTTTGAAGACATCGCAGTATTGGTTATGTTTAAGCACCGTGGTCCGTTTTCCCGACAAACAGAGCTGCGACACCGAGTAGAATCGTGAATCTTATGTGCTGTTGGGCTATTTGCTACTGTGTTTAAGCGTATATTTGATATTATTAAGCTTATTACGGACATAAAATTCAATTAATTTGTGAAAAAAACAGTATTTTTGTATAAATGACGAATTTCACAGCCTCTGAGGCAGCAGTTGGAATTATTGGAATGACCTATTTTTCTGGCATTAGTTTTAGACCAGTTTGAAAAAACTGAGGGGGTGTCCCATAAATAAATAAAATGTTGTAAAATAAGGGCCGCCCTAATGTGGGGTAGTCAGCAGTCACCGCGACGGGAAGAGGAATAAGCAGCCTAAGAAAGTGATTCCATATTCCGAGTCCACGCCGCTCCGCCGGCCGCGGGCTGCCCGAGGGGTAAATTGAATATAAATTACACTTCAGAAAGAAAAATAGGAAAAACTGAGAGCGGTTTATTTGTTTATTGGGCTTCCAACTTTTCCAATAGCTTCGGCTTATATTGCATGTTTTGTAGATACTCAATATAATACGAGAGCAAATCTTTTCATAGAGGCTACAGCAAAATACATATTTGTAGAGCTTGCACACGAAAACACCGACCATTTACCCAACTGTTGTGGGCGATGCTAGATACATCTGGGCATAGTGATAACCACCATTATACACATATTAAAGAGAAGGTATATGTAAGTATGTATTATCATATTTAGTTCGCAAGCTAGTTCTTTCATACGCAACTTAATGTATTATATTTACTTTTGAAGGAAGTGGATTGAATTCCACTTGATGTTTAACTTCAGCCTGTCAGCTCTTGTCATATTCTGCTGCCGTTCATTTATAAATATTTGTATAACGATTTTTTTAGAGTACTAACAAAAATATAAGTGTATCGTGAAGCAAGTCAAGTGTGCGTGTGCTCAACAAACTCGCATTGAAGGCCGCCCTGTTACTTGCCCAGTGTAAGTTGCAATATTATTACTAATTTTAAAATTATCAATTTTACATTATAACTAATAATACATATGACATCGAAGCAAGGGCAGACACAGTAAGGACCAAACAAGTTTTGAGGACTTCCGAGATGAAGACACTGAGAACGAACGCAGGCAAGACACTGAGAGATCGCGTGAGGAACACCAGAAAAAGAGAGATATGTGAGGTTGGGGATATTATAAGATGGATCAAACAGGGCATAAGAACTTTTCGGAGTTTGTTGTTGATTGTTAACGCCAGTTTTCTCTCTCAATATGTTACGATTTAATATTTCGATACTCTAATCGGGAGGTTGGTGGCTGAGCTTTGCGTAATTCCTCCACTAATACCTCCATTTTAATTAAAATCATTCGATTAAGTTTCCCAGTACTTACTTTTGTTTACCTAAACGTTTGTTTATTTAAATTGATGGTTTTGTCGAAGCCTTTGAGGAATAGCGAGAGACGACGTTTTGGGCTACCTACACGAAAGTTGTACAGTTAGTTAAAGTACAATTTAGGTAAAGGGGGGAACTGACTTCGGTAGTACTGCAGTTCGGCAGTGACTAGTTGAACTAATACAGTGGCTGCCTCAAACATTGCACACGAATAGATCTGTGTCACACTATCGTGCGTTTAATTTTGATTCTCATTTGTATCGTTTCTTCCGCAGGAAACTGCTTTCGATTACTACTAAAATTATTCCGCCAATACATAATCATAAAACAAGATATGGGAAGGTGAACAAGTATAGTTCGTCGTAAATGTCTATGTTCTTTTCTACTATTTTAACGTCGTTTCAAACTACAACCGCCCTCGCCCCGCCGGGAAATTTAATATGCTGCTTTTTCACAATACCAATGTTCTATTTAACATGAAAATAATTTGGTGGAATGAAAATAATCAGGCGTGCATAAATCTCGGACATTGTATAGATAATGCTGATAGCAGCACCTCATACGGAAAACGCCTGATTTGTTTGTGGCCTCTTTTAAACAATATGCGGAAGATTTATTCTACAGTACGGCATGTTTACCTTTATTTTAATGGGAGACAGTGTGACATTTATTGGTTATTGTGGCGAGACAATACATATATTAACCGACTATTTAAATATATTTGTTTATAACAAATCCTTTAAAATATTTCTTCCAAAACAAGTATTTATTTAAAAATAATTTGAAAACGCTTTTACTAGTTCTTACACTGCTTTATTTTTGTCAAAACCAACAATGACCATGACACATCTGAGATGTTCTACACCCTAAAGTTTACATTTCTAGTAGTATTAATTTATTACTCATACTTATTGCAATTATTGCTACGCTCCCCTCTTCAAGTTATTATTACTATGTTTCGCCAGTGAGGGTAGCAGGCATTATCTAAATGTGGCCAAAGCACAAATGCGGGCGGGAAAAAATATCATTTTGTTCGTCAAAACCAGTTGAACGTTATCGTATGTGTTATATTTGCAAACTGTTTCTGTGTTTTAAGAAGCTTCACATATTTAACGAGTGTAGATTGTTTTCAAATCTGCTGGTGTTCATGTATGCGAATATTGAGAAATATTAAATGATGAATGAAGCAGACCCACGTCTCTGCTCGTCACTCGCTTTAGACACGGAACACACACACACACACACACACACCTGTCCTGTCACTGCTTTTTGATTTACACCCTTATCATGATATTTTAGTTATCGAAGATAATTCGCACTAACTGAGCACCGGTTGATCGCCACACATAAAGCAACAAATCTTGGGTGCCCAATACCCACCGAGCGACTTGACAAGTGAAGCTCTACAGCGTGCCAGAGCGAGATATTTTTTAGAAAAAACTTCACTTTTCCCGAATGTATAAATGAATGAACGAAATTAAAGTGTCTTTGTATGTTTTTCGGTCGTTCATTACCATAAAATGAAATTAATTCTAATACAAATCGCCTTTGGGTATTTCCATCTACAAACAAAACGCAATTATGAAGAATAAGTAAGTTCATTTCGCAGTAAAGGACCGAATGGTTCTCGGTCGAGACCACGTGACTGCTTCACTAAGCTTTTTAAATAAAATCTCAACTACACAGAGGCAGGGCCCCCGGACCTCCGGCCTGGGACAATCTCAGCCCTTCCCTTTCCACATTTATTCTACTTTTATTCGATAAAGAATGGAATTTTCTTTAATAACGTTTTCATTGTGGGTGGGTCTCGACAACTAGCAGCTAATTGGGAACGAATACTAATTGTGGAACAGTCAATAATGTTTTAAATTATGCCATAATTAAAATATTTGTGTCGTTTTATTACCTTCAAATTTATATATTTTGAAAGCATTTCGAAATGTTGCCAAATCGTTTTCAGTGAAAGAAGTGTATAAACAGTAAAAGCATGAAACATACGGAATTTATGATGGAGACTAATTTTTTTAAAAGCTTAATGGCGTCTATTTATAATCTTAAATGTCCGTTGGAAAAATCTGTAATTCTGTAATGAAATATTTAATTTACGCGGCCGGCGACTGAGGGGTTTGGAAATATCAATGTTACTAAATTTTCTTTTGGGAATGTCTCTAAATGAAACATTCAGTTAAATTCTTAAACAAAATAATCTTTATTAAGTGTGCGTAATTTGTGACTATTTTTTTGTTGTGTTATTTGTGGCTATTTTGTAATCGATTTACCCCGTTTTGTGTGATGGATAAGTTTGTGATCGTACAGCACCGTGAGGAAGAATGAATTATTCCTCCTATGAGAACTTCGTTTCCTATGTCGCTGATATCTCATATCTCGGTGTTTAATACATATTTATACTATGACCGCTTTTAAAGTTCGCGTTACATCATAAATGCTTTAATACTGCTATCGCTGTAAACCTCCACTTTCCGAAGCGCTAAGTTTCCAAAAACCCTTTTGATTGTTTCATAATAATGTGATTTAGGAGTATTTTCTTTGTGTTGTGCTCCAACCCCGGATCTTGTGGGGTTTCGATCCTTTCAAGGACTCAGTTTCTCAAATTTCAAATAATGTCAGCAAAATATATTCCAACCCCTAAGAGGTAATTTGATTCGGTGTTTACTCAATGACGCGTTGAAAATAAAAACTTCCAGGGAAATACGGGCGAAGTCATCTCACATCCGACGGGAGCGAGGCGGCCAATTCTGCGGAGATTGGATTTGTAAATCGAGAGCAAATCCAATCATGTACATTGTGCGCCATGGCGCCGCTGGCGGGACGAACGGCAATTAATGCATCGGGGTTCGAGTACGGGGGCCACCGGCTCTACACGGTCGTGACACATTACACATGACACGTGCCCTGTCCGCCATTGTTCGCCTATTATTTATGTCTCGTGTGCACTCCGCACCATCCATTAGGATGCAAGCTAGGCGCTGGCCATCACACGTTCACTCCTGACTCTGAAGCTATTCCCCTCCTGCATCTAAATCTAAATAAACAAAACATCACTATGTAATAAAACCTAAAAAAACGTTTTTTTAAGAAATGTTTTAGCAAAGTATTTTGGCTTTTGTACATTAGGGTTTCTTTACGGTTTTATTTCCTTTGACGTATAAAAAATATTCTCCGCGGATTCTGTACACAATGTTTACAAATTTATTCACCCATTTAATGTCCAGTTTTATGGTTCATTGCATCCTGAAATACCCCGAGGGACTTACTTCCAGAGTAAATGAGAGCGGCGCCCGAACGTTATACGAGTAAAGGAATATGGAGCCTTATTTAGTTATCAGGATGTGATGGGAGCTGCGGTACGCGTTGTGGCTCAACATTTAAACAATATATAGATAGACACACACGATCGTATAACTATTGTTAACTTATTGTAGTTTAGTTAAATACTGGTCAGTATCATCCAGGAACAGGTGGACGGTGGACCTCCAGCTCCTCCTTCCACGCTTGCCGCCGTATTATTTATGTTGGTATACTTTACATAATATTAACAAAAGCTCAGAGTATTTTAATTTTCATATCTTGATGCAACACCTCAAATTGTTATTGTTTCTCGAACGATAAAGTTAAATCCGTATTAAATAATTAATACTAGTGAAAACCTCTGTTTTTTAGAAGATTTATTGTTTAAACGTTTTGTCTTTCTAAGGCATTATCAAATGCAATAAGATTTGATAAAGCCTCAGACAAGCGTTTCATGTCATTCTCATAAACCACAATAAAATGTCTAAAAAACAGTGTTCATTTGAAGTAATGTCAAATAGTATTTTGAGTATTTATCAATTAAAAGATGGTTAAAAAATTATAAGTATTTTATTATTTTGCTGAAATATAGAATGGGACATAGGAAATCTGCACGATATAAACATTTAACTAAGGAGTGATAAAACACCATATATAGCTGCAAAGACATATATTATATAGTAGAAGGCTGTTAGCAAAATAACAGTTTAACAAGTTTAATTATGAAGAAGTTATTTAAGTATAATCCCTAACACTCGACCAATAATAAATCTACGTTGTTTTCTATATAACGCGTCATTAAATTTAAAAAATAAATCGAAAAGTCTATTTCCGAAATGTTCTCAACAAGTTTTACTTAAGAAGCATCGCTCTGAAGATCGCCCCGCTTGAGGTCACTTGAACCGGAAGGGCGGGGATATATTCACGTCCGGTTCCGCATCTAAAATCACTTTACGACACGCTTTCACGTTTTACGGTTGCGGGAAATTCTTCGTTCAAACGGCATTCTGCAGAGCTCCAAGCCGAGCGGCCTCCGGCGACACAAAGCTATTCGGGACAAAGTTGCCGCAGAGTCCCTTCATCCTCCGCCACTCGAGGATCTGATCTGATGTGTCCTGTATACTGTACACTCGCCATAACTGCTATAACTTTGATGCTTGCTGCAGATCAGTATTTCACCCAAAATGTTTCGCTTTTCCTAACTAACACAACCCATCTTAATACAACAAGATAGAGATTCACGATTTTTTTAATTTTACAATAACGAAGGAATTGTTTCTGTCTTGTATGTTCGATAATCACTACATTATTGAAATTAATTATTATATTGAAAAAAAAAACTTTTATCAGGTTTCTCTCATCTCGTGTATGATATATTACCAATGAATAATGAAAACTAGCTAACCCCGCCACGGTAATATAGAACTGTGTACATTATAAAAGGTCCAAATATTAATCCAATAAAATAAGACACACTATTTACCATAAATAATATGTGTACCACGCGTGTGACTCTAGTGAAATGGTAATGGGTAACTGATCCCCCCTCTCCCTAACTGGCAACTCCCAACTCTAAAATAGTTTCCATCATAAACCAAAACGTCGAATGACGCTCAGAGATCAATCCTTGCTGTAAACAGTCTACCTCTTAACTTTAGAGCAACGTGAAGCGACCGGAGAACCAATCCGATATCCGTCCTTACGGTTCACATTGCGAATGAGGTAACGTAACATACAGTTTATAATCAAATAAAAGGGACTAAAACCATCGCCCACCATCAATGGAAAACAGAAATATAAAGATGTGCAAACGTTATTTCACAAGTTACGGAACAATTGGCCCGATGCGATGGAGTTATTTCTAGTTAAATTTGATATCCAACATGACTCACAAATTGGTTTAAAACCAAACTATAAGGGAAAATCCTTGTAAATACCTAACTAATTACAAACAGGGTCTTTAACTAACAGGACTCTGAAGGATTATCCTGTTACGTATCAAAATTGAAGTAATCCTCCGTGGGATTTCAGCTTTTTTGGGTCTTTAAACGACAGATTATCCTCTTTGTGATATTGAGGGACGGAGCGACCGCATTTATCATGGAGAGACCCCTGAAAAATTACTCACTTTTATACCGCAGTAGACGCAGACTTTTTCCAAAACTGATTTATTTTCAATTATGTGTGATATATACCTTAATTTTTAAGTCATTTTAAAAATGTTTATCACATAACGAAATGTAAAATTAAAAGTTTTACGAATAACAGAGGTATTCTTACACTTTAGAATGTAAAGAAAATATTGACCTTTGTTATAATATAAAATAAATATGCCAATCAGAAGCTTCCGTGTTCAAATATTTATTCCGCAGCAAACGTTATCGAATTATTCAAACTGCACGATTCCAAAAGGGACTAAAGTAGCAATGAAGTGTTCCGAGGATTGCATATGAACAGGCGTTGGGACTATTTTTACGATACAAATACGAACCACTATATAAAATTAAGAATGTTTCGAATACATTTATTTCTAAAAAAAAACGCTAAATTAATTAAGGTATATTTCTATTATTCTCTCTTATACACATTGTATATACAACACTGATATTAAAAAATAAAATTATATAGACATTTTTCGGAGTCCGAAAAGAACAGAAGAAACAAAAAAATAAAAATAAACCATCATAACAACACCAAGTATGGCGTATATAGAAGAAATTTTTAGGTTTTCTCCCAATCACTTTTCGTTTCTATACAGAGCTATTCCTTGGAGGGAGCGGATCCATGAAACCACTCACACAACTTTGACCAGTATATTCAGGAACTAAAAGTTACCTTAGATACTATGGAAATAATACTAAATACAACATGAAAATAAACAAAGCTAAAACTAAGGTAATGCCCGTGGGTAGAGATGTGCGCCAAATAAATATAGAGATGGCTGGAACAGCGATCAATAATGTAAAGACTTTTGTTTATCTGAGGAGCAGCATTACATGGGGTGGTCGATCAAAGAAGTCGTAGACATCGATAGTCGTATCCCCCAGGCTAAACTTGCCTTCAACAAAAAAGCTAAAATATTCGAGTCCAATAACATAGACCTAACCGAAAACAACTAATAAAAATTTGGTGTGGAGTGTCTTACTATACGGCTGCGATACTTGGTGCCTGGGTGAAAATGAGCGCAAAAGGCTGGAGGCGTTTGAGATATGGACCTACCGACGAATTGTCCGTGTTTCATGGAGGGACCACGTTACAAATGAGGAGGTTTTCAGCAGAGTTGAAGAGAGCAGGCACATATTGAACACCAAAGCGAGATGGATTGGTCATGTGTTGCGATACGAATGTTTCCTGCATGATATATTGGAGGGAATGGTCGAAGGATCGATAAGCAGAGGACGACCTCGCCAGGAGCACCAAGACCAGAGTTGCCAAGATACGGGCTGCACCTCCTATGCAGAGTTGAAGACAGTTGCCGAGGACCGAGCGGAGTGGAAGAAAAAATGCATCGCCTCGCTGAAAATCAATCTTTAGATTGAAACCGGAAAAGTAGCTGACATTTTATTCAATATAACGCCTACATTGGATTATTTATATTTAAAAATATTAAAAAAACGTCACTAATATGTCCTTATTTGCTGAATTTTGTATAAATATTTCTAATAGTGTAGTTTTCTAAGTATCCGCGGATTTCTATCCAGTTTTATCAATATTATAATAAGGTAGGTTCATTTTGACTTTGATAAATTGAAAAATCTCAAACCTGATTCAAAGTTTTCACTATAATACATAAGTACTTTAAAAGATATGTAAAAGTATGAAAAAGGAACTGGGTGGACGAATGTCAAGAAGGTTAAGAAGGCAGGGATATTCCAATTTCACTGTTACGGCCCTTGCAAGAGCAAGAGCACCCTGGATAAAGATGGCGATAGCATCAGACAGAAGTTATCAGACAGAAGATAAAAGTAAATAGCGGACCGGCCGAGGAGGGCGTCCTCGTGGATTTATTGTTAGGACAGACGCCGTAAAAAGTAATGGGGCCTTGGACCCGATCAAGCACGTCCCATAGTAATGACATAAATTAACAATTTATTGGTCTAAATAACCGTTTTCGTCTTAAAATTACAAGCAACATAATATCCATCCTCCCATCCATAACGTTAAGGAGAGACATGTTGAAATAAATGAAGTTGCCGCTACTTCGTCCTCGATTCGACCATTTCGGAGCACAATAAATGCGTTCAATTTCTAAACAGATACCTAGTCTAACTGAATTTCGTCCTTTTGGATATTGATATTTTTTAGGCTTTTTAACTAAAAATTCAAAAACACCTATTCACCGTACTATAGTTTTAATAAAGTCGATGGCTATTTGTTTCATCTTAAAATATGATTTACTTAATCAATAACTTAAGAGCAATAAAACACCCTCAACTCAAAACTTTCCTAAAAAATCTTTTTCAAAATTTAACCCATTGATATTTGTATTTTTATGTCCCTGGTACTCTGCCTAAATTAACTTACAAGTGCTATATTATAGGTTTCTAGGTTCTTGCACTCATTTTGTAATACTTTTGGTTAGTTTATATCGTTCTTCCGATGATAACAGTTCGGAAAAATATTCTCAAAAGTATGAAAAAATGTATTTTAATACATAAAAAATCGACTTTATTTTTCTTTTTATAACATGGTTCATAACCAACCTTTTCCTATTTATTCGTCCAATTACTAACCTATGGACACCTTTTTATTTTTATTTTTTGACCTACTATAAAACGTTATTATTTTAGATAGCAGCGAGTATAAAAACTTCCGTTTCACTGAACGCATCGAAAAAGTTTTTAAATTAGCAAAGCATTTTCATTGAAAGGAGGGGGCTTTATAGAATCTCTTCTCCCTGAAGTTCTTTGTCCGTGGAGGTATGTGGGTGCCCCAAGGCGGATAGGATATGAGAAAGGACGCCATCGCTCGTGATGCTAATGGAGATGCCGCTCTCCTCATTTGAATATTTATCGGCTCCTACTTGCCTTCTGATAAGTAAAGGATATTGCGGCAGACGGCCTGTCTCTGCTAGTTATTGTCAATACCAAGTTTTGGGACTCTTTGACCGGATTACATTGATCCCCGTCTTATGCTTCTAGACGACATTGAAATAAATTGGGGCCAACGTTTTATTATGGAAGTCAATAATTATCATATACCAAATTAATAAGATTACCATTGCTATTTTGTGGATATTCGTGTAGTTACAAATTAGTCAGACTCTTAAAGCTGGCAACTATTTTCGTATTTGAAACATTTTCGAGTTTTTAAATATTATTGTGTGTTATTCCTCACTAATATCATTAGTTTATTCAACACATGGTGTAATATTTTAGTTGCGTTTTTCAATACATATTGTATCTTTGCGGGCTTTTGACTTTTGACTCGAGTGGTTTGATAATATAGAAATTTTCCGATAAACATGAGCCGCAACAAACTGCAATAACGATTCGAGTAAGAAATGTAACAGTAGGAAACGAAGCGGATCGAAAAATACTTGCGAAACTTCCTTACACAGAGAAACTATTTCAAATAACGTCCCTCGCCGCGCGCCGGGTGTATCCGCGAGTTCACCTTAGCGCTGGAAATAAAACCTGGCGGAGTTGTCTCGGGGCAAGCATTTCCAGACTTTTTATTTACATACTGCAACGGAAGTGGGTTTTCCTGCGAGAACACTTCTCACAACCATCACTCATGCCACCCGAGATGGATACCATATTGCCAGTTTTTCGTTCACTAAACATAATTACTTTCATATATAAAAGCGATAATGATTTAGATTATTCAATTCACAAAATGTTATTTTTAATGTACATTACACTTTTAATATACATAAGAGAAAAAATGTTCATAAAAATGTCCATCCCCTAACGCTAGTATTTATTTGAGATACTTGTTAGTATAACATTGTGGGAGCTAAAATATATATTTGCAGTACTTATTTACTATATATTTATATTAACCGAGTTGTTACACACTGTCCTATACACATTTGCTGTCCACGAGTGAGCAGGGCAGGGAATGGCTGCACAAATAACGTACTCGTATAGTAATTATTTTTAAAAATAATAATTTTACGGATTAACATGTTGCCATCGCGTATTTTGATGTTCATTCAAATTTAAAATAGACCAAGCCACGCCCGTAATTGAAGGATCGTCTAACAGTGATTTTGTAATTAGCCAATAAAATTGCACCATCCATTTACTTAATGAAACATGAACAACATATACATGAATCGAAATATTATATTTCCACCTGTATTTAAATAAATAAATAAACTTATAAACCAGACAACGATGATCTTGAATATATAGAATTAAAATAGAATCGTAAACTAAAAAGTTTATTTGTTTAAATAAAATTTATTTCCAAAAAATATTTCCCTAAAAGACATATGGAGCTTAACACCAAACTTGAATAACCTTTAATAACTGTATCAAATTCACCTTGCTGCATTTGCTATCTAATGTTAACTTACAAAATATGTACACTTTCGTTACCCGAGATCGAAAACCTATTTCCGATTTTGCGGGCGATTTAGGCAGGAAGTTAGGGGTATCCGTATCGGGAGCGAAGAACATCTTCTTTTAACGTGCCCACTGCAGGAAGTGGACCTATGATTTGACAGGATACTTTCTAAACGGAAACGGAAGAAAGTGTAATAAATTATCCCACACTAAACGAACTCACGCCGTTCGGTTTTTCCTGCCTATTACCTTAAGTGCGCTGGAGTTGCCATCTCAAATCTTTTCATAATACAAGAAAACCACATGTCTTCTGGGACTATGGTCTGGGGGCGTATTTTTCGATTCTAAGGATCAACCATTGTGTACGTTTCTCAATACAATAAACAGGGTGTGCTTTTTCTATATAACTTTATGTTTATAATTTGACGAGTTCTTATGAATTAAAAAGTTGTTTTTTTTCTTCACCTTTGAGTGGAAAAAACAGTGTTTTCATTCATAAAAAATTCATCATAATGGAACTCCACAGTAGTAACGCATTGAGTTTATTTAAAAATAAAAAGTTAGTTATAATTTGGACGTTAGAATCTTCCCTGCAACAGCAGAAGAATTTGATTGTACGAACTAAAGCGGTTCCCAGTATACCATATATATTTTATTTTGATAGTGGTTTCATTTTAAAACCAACATTTCATTTTAACTATGTGTTATTTAATTATTCACACGATCGATAATATAGAATACCTTTATTTTTTACTTAACATTATGCGCCGGTCCTTTACTTATCCTCTGATAATAAATTTATTATCGCTCAGATTTTTATTTATTTATTTATGAACATAGAAACTATAATTGAAAGAAAAACGATTTACGATCTAGTGATGTTGCAGGTTTTTTAAACTATGTAATGAAAGTAATGCCATCGATTTTTTATCGAGCAATTGTTGTTTCATTAATAAGCACATTCCGCGAAACGGAAGAGTCAGGGGCCGCGGAGAATGACGTTCCGAAGAACACAAGATTGCTATTTCCATGAATATATGGTATAGGTACATATATATTGAGACATTCTAAACATTCAGCATTTGGGGACGACCTTCGTGGCAGAGTGCCAAGAGCCACACCTAAGGCCCGGGTATGATTGTCGTGCTTTCAGCGTTGCATGTCTGTTGGCGTGGAAATCGGGGAATAACCTCCTTGATAGTATGAACTATGAGGATAGTGATGTTAAATTTTAAAAATTACTAAAGACTAAAGTTAAATTTAAAAAATTACTGAAGACTTTTCGATCAGTCTTTTCCTAGTGCACCCTTTAAATATCAGTTATCATAAATAATAATAATCACACTCTCTTTGGTCGGGTGCAGAATTCACGTGACAATAAATTAGCTATTGGTGAGCTACATCACATATGGTACCATGAGAATCAAAAGCTAAAAAGTTGTATACAGTAATTGGGTTCAAATATCTTGCGGTGTACAAATATGGAAAGCCACGGGAAACTACCACATTATAGGCCCAAATGGTATACCAAGAACCAGCAAATATATTTCACTTAGCTGCGAACCAATCTCTTGGATTGAAACTAGCGAAGCATTTAGACAACTCATTTAGACACTTAAAATAACATTTTCAAGTGGATTTAATGAATCTGAATAATTAAATGTAACGAGACAGGGGAGAATAAATGGGTTCCAAGTATAAAGACATTCATATTTTGTCGAACACGCCCGCTGGCGATAAAAGGTCCGCATCAAGTAAATAAAATAATATATTGATTGTACAACTTAGGGGAACTCAAAGAGTCATTAACAAGCAGCTCCTAGAACTTCCCAAAGGAGCAGGAGGGCAACAAATAATAGTCTTTCAAGTGTTATGTAAAAAAGTTGAAATGTTTCAAATCACTTTCAGGCATAGTTAAAAATATTTGAAATGCCAATGTAAAAAGTTAAGACATTTTAACGTTCATTATTTATCTTTTGAAAATATTGTTAACCGAATATTGGACCCATATCTCCTAGATACCCTTATGGCATACTCTGGCTACGCACGTGCCGCCTGAAATGTTGGGAGGCACAGGAGAATAGGGAGGTGGGGGGAGGAAGAGGGCTAACAAGGCATCCAGCTTCGTATTACAAATTTCCGGACCATTTTTTTCGTCGCAACGTCTCAGAATTGAACAAGTCCGAGATCGTGACGTCACGCCCGGCTCATTCATACTCGTCAGGTGCCACCCGAGAGGCCGGAGGTCGCCCTGCCGCTGCTGAGTACGATACTCGTACCTCCACCTCCTATTATTATATTCACTAGCTGATACGGCGGCTTTCGTCCGTTTTTTATTGATAAGCCACTAACTATAAAATGATAAAGCAGTTACCTACTTAATCTAAAAGGTAATTGTTTCGTACAAGCTGTATAAATAAAGTAGGGACGCCAGCCCGCCCCCGAGGAAGGAACGAAAACGTCTGCATTCAACTTTTACGCCTCTCGCACAATCTGTAGTAATTTGATTTCGGGACAAAAATTGATCACTGAAAACACAAAAAAATTCATCCGAAGCTCGTCACAAAGCGCTGACAAGGTCTGTTTTTAGAGCGACAAAAAACTGAATATCGTAATTTTTCAAAGACGTGTCGTAATAATTCATCCTCGCGCGCGGCGGAGGATTTCGTATTTTGACACAATGTGTGACATTGGAAATTTTTATTTTTCCCCCGATTGTTTGCTTCCTTTTGAGCTGCCATTTGCAGCCATTGATGTTCTCACTTATTCGAGTAATAGGGCAAATAGTATCACTCCGAATCAACACGCTCCAAGCGCGCACGCGAGGGAGCCTTCGAATCTATTCTATCATACCATACATTATTACCGTAATGTATTGACACGGACACGGGGCCGTCGATACTTGTAGTAGCCCACTTGACTAGCTCCTCTTTTAGACATGTCACGAAGGCTGTTCATTCATCCAACGCTGTTTTGATGGATGTTAGCTTTTATTACAATCCGCCTCAGAATCAATCAGTGCTGTGTTAACTTATTAGCTAAATTAAATTTAGTTTTTTTTATCAAGTTAATATAAATACTCAAAATTAATTAAGTTCAATGAATGAACAAAAATGAATCAACATGAATAGTATTTTAACTGCATTGAAATGAATGTTATTCACGTGGCACCGAAGCATTTGCTTTATTGAAGCGAATCGAAATGATTGGACTTGGACTTGGATCTTCTGGCTTACAGGTCTAATGGATATTCCTCTTACGTCTGTAGGAAACATTGTTGGAATGCGATTTGGTAGTTGTTTTATGATAGGGCTAAATGTACGGCCCGGAGTATCCCTCCGAAAGAGGGGGGGGGGGGATTTAGGGTTTATGATAAAGTCTTACATTATTGTCAAGGAATGAAAGACCAGTTAGGGTTGGGATTGTATTTATAAAAAAAGTCTGTTCCCCGATGTCGAAATGATTTGCGTAGCATTGTTGTACCACTTTTTGTTAAGATATTTCCGGATGGGTTGCACTCGATTCCCTTCATTGAAGCACCTTGTGATATACGATATTTTTCGTCATTGCCAGTACAGAAGTGATTTAAATGATGTCGGCCCACGAACAATCGTCAGCAACAACCGCAAATTGAAGCATTCGTCACTCTTCGGATGAAGTATGTAAATGCGACCATAAACATCAGTAGAACGCACATTCGTATGATCAGTAACCGCATCGCCTTGCTTACGAAGTTAAAATTTCTTCAATGAAGCGTTCAAAGCATAATAACGTGGCATCTCAGAGCTAAACGGATTGCTTTGGCAAATCGTAAAGAAACTAGTTAATGTGAGTAACATTCGATGTGTTGAAATAAACTCGTTGACCAATCTCCAGATGTACCGCCAAATGTACAACAGTGGGGTAACGTTCATGAATGGAGAATAAGATATTCTTCACCGTCAAATTTCGTGAATAACGCTTGGAACACTTGCCGTCGACGACGCAGACGATGCGACGATGGTGATTGAGAGTTGGCGCCACCCGGTCCGTGAATCATGATCACAATTACAACATCTTGCAGGTCTGGATCGGTTTCAGAATCAGGAATCTCAGCCCATACGAGTATGATGTCATGAGATGGCGTTGTACACGGATTTTTTAAATGATTTTCTTACCTTTTCAATGCGAGAGTAAATGAATTTTCTTCATAATTTTTTTTCGTGATTTTTTCCGATTATTTAATAGTTATTCTGCTATTCGGGACGGAGACAAAGATCATAAAAATCGGTCCAGCCGTTCTTGAGATATAAATGGTGTAACTAACCCGACTTTGTTTTATATATCTTTTTCAATGAGTTAAAACGATCAAATCATCAAATCAGTTGATACAATGATTTAAGTTTTGAATATTGAATTTAAGGTATTTTTATTAAGAAAACAAGGACCAAAGGAAGTCCCATTTATCCTCAAGTAAAAATGCGACATAAAAAATGTTAAATAACGTATCTAACCTATATGGAAAGAACATCTTTACCTGAGGAAGCTGTTTTTTGACAGTAGAAACATGTAATCACTATCTTAATGTATTAGTAGAAATTAACCGCATGATCGGTTGATATTGTTTAGAACTTTAATTAATTAAATGTTATATTTTTTCACGAGCATATCAAATGTGACAGCAAACTCTTTAAATCGGTAGTTACATTTCACTAGTTTTGATGAATTAGTTACGTTTCCATATTATTGTTGTTAAATTTTACAGCCATTCTTTAAAAATAGAATTATTTAGCGAATATATTTTTTTCTTGAAATTCACAAAAGAAAGCATAATATAATACTATATTTTTCACAAGGGATCCACAAGAGATTCCTTTTCAAATGTGTGAAAAAATATTACGGAAAAACCCCCGCGGCTAGAATTCAAGGGTATATTTGTTTGTAAAAAATATGTCACATATTTTTATTTTCTTCTCACGTTTCAGTAGGAAATATTACGATATTAAAATTCAGCCTGTCGTTTTGAGGTTTTTTGCTTACCTCGCCTCCTGATGGTGGAAATATAGAAGTTCCTATCAACTACCTATCAGTCACATGCTGCAGTACTGAACCACGTAATCATTACCATATAATTCAACAATGTTTCTAGGAAGTTGACCGTGACAATATTAAATTATACCCGTATGTCTCGCACGAGACACACCGCGAGCCAAGTTTTCCACCTTCCTGCTTATCGCACTAACTACGCTCAGATAGCAGCAATGTACCTGATTTGCGACCACTGTAATGTTAGTCTGGCCGTGTCAGTGTTGATGACGAGGTCTGCGCTCATCGTTTGGGTTCATTTTGACACAGTTTAACCCCAAATCTATACGTGAGCTATTACTACATCAGGGGGCTTGTCTCATAATTCCGATTAAATTATGATGTTTCCTTGTTGCTAGGTGAGAGTAATTTAAGACATAGTGGGTTCGCATTTATATACCAAACCATTTACGTAAATACTTATACTCAATTAGTATTTGATACATTAAACAATATATTGACATAAAGCTCAGTTAAACTAAATTATCCTATAGAGCGCTGCCTGCCAGATTCCTGCCGTATATTTAGGAAGGCAGATTACAACTCCCATTTGAATCAAATAAGAAAGTAAATTTTTCAACTCCAGTCCGCATCGCCAGATATTCATCCTGATTTGTAAAAAACGTTTCCCTTGAATTGAATAAAAGTATTAATGTGACGTCTGAGAGAATTGCGAATAAAATAAGGGAGTCCTAAATCACGCGCTGAAAGGGTCCTTTAAATAGCTGACTTCCCTAAAACACACAAGCCCTCTTTAGGGAAGTAATCTCAGACATTTGTATCTGTCAGCTGCGAGCCCCGCTCCCGGTTTGTTTATTCCTCGCTCTCTGATCTCCGAATAAAAGTTAAGCGCGACACATTTAAATTATTATTAAGTCTTTATTTAAAGTACCTAGCCATTAGGCGAGCACCGTGCGCATGCGCGCCCTGACAGGCCTTCCTTGGCTCTTCACTTATGACAAGTCTAGACAATAGTTGATATATTATATTATACACTTATTATACTAACAATAGATGCTCACACTTTTAAATCTGAAATGAGAGTACAAAGATCTGATTTAACACAAAACTGTGAAAATATTTTCTGAATACATGCATTTCTCCTAATTACACCATGCTCGTGAGGTCAATCTCTGGCAGGTCTCGCCGCCAGCGCCTTGTCAACAGGCCGTGGATGTATGTGGGACAACAGGAGGAATTGTTTGAAGGATACAAACTGGATTTTAGTATGGAGCACAAGCTCGAGCGTGTAAATAAATAGGTCTGGAGACGATGATGAAACGGCCCAGCGGTAATAAACACTTTTTAGTTTATATCTCGGAGAAGATGTTCATCTATTGCTAACAAAAAGTCATCACACAGCCACTGTTAGGGTTAATGGAGACATCGCGCCATGGTTGCTAGACAGTCTACATTGCGATCAGCTAAGTCTTCTGCGATCGGTAGATTGACTGTGCCAAAACGCTGTCCAAGCACAAACTTTGGCGACCGAGCCTTCGCGGTAGCCGGCCCATCAGCCTGGAACAGTCTTCCAGCAGACCTTAAGTGCATTGAGAATCAATCAGAGTTTAGATCGAGACTCAAAACGCACCTTTTCAAATTATCATTTCCTGACAAGAAGGGCTGATCGATTTCGTCAGGTGCAGCCCTCATACTAAATATATTTAAAAAAAAAAATTATCATTTGTATTATTATTATTATCTAGTTGATAAAACGGAGCATCTTCTACAGCGCCCTTGAGATGAGTAATTCATAAACTTTATATTAATAAATAAAGAAACGGCAGATATCTAGACTTTTCGCAATATGAAATGACGTTGACATGTTTTAAAAATATCGAAGGTGTGATAAAATAATAAAATAAAACTTGTAAAGATGAAAAATTTGTCAAGAAGAAATAAACGCTGTCAGAGGCGTTCGTATTTACAGAAGGATTTGATAAAAATGGTGTGTAAATAATAGAATATGCCTCAATGAAAGTCGTACGAATACCCCGTCAGTCTGTCTGTCAGTCGAGCATCCTGGAAGAATTAATCTGCACCTCCCAGATCACAGAGCCCGCAAGTACTAGATCAGACCCTGTCATTCTTCTATGAGCGATCTCCTAATAAAAGTCACTGAACCGAAAGTATTTACACAAAACGTAATTATGGAGATCGTACATAAATAGGGTACTCTGCTCGGCCGGGCCGGGCCGGGCAGGTGACGGGAGCGGAGATTCATTAGTTCTTTGAGACAGGAACAGAATGTCTTCCCTGCTATCGCCTCTCGGCTGGTATTGTTCTATTGTCTCGTTCCAGGAGAAGGAGAAGTCCCATCTCAGTACCGAGGCCCATCTCGGTATCCAGCGCCTGTTAAATGTAATGTAAACAATGGTTTCACTTTGTGTTTTAAAAGATATTTCAGTAACGCATTTCAATTTCACAAATATGTTGGCATTGTTTTAGATACTAATATATATAGGTAAAATACTAATAACATTGTCATCGTTATCAACATTTTATTTTAACTCATTCTGAAATGATTATAAAAATACTCTCTCTCTCTAGTTTCAATCGTGGGATTGGTTTGCAAAAATTTCCTCTATTATTCTCTTTCATTCTTCCCTGTCTTGTGCGGCTCTTTTGAAATCTGCATATGATGAGCAGCGCACGTCCACCAACAGGTCCTCCAGGTACTTTCCCTTTCCCCTCGGTCATACCCTCCATTATGGCATGCAAGAAGCCTTCTTGTCGTATTACATGGCCGAAATATCTTGCACGCCTTCCGGACAAGGTCCTGAGCAGGTGCCTTCCTCCTTCGATTCTTTGGAGAACCTCCTCATTTGTAACGTGGTCTCTCCAGGAAATTCCTAATCATCTTCTATAGGACCACATCTCAAAAGTCTCTAGTCTCCGTTTATCTCTTTCGGATAGGCACCATGTCTCGCAGCCGTACATCAAGATACTCCATACATATTTCTTGATGAGGAGTATTCTCAGTTTTAGGTCTATATTATTCGATTATATTTAAAAAAATATTATGTAACTATTAATATACATAATAAGTCCAGTATTAAATTCAGTCCATTCATTTGGTGAGTGTGAACAATTCACCCGAAGTATACTACCGTTTATATATAATATCAACAAGATTTTGACAGGGGGGGAATCGTTAATGAATCTGAAAACGAGTGTCTGCAGTCAAATTATTGCTTCGTCCTCTTCGAGCCTATTCATAACAACACAATGCCGGGAAGTGTTTTCACCAAATAATACTCGATGACTTTTAGTTAAGGCTGCAATGTTTTCGTGAAAATCAAATAAATTGTATTCACATGATCTCGTCCGAACTATTAATTAAAAGCGTTCTCGCGAATATCGCACGCGCAGGCGACTTCACTAAATAGCACAAATACATTCCTTTATCTCGCATTGCCTGTTCCTGAAACATCTATTTTATCTTAAAAAAACGATACTTTTCGGTAATCCCCAATATCAGAAAATGATACGATCTTAATACGAGTGTCACATGCAAAATAAATTTTCGTGTCACGTAAAAATATAATACATAAATTAGAAACTACGTGTCGGGTGGGACGCCATTTCAATCCGAACCAGTTTGATTTCAAACAATGAAGTCAGCACTGCCGCAAGGAATGTTCATTTCAATATTTCCACAGCACGTGTGAAATGAATGACCTCCCTCCAGACCTACATTAGAGGTGAAAAGGGGCGAAATACATATTACTACTACATTATTCCATCAAGGCACGTGATCAATATTTTACATTTTATGGGAATGAATTCTAAGGCATTATTAAATGCATCATTTCCATTCATTCGAAACATTCATATTAATTATTTGATATGTAGTTTTACTTCATTGTTCAAGAAACAATAAATAAGATTTTTTTAATAAATTAAACGAAACACTCAGTATATAAAGACGCTTACTAGTTTCGCCTCGCCCTTGCAATGCATATCCCTATGTCGGTGACGCTGGTGCTTCTTCTAATCTCCATATGGGGGTATATGGTCCCTAAGCGAGATATCCAATTTGAATTTTTCCATGGCCCGTTGTGCAACGTTAATTTTGTGCACTGCTTCTTTAGTAAACGTTCATGTATCGCTTCCATAGGTCATCACAGGTATCACACACTGGTCCAACGCTTTTGTTTTTAAATTCTGTAGCATGTCCAACTTACAGATGTTGCCCAGCCTTCCGAATGCAGAAAAACTGAGCTGTATTCTCCTATCAATCTCCTTGAATTGACCCCCTCTTCTAAAAGCCAAGAGATGACCAAGAAACACATATTCATTCACCACTTCTACATTTTTATTGTGGATTTTAATGTCTTAAATGTTGTGTTATTCATTATTTTTGTCTTTGTCATATTCATTTTCAAGCCAATTTTTGAGATAATTCATTTAAAACTTTCAGCATTACTCGGAGTTGTTCGGGAGACTGAGTATATATTCTATTAAGGGGTTAGGGGTAGTCAGAGGTATGAAAAAACAAGTTTTTTCAATAAATAAAAATGGGCAGAAATTTAATTTATTTTATTAAACCAAGAATATTAAAATATTATTTTATGTTTCAACTTGATTTGATCCAAATTTGAAAAAAAATATTATATATAAATTACATTTGAAGTTATCGACATATTTGTTGGACCCTATTCCATAAGTGGTGCTTTGTAGTGACCATTATAACTTCTTACAGGCTCATCTAAAATAATTCAAATCAAAATATATTATTATTTTAATCTAGTGCCTGATCCCATATAATATACTTTTCTAAACAACTATTTGATTTTCGCTTAGAGTAAATTATTGGTCGTCTTTAAATTAATAGAAAATATGAAAACATAAATAGTATCCATTACTTTAGCGGAAACACTGTGCAACATTAACATTATTTACTGTTTTTTTATTTATTTAATTTTTACAAACTCGCGATAGCTGCTTTGGCAATCAATGTTGGCATCATCGGGTATAATAACTGAAAATTCAATAGAAATTGTTTAAATAAATTGTGATATTATAAGAGTGTTTCAAATTAAACAATTAAATGTATGTTATGCGTTTAAAATATAATAATTTACAGTCGAACTTCCTTATTTCATAAAAAATAAATATGAGAAAGTTAAAAGGAATAAGAAGTAGACAGGAGGCACACAAGGTGTACGAGCGCTATACGAGAGGATATTGTACAATCAGCGCTGACGAGTCTTGGCTCCGCCCGATGTGCCTCAAGTTTGCCATTGGTGACTCTTCTGATTCGCAATCCGCTCGCGCCTAACTTACAATCTACTTACCGCACTCGTCAGGCCCATTCAACAGTCAACAGTCAACTTATAAGTATTACAACTTTAACATTCATAAAGGAATCATTCATTATGAGCATTGAAAATATATATATTCTTCACCTTGCGAAATTCTAAAATAATTGTAAAAACGGAAACAAATCTATTCCAAATAAATCCCCTAATTCGTCACCATTTTTGCTCGTCAATTCGCCATATTATGTGAGATTTGACTGATTTATTTCCTTTGTTGTAAGTGATTACCTGAATCCCAATAAGAACTTTAAATTATTGTTTTAAATTTTAAATTGAATCATAATATTTGTTACAACAAAATCATAAACGTTCCAAAATAAATCTTTATAACATCTGTCAGATCATGTAAATAACAACAATTTTATAATATTTTTATAAATATGTATCTTTACTGAAGAAGGACTGTTTGTCCGAAACATGTCTACATAATTTTATTTTTTTAATAAAGTGTTGTGTATACAAATTGTATAAAAAAGAAAAATAGAAATAAACCATCATAACAACACAAAGTATGGCGTATATATGTAGAACAAATTAATATAATTACAAATGTGGAACGGTTGAAGAGAATTGTAACGTATTGTTTACAATTACATTGCAAAAATACAATACAATCGGAGGCTAAAATAGAACCCCAAAATATCTGTTAATATCACTAACAAGGCGCGTTGCATGGGATCAACGTAATACCTCACCTTGGCTAGGGTGGCTCCTAGTATTACCTACGTGCAGCATGGACTGGACAATTGGCTTACTGGCCACCGTGCGTGCACCTGTCTGTACCTTGAATATCGAGCGAGGGATATTCAACCCTGGTATTATTGTAATCCTTCCTAGTCCTGGCTTAGCCCTTTCTATTACAAATATATCTTTACATCCTTATCAGTTATGTGTTTTCCATTTTTCTTTTAATTGTCATTTTAACCAATTCGTTCAAATAGCACCTTTTTATATTTATTGTTTCTTGAACTCCATTATCAAAAGCTAAGCTAGGCTAAACTTTTAGAAAACAATTATATGTAACACCTCTTAATAGAACTCAACTATATCTCTGGAGGACGGAAAAAGCTTCAGATAATGTTATTCTATGGATGTTGGTAGCGGCACCTGTTAAGTTATGAACATCGGATCAATATGCCACCGAACCCGTCCACTTGCCAGCCAAAGGAAGCGGCGTTCTGTTTCGTACCTCCTCAAATGTCTCGACTCAGTTCAACGGCAGTTAATAATTTGCTACCATACTCGTATACACACTAATGAAACATTCGTTGTTCTAATAGTTATATTAATAGAAAGATCTAATACAAATTTAGCGTAATATGTATTAGGTGTACAAATATGTTTTCGCCTTTTTTTATCGAAAATTTGGCTTATTGTTAAAGAACGGAACATTATGTTCCATTCAAAGTATTGTCCATCGCTTGCAACTACTTTATACCACCTTTCTGGCAGCATATGGATACCGTGTCGGAAGAATGCCTTATCTTTTGAGGCTATCCACGAATCGACTCATGGTATCTTTATATGATGTGAAGTGCTGCTCAGATAGGCCATGCGTCATAGATCGAAACAAATGGAAATCAGAAGAAGCAATGTTTGGTGAATACGGCGGATGGGATAAAACTTCCCAATTGATTGATTCCAAATACTCGTAGGTTTTGATCGACTGCGCAACATGTGGACGAGCGTTATCACGCAGGAGAATAACTTTGTCGTGTCTGGAGTAGTAGTAGGCGCGCTTTTCTTCGAGTGCTCGACTAAATCTCATCAATTGTATTCGAGAGACAGTCCCAGTAATGGTTAGCAACTCATAATACACGACACCAAACTGATCACACCAAATACACAACAAGATAATATTATGAATATTTGGCTCAGCTCTAGATGTCGAAGCATGGCCAGGTGATCCCCGTGATTTTTTCCTCTTTGTATTATCAAAGTGGATCCATTATTCACCACAAATGACTATACGGTGCATAAAACTCTTTCGTTTATGCCTGGCAAGCAGCATTTCACATATGGAAAATCGGCGTTCAACGTTTCTTTGGTGTCAGTTCATATGGAACCCAATTTCCTTATTATTTAATCATTCTCGGTGATTTCAACTGATACGAAATTTCTTGCTGGGTCACTCCTGAAGATTCTGCAAGTGCTTTCTGCGTTTGGCACGAATCTTGATCATAATGGTTCCAATTGAGCGTCTTCGGCCTTCCGCTACGTTCTTTGTCTTCGATGTCAAATTCACCGGTCTTAATTTTTGTAAACTACTCGTGATAACTTATCTCACTAAGGACAGCCTCACTGTATGTTTCTCAGCGGGAGATTTCTTCAAATTGAAAAAGTAAAAAAAAGGTCCCACAAATGATGCTCATTTGGCTGAAAACTCGACATTTCTGCACACAAAAAAATATATTAAACTGATAAAAATTCACTGATATTTCGATGTTGTGTTGTTGATAGGTGACCAGCCTTCTGATAATGATGTTTTACATATGACAATTTTAACCGTTACTTACAAGTGGCACGTCATGGCTTGTGGCAGTCATAGCTGTTGTCACTCTGCCACAAAGGCCGCCTTGCGATAATGTTAAGGAAATTGGATTACAGTTTTTGTTCCATTTGTTATTTAACTGTATTCTAATGCATTCGCAGTTCAAATTAATTTGTTGGTTTTCTTTAAAAAGTAAAACGCTACAGTTTTCTAAGATATTTCTGTCATTAATTCCATAAATACACAGACTATCAGATTCCTCACCAGCACGGTACGGCTAGTCCCAGATACTCCGCGCTCTCCTCTCCGTGGTGTGAATGTAGAAACAACGTTTCTAAATGAAATGAAATAAATAAACAGACAGAGCACCTCAAACCTCGGCAGAGACGGGCTGGCGGATATTTGCATACTTATTATAAGTCTTGTAGCGGAGATAAGCCCGAGAGGGATGACACACGGGGCGGGGGGCGTTATGCGAGCAGTAGTCAAATTATAAATGTCAAAATTTCCAAATCCGTCTTGGGACGTGCTCCAACCCTAAATCGGCGGTGAAATGAATCCGAGATATATTCGGGCTGTGTCGCTGCGTCACTAGTTGCCCGACACGTCCATGCTGTACTTCACAAATGATGAAGGAAACACCCTTTATTAACTTGCCATCCCACCAGGCCCTTCGCTTCATTCATAAGGACATCGTGCTTTCTTCCGTTCTCTGGCCGCAGACAAGACGACTGCTCTCATTTTGAGGTTTGCTCCTTACCTACGTGATTAGCTGAAACATACATTTATGTATTTAATTTTGACGATTTGGCGGAAAATACATTACTTGAGGTAAAATAATAATTATGAAAAAATTCACGTAATTGCAACAAGGTTATATAAAAGTATTTTTAATTTTAATAGTTTCCATCTTCCATTTAATAGATGAGACATTCAAATATTAATTTAAATGGTTAGCACTTGGAAAAAAAATGTTATAACAAAGTGCTAGCAATTTTAAGTTATGTGACATTGGGTGTAAGAATTTGTTATTTTATAGCGCAGATAATTTAATTTAAAGGACAGTATTTTTTCATAAGTGAGTTATTTTTATTCAACATCAATTAAGAAGAGACGAAAGAGATGAAGGACGCTCGTTTCACGCAAGGCTGGAATATCAAATGTAACGTAATACAAAATGTAGGAAATATCATCCTCAACCGATGGTCGTGAACTGAAAGAAAAACATATTAATTTGAATTTTCATACGAGGCACTTACTTAATACAACAGTTGTTATACTGCCCAGATGAAGCTCGGGTCCAAGCGAAACTCGCTGGCATCAATTATAATAACCATACCGTTGCTAAATACAAAGTTTACTTTATTTATTTTTTATATTTATTTGACTATAAAGTTATTTGTTTAACTGATGAGAGTTTATTGTTTATCAATATTTACACAACTCATCCGAATAATTAAACTCTCTGCCAAACCGCGATTATATTTTAAATCATTATTTCTATTCTATTATAGAATGCTTCTATAATAAAAACATACCTGCATTTACAGTTTTATTGATGTATTCAGACTTACCCACCAAAAGTCGGGTGACGGGAGGGAACAGAACACCTTCCTCTTGATCCAGGGTATTTGGGTTCAAGTCTGGACACGACCCGATTCCTTCTTTGTAATAACGAGCTATTTTTTCTCAGTTTGGAGATTGTTGAATCAATTATATTACCATTGATTCATATCCTTGCTTTAATTTTTTATTTATTGTTGTCTATTGAATCGTTGTGTCAAATGAATGTCAATATAAGTTGTCAAAAGCTGAACGTAAGAAGTGCACGGAACGCTGCCTTATAATACGAGTACGAGTACAACGTAAGTATACCACGGCGCGGCACACGACACGCGGCACAGACTGCTCTGCTCTGCAGCGAGAGTTTCATTTGATAAAGTGCCCCAACAGTTCCCTGGCCCGAGTTTACGGCTTACCTGTGTCGTGTGTCGTGTGTCGTGAGTCGAGAGAAATTAGATTGAGAAGAAATAAAATGTCGAATGAAATTGTAAAACACTATTCTTAGTACTCGCGGTGGTAAATCTTCTGGCATTCCTTCTGTATATTTCTTATATTATACTTAAAGTCAAATAAACATTAGATGCGATATTGAATTAACTCTATAAATTATTCTGGAATTGGAAACAGGAAGGATAATATTATGTAGAACTCTGTATGGAGGTGATAATCTGGTATGAAGATATTAACTGTCACATTTGAAGGCTCCCAAATAGGTGTCTTGCAGAGCGAGGTGCTGCCATTCATATTTCCTGTATCTTATTTATTGTAACTTGAACAATGATGTAAAACTTCAAATTTAATCATTTATTATTTTTAAGTTTTATTGTATTTTAAAGGAATGAGATGAATGAATATTACGCTTTGCTAAGAAATTTCTTTGCTAAAAATGCGAAACATGTTATTCACGTATATTATAATAAAACTTCTAGAAAACTAGATGGCATATTAATGGGATTCTTTAATTGTAAAAAATATATTGGTATTTATGCTGCTTGATGACTGCTGATGGACAAGAAACGTAATAAATCAATTTAATCGTATCTCAATAGAGACGAAGATGCAAACTGGAAACTGAATATGGTTGATCAAGGTGTTTACAGGACTTATGACCTGTCATTGGTTGGGTTAAGCGCACGCTTTATGTAATTACAACATTCCCCATTCCACCATTGTTATTATGATCATGCATGATACATTTTTGGAATTATTGTGATCATGCATGATACATTTTTGGAATAAAATGGATGTGTAAAATGTATCACGCATGATCATAATAACAATGGTGGAATGGGGAATGTTGTAATTACATAAAGCGTGCGCTTAACCCAACCAATGACAGGTCATAAGTCCTGTAAACACCTTGATCATCCATATTCAGTTTCCAGTTTGCGTCTTCGTCTCTATTGAGATACAATTAAAAAAAAAAAATTCCAGTTTGCATCTTCGTCTCTATTGAGATACAATTAAATTTCATGAATTAATCACCCACCATGGGTGAAAATCCAGTATTCGTATACAAGTATAAGTATACATTCACAAAAAAATATTTGTAATAAATAAAATTTATAAAAAAATATTTTTACAATAAGATTTTATTTCAAATTTATTATTTCTCTTATCAAATGTAACATTTTAAAAGGCAACACTTGTCACTTGAGTATAACACAATAAAACTTCCAGAGAACGGAAGATTTGGAGGATAATGTTGTTATTGTTGATATAGAAACATAGAAAAGAGATAATCACCAAGCGGTTGCAAAAGGAAAGTGAACTTGAACAAACAATAATACATTCTTATCTATGGCAATGTGCGCACTGACGCGATGTATAATCTTGTATAGTGTCTCCGACAAACTAACCCGATCCGTAATGAAACATTTATTATTGCTCTTCGTCCTTGGAATAAGTTTTCGTGTAAAACATAAGCTTTTCTTTTATTCCCGACCGAATTAGAAATCAATTCTTCCATTAGGCCCCGTCCCACTTCTGATGTTTATTGCTTTCTCATGCAGATTCCCAGCCTCCCTTTAGGAAATCCCCGAGTCGATAGGAAAATGAACCGCTTGTGTAGACAAATACGTGGCCGGGCCTCGGCTATGAAATATGGTTTGTTGTGGGACGAACTGGTGAAGCTCTTTTTCTCGGAATAAAACGATTTATGGCGCTCTCCCATTTTGTAGACTTCTTTTTCGGCGAATTTATACGGGAATATCAACGTCTATTTAATCCTTTAAGTTTAGTTTGCTATACAATTTACCACACTCTGATACATACTATATACGTATGTACATGTGACTACCCTTATATTATAATATGCTATTACATTTTATACATTTACAACAGATTCAAGCTGGGATTTATTAAAAACTGATTCTGCTGTTTATATAAAATAAGAGTGTTTTCATACAATATTTCTTTATTATTATGTATTTAGTGTGCTTCCACTTTTGTTTATGTTCTTCCAGAAACCGGTCAAACATAAACACAAATGGAAGCACACTAAATACACAATAATAACGAAAATTTGGATCAATTTTGTTTTGTTTTCTAATGAACTTCTACCAAGAAACTTCAATTAAAAACATTACTTAAATAAAAGTGTTTTATACTCGTATAATAATATATGACCTGTGCTGGTATTGTAATAATGTCAGTAGATGAAATATTACAGAAATATAATGAACTAACAATAGTCGAATACTATTTATCACAACTAATGGGATATTTCATTTGAACTTATCAGTAAAAACCTAATTATATGTTGGCTTAGATTTAAATCTGTATGCTTTCGTACGAAGCATTTGAAAATAATTTTAAATCTCTTCTATGTTTTGTTTTTTCATTACTTTTTTAAAAACCAACCGGTTTTGTTCCCGCCGGAGCTTTGTCAGGGTTACAGAAACTTTATTATTCTTCTCCAAGTGCCGTCTCCTCTGCGAAGGATGGCGATGATCAGGACTATTTCCACATTGTTGACTGGAGCCCTGAACAGCGATGTGGTGCTACTTCTGATTCATTGTCTTAAATTGTGAAGCCAAGAGATTCTTCTCCGACCTGATATTTTAACTTGACACTTTTAACTTGCTATTTGATAATAAAAAATGTGTACAACTGAGCATTGTTATTTTTTCATTTATGAAACCATAACTGATATTTATATACTACACTCGTATAATCACATTTATTAAGAAATTAATTGCCACTTGTGTTAATTAGAAACTCGAAGGAAAAGATATGGGCGGAATGAAATATTGCACAACATTTGGTTTCGCAGACAATTTTGTAACCACAATAACTGTAAAGTTTGTCTAATAATTCCTAAGTGAAAGTGCGCAATCTGCCGAATCCATCCATTTGAAGGATATCCCGGCCAAGTTTGCAACTAAACTCACTTCACTTTACTTACAAGGAAAGTAAATTTATGGCGCCGATACTATCGCGAGATAAAAATCTCCATCTTACAGCTTCCGGGAAACTTTCCGATAAATTATATTAATTTATTATCCCATCCGCGTCCGCTTAGTCGCTTCGCTAATTGAAGACACACACCATTCACAAACCTTAATATTGTATACTTTTTAATACAATAGATCGTTCAAGCCCAATAACAGTATAACATTTGTTTTTAGCTATTATAATGATTCTTATGACATGAGATAGGTAGCTAATCTATCGCTATTTTATTGTCACGTGAATTCAACCCAAGAGCTACAGTATAGTAGTCAGAACTCTTATATGTTTCCAGTAATTACAAGTTGTATTAGTGAAGTCTCGCGTTGGTAAGTTTATGTGAAAATCATAAAATTTCAAAATGACAACATGAGTTATTTTGTGTGATGCATAATAAATGTGTTTAAACTTATTATCGATATAGAAATGTATATTTTCACAAGTCATACTTGTTATTTCGTTCGACGGAACATCTTAGAAAGCACATGCCTACAGAAAAACTCTCATTTCTCCAATACTAGCCGGCATACTATACAATAGGGTGTACGAGTATATAATCTGAAACAGTGAACATAGAGATCAGTTGCCAGTAATTGCATCAGGCACAATAGCCTCCAGAGCGATCTGTACGGAAAGGTGGAAAGAAGATAAAGAAAGGAAGGAACAGTTAACTCCGGCTGTTGGCGGACTTTTGTCACTTGAGTTGATAGAGTCGAAACAAACAGAGAGCGGTACGGGCCGGGCGAGATTTTTTCCAAATTACTCCATCGCGCGCTTTCAACTGCTCCCTTTCACATTGTTGATAGAACTTTACAAATGCTAATATTTGTTATGTTCATATTTACAAAAAACTAGTTTTCATATCACTAAGATCTTACAATCACAGTGATTGATAACTTAATGTGGACAAATACGATATTATTTCATTTTTACATCATTGTGTGTCATCTTAAACATATAAATTTTATTATTTTGTTGTGCTCTAAATAATATCAAGAATTGTATCCGTATTCTGATATTTATCATCGTCTAAAATTGCTATCGTTTGGTATAAGAAATTAATACGGATGAAAATGTCTGTTTTCTAGAAGTTTATTATAGTTAATGGGAACGACATGTTTCGCCTTTCTAAGGCATTATCAAATGTGCTCCAGTCACTAGTTTATTGAGACAGATCAAGTGGGTTGGGGGTTTCTTTCTGAAAAGTAATAGTAGAGATTTAAATTAGAATTTTTAATTATCGTGTCAAATGTTTTATCAGAATTTAATTAATTTTTTGATTGAATAAGCTATCACAATAATAATGTTGAGAAAATGTATTAAAAGTTTTCACTATTATATCCCGCTACTTCACACCCCGCGAGATAATTGCGAAGATGCTGGGAAGAACATTTCGAATTGAATGATAACGGCCTGCCTAAGTTCATAACACTCCGGTCCATATCGGATGGCGATAAGAGAAGCGATCTGGCTCAGCAAATAAAACGGCCTTCCTCCCAAGCGGAAAGAATTGAGATTATTTACAATTCAGAGGATTCCCGATTTCACCTGCCCGTATGGAGGAGAGCGCCGAGCGAGGGCGTCCAATAAGCCAATGGCATAGTAAAAGTAAGATTGAGTGATTTGTTGGAAATTGGGTTTAGTATTTAAATTTGTGAAGATTCGATTCAAATGCCTCTCTATCAGGTTACCTTTATTTGTACAAGCCTGAAGGTAATGACTCTGTATATGTATCTATACATAGATATCTTTTTAGAATAACTTTAACATTAAATTTATAAGAGCTTTTGTTTTACCGTAATTATCATCATGTTTGAGTCTGTTTTTTATGAGCTTTTAAACTTGAAGAACATTTTAGATTGAAAGATAAAGAAATATCCTAAATCTGTCCGAATTTATTGCGTTTTGCGCCTACGTTATTAGGAATCGCGTTAAGCAACGCTCAAACAAGAACCATTTATAAACAAAACATTATTTATGAATGAATTTTTTTGTTGTTGTAAAAATTGGCTATTAGAAATAATAAGGTAAACATTTGATTAATTCCTAAATGAAAATCTGCCGAAAAGATGAAATGAGATGGAAAAGTAATGATGGCGCTGGCTTGATTGATAGTGCGAGCTTTCGCTGATTTATGACGAGCTAACTGCTTTAGTGGAAAAAAAACATTTCAAATTATTCCAAGTCTCGTTAAAATTTTACCTCGTCTCGTTCCGCCACCAATGGATTGGAGAAAAGCGGGAGGTAGAATATGCGTTCTACTCGTGTTATTTTATCCTCTCTTTGTCACAGAATACGTTATTGTTTTTAAAGCAATATCTCATATTGTATCCAGTTAACTTATTAAATGAGCGAACCATTGTAATAATAATCCAACTGTGAACAAGACGTCAATAGCAGCGAGAGTAATAAATCGTGTGACTGGACCTGACGGGACTTGATGGGGCGAGCGTCGCGCGCATTGAAACGTGCTTTCCATTCGAGTGTAATACTGGGTACTATCATAATATTGAAGAGATTCTTGTTTTTCTCAAGTTTCCCAGCATCCAATTAATCAAAGGTATTTATCAAAAGTTTTACACAACTGTTCAAAAGCATCTACAGAATAAATTATTTTAATTCAAATAGTAACTAACTAAGTCAGTAAGAGATGAACATTTAATTATGAATGACGTCTGATCTAATACAAAGATTTAAACTTATTTCTCAATTAAAAATTACTTCGTGTCATTTTATTATATTTTTAACGTTAAACATTTGAATGCAATATTTATGCTCCAGAATGCTATGAGTGTAAACCGAGTTGAGCGGTCTTCTTATAATATATTGCAACATATGTTTATTTTAGAAAGAAAGTATTTGAAGATAATATTTGTTCGCCGTTTGAAAGGGTTTAGGCATACGGGCGACGGTTAAGGGAAATAACTTGTAGAATGTCTGGCATTATATCTTATCTGAAGTCAGTCACGAAGTCCTTGTATATTTCCTGAATAAGTTTTGTTAAAGAGTAATTGATAAATAAATACAAAATTGAAGAGCTACACCTCCAGATGAACTTATCGCGTTTTGACATTAACCAGATCAAAAGTAATTTTCCCGAAACCTATTTGAATTAGGAATGACCCCCTCTCTCGGAGCGTGAAAGCCGCCAGGGTCCTCCTAGTGTGCACAGCGCACGCAGCCTTGCGGACTCTGCTGCTCCCTAACTCGGATTAACTCCGCCGCGCCGCCCGCCCTCCGTCTGTCCCACTCGAGAAACAATTCCTTATTTAATAAAACTTCACTTTCCGGGTGACCGCAGAGTTCGGTTTATCTAGTCGTCTATAAATAAAAGCTATCAGTTTCGATACACGAACCGATCGTTTGTTAAAAATGTCAGCATTGCTTTATTTAATATATTTACATGGTGATAATATTGTGTGACGTACTGTACACCCTAGGAATTATCTTTTTAATTGAAATTTTCATCTTACATGTAATAATGAAGGTTTTCTTCTTTATTAACAAAAGTTTAACTCGATTTAGTTCGTTTTAAAGAAACTGTAGTTTTATGTATCAACTTAAAACTTGGAACAACTTTACAAATCAGATTTAATGTCTCATATATAAAACATTTCAAACTTATTTTGATGACAAAAATCAACACTTCGCTTAATTTTAAACTATCCGAGTTATTTTGTCAACGCTACAGCTTTTCGCAGTTAGAATACTTATCAACAAGCCCCAGAGAGAATAAAAACACACAAGTCTATTTGAATTCTTAATATGGTTGAATATGAATGAGCATTACGTACTCGCACGCACGTGACGTGATGCGGCAACGTACATACTATATGTAACATTCGCAATTAGTTGCGCGAGGCAGTCATTAAAGCAAACACGGTTCTAGCGGACAGTACGTTTAAAATTGACCACTGGAAATGTTAAGGCTTAAAACATTGAAGTGTGGCGACCAACAGACCCCTCTATAGCCGGCCAGAAATAATTGCTACAAAAATAGCACCTAAAAAGAATATGCACTCGAGCCCTCTCAACCCGAGACTGGCATCGCTGACGTGTCGCTTTTTGAAACTTTTTTTAAATACATGTTTTACATTCTTCAGATCTTCGTATGTCCATGTCTAGGAGTAATCTCTTTGGCCAACATCTCGGAGCTCGTTGCAGACTACGATCTTATATGTTTATGTGTTATTCGTGTACGTAGGAGAAATGTTTATTTTTATAGTTGACAGAATTGGGTTTTCATATCTGGTCTAGAGATGGCTGTAGCCCGCGTTTCTTTCAACTACATAATGGTTTTTTTAAATATTTTCGTAGATTCCGTGTTCCAAATACAAAATGATAAAAGTGCTGGGAGCGGTGTCACCGAAGACCTCACAGGATTTGTGATAAAAGCGCGATAAAACAATATTATATGTCGGTGGTCTAATTACTTTAAATAATTGTTATTCTCGGGACTGAGAGATTAAATTGTATCCCGAATTATCCCTTTTCTGAAAATAGGGACACGTGCTGCCTGAGTTCCAAATAATCGTTTTTCCTGTGGCTTTATTGTTCGACCCTAGCCCCTCCCCCTCCTCCCCCTGGCATAAACCAAGGCGGCGCGGCGCAGCTCCCCGCCACCTCGCTGCTAGCTGCTAAGGTAGTGTTCGCTTCTTCGCTGTTCATGTTATACTCTTCAACTATTGACATCAGATCAACTTTGATGAATCTAAAAAATGTTATCAATTATAAAAAATATTATTTTCAGTTTATAAGAATAAAAACACTTCTGTTTTTTACTGTTGAGTATATTTTTTTCAACGTGTCTCGAATCTTTATAATAGGGAGAAAATAATAAACTCGTTTAATTTTTATTTAGTTTTCTAAATATTTAAATAAAACGATGTTTTTTAACTACTTCCACTTTTGTCTTTATTTAGACAGCGACCGGTTTCGCCAGGCTCGCTGGCATCGACAGACTGGTCTGTCGATGCCAGCGAGCCTGGCGAAACCGGTCGCTGTCTAAATAAAGACAAAAGTGGAAGTAGTTAAAAAACATCGTTTTATTTAATTATTATTTAAAATGAACTTCCATCAAGAGATTTCAGTAAAATCATTTGATTATTCTAAATATTTAATACCTTCGGAACATGTCGAAAATAGTATTCTCGACGATTAGAAAAAAAGTGTTTTAATTCATATATATATATATATAATAAATCATATTTATGGAATTTTAACGTATCAGCGCCTTAAGCTTATGTCAAATTAAAACTGTTCATATTTATGTGTTTTTATAAACATCACATTCTCTAAACTAAGACCTTGATGTTTTAGAATGTTACCAAACGCTTAGTCCCTGATACGGGCGACATAACATAGGTTCAAAACTGATTACAATTCAATTCCTTCTTTGCTTTCATTGTAGAGACTGCATAATAAATTCTTATAACATTGATTTGATTCAATGTTATAAGAATTAAATGAGATCAGGCAGCGAGAGCTCTGACGACCTCAGCGAAGAATCAAAAGACTGGCCCATGAGTCCGCTAGTTCCGGTTATGTGCAATGACAATTAGATCATAGTTACTTTCATATTACATACTTTCATATGAAAGTAGAGAAGAAATATGTTAATATAATTTTTTTTTCCCGTTGCAACTAAAAGCAAAATCTCCTTTTAAAAAAAACTATATGAAATAATCATAGCTTAATGGGTCATACATTCTAGCGTCTCGGTCGTTGCATTTGCGTTGAGAAGTGTGTTGAACGGTGATAGGAACGAGACTTCCGTTTGTTACGGTAGTTTTGAAATTAATCCGGTGCGGATTTTGGATTGTGATGCCGTTTGCGCGCGACGCATTTTCTATTTTTCTCTTTTGATTTATTAAAAAAGAAAAAAATATATAAAAACTAAAATAAAAAAATCTCAAATATAATTTCAAAAAATTGTGGCGTGATAATATGTATAATATATATATTTAAAAAAATCATAAACAAAATCGAAATCTCATATAAAAATTATTTATCTATATATTAAATATTATATTATTTTTATTATTGAATGAATGATTTGATTTAAAATGGTTATTAATTTTTTTTTAATAAGTGCATTTGTATTAATTTAATATTTCTAAGTCAAAATACAATCAAAGTCATTCATTCAATATATATTTTTTAAAACATTAATATTTTATTTCTGTCGGAATATTCTGTTGTGTTGGTATAACTGTACCGGTAGGTTGGGCTTATAAATGATATTACTATTTTTTTTTCCGAATACCGAAAGATGCTGACATCTGTAATGTTACTATAATACCAATGGAGTAATTCAAATTTTAAATATTCCGTGATGTCATCACTCTACTGTTGCTTGCCAACCTTTTAATATCTAATATTATAATATGCGCGGGAGATGCCTATTGGTGGCGATGAGGTTCGCAACCCATCACACCGCGTCTCTCGCGTTGGCGAAAAGAGAAGAATGGAGTGCAGCATCGATTAAAGTGTTGCAGTTCATTCTTTCTGTCTATCTGAAACGGCGTGATGGTTAGTTAGTTAGTTAGTTTTGATTTGATTCCTCTGGGTTGATTTTTTTAAACTATATTTGCTCCAAACGTCACCATGATCTCGAATTACAAAGAAGAAGAAAATTGCCATGAAAGGTGAGATGTAGAACATTGAAAACAAAGCTTAATGGCGAGCGCCCGTCTTGTTCTGCTTTGCCTTCTCGGCCCGTGATGTCTGCTTCTGACGTTATATAATTCTCAGAACACTTTGCATGTGGAGTTTTTGACATATTTGGACATTTATTCAAGTTACCGCTCGCTTGAACCTGCCACGCCGACTTTACAACTCTCGGTGGTGCTCACAACCTTTCAACTCACTTTTACAGCCGACATTTTGGTAAACTGCTAAGAAAAAATAAATAATCAAATATGAAATATTGTCCATAGTTAATTCAAAAAGAAATTCTAATGTTCTGCCTAAATAAAGAATTATAATAATTATGGCAAATCTTACAGTTTTTACCGACAGTGATTTATCTACAAAATCAAGTACATCCGAGCTGTTTATATTATTACTTGAAGCATACAAGCGACCAATTAGGATTTTGTTACTTAAATAAATATACGTTACAACAAAATAGTCGTTTAATTAACACAGGAGTACGGGACGACAACAGGCGACAGGCAGGGATCGATTCCTCCGCCGTCGGCGTGTATCCGCTACAGTCAACTCGGGGGACAAACAAACCCGACAGTCAAAACGCCGCCTACTGATCCTCGCTTTTGAAATTCAAATTACAGGCCATGTGTTTGTTTAATCGAGTTAGAGTGCAGAGGGGGAGTGGAGGCAGTGATCCTCTAGGTCTTGCGGGACGGCAGAAGCGACTCGCCCTCTCGAGAGAAGTGCATCTTTGTCGATCTTTTGGTTCATTGACAATTCTTGCTCCGCTCGTTCAATCTATTGAGAACAGTTGCACGCGATATCTATGTAGCTCCTGATAACCAAGTCGAGAAACTAATGGTTCCTGCAAATAAACAAAAAATGTATACAGGACACAAGTTCAGAGAAGGAAAACACTTAATTTGTGGTGTAGAATTATTAATAATTATTTAAAACACTTTGATATTTTGTTTTTACACCACTTTATTTGTTTTAATTAACCAAACGGTTTCGCTCCCGCTTTTTAGACCGTATATCTCCCAAAGTCGACCCCCATATTATAACAGAACAACATGGGTTCAGGAAGCGGCGCTCTACTAAAACTAATCTCATGGTATTCACAGAATACATAACAAGGAGCCGAGGCTTAGATAATGTTCATCAAATTGACTGTTCATATGATTTCACAAAGGCCTTTGATACTGTGAACCACGACATTCTGATAGCAAAGCTATCTCAAATTTAATTCTCTTCTCAGTTGATTATGTTTTTTATTAGTTACCTCGAGGGGAGAAAACAATTCGTCCCATACGGAATCTTTCAAACGGAACCTTTTTTTGTAAATTCACGGGTCCCACAAGGTTCAAACCTAGGGCCACTTCTCTTCACCATCTTCATAAATGATATTGCGAAGGTGATAAACTTCTCGCGTTTTCTTTTATTTGCCGATGATCTTAAATTATTCCTAGAAATTAACAATCCTGACGACTGTCTTCGTCTCCAGTCGGACATTGATAATATTGTTAACTGGAGTCACAGTAATAAAATGCAATTCTGTTATGCTATATTTTACTAGAGCATTGAGAGCTGTGTATCATAGATACACAATGATCAACCAGCAACTAGCACATGTATCTACGATGGAAGATCTCGGAATCAAATATGAGAGTAGGATGACTTTTCGTGCACATATTAAGAAGATTTGTGACATTGCACTGAGGATGAAGGACTTCATAATTCGGACCGGAAGAGTTTTCAGAGATCCCAATGTGTTCAGAGTCCTATACAACGCGTTGGTTTGGAGCAGACTCGAAAGTGGTTCTGTGATATGGAGTCCTCAAAAGGCGAGATATCCCGTTATGCTGGAGAGGGTTCAGAAAAATTTTCTGAGGTATCTCTACATGAGGGAGTATGGTAGTTATCCGTGGCTCTATTCCACGGCATTTCTTTTGGAAATGATCGGAACTAATTCCCTACATTTTCGAAGAGATGGGCATCTCATTATCCATTTCTTTAGATTAATCAGGGGATATTTTGAGAACTAGGCGATGCTAGAAGATGTTGGTATTTTTGTCCCTGATAAATATCTCCCACAGCGACAGCACAGATTGTTTCACCTACCAGCCGCCAGAACCAATCTGTCTCTGGTGACACCAGTGGGAAGAGCAATTAGTTTGCAGAACGTGGTCTGCTCGGAGATCGACGTCTTTCATATTAGTGAAAGTACGTTCAGGGGATAAATACTCTTGACTTTAGAAAGTATCTTGTCTTCCTAATGTCGAGCCATCTCTAATGCGTTCCTGGTATTAGGTATGTTGTATTTTTTATAATATTTTACCTGTAGGTACTCAATAGTTGCCTTAAATATTTTGCTGTTTGTAATGTCTTTGAATAAATAAACTGATTTGATTCAATTTGATTTGATTAGACCAAACAACTGCCAAAATGTACAAAAACACTGAAATATATTGTTTTACTATCATTACAAAGGTTTCTGTAGCCCCGACTCAGCACCGGTGAAACGAATAAAGTGGTGTGAAAATAAATTATAAAATGGTTTTTTAAATTATTTTAAGAAACTATTTAAGTAAGTCAGTAAGTAAACATACCCAAATTAACGTCAAACGTAAATAAACAAAAGTAATTGGTGTAGAGAAACTACATTGTTTAAGTCAATATATGAGTTCTATAATGCGTTAAATAAATTCATGGTAATCCAATAATATACTCGTATGTGTTATGTTTTGAAAAAAAAATGTATTTCCACATCTTGATTTTTCTACTTCGATTTATGTTCTTAGGACGCAAAAAACAACTAATTCTTCAATTAATAATAACAATAGTACATTTCTATATGACAAACCCAGCTGTGCATGTTTTGAAATATAATATAATATTGTTCTCTGTATGAAATACAAAGGCACACAATAAAACAGGTTTCTCTCATTCGTATCTGTAAAAAATCCATCCGATACACACCGCATGAATATTTACAGGTATATTGCACAATCCTTTATTTACGAGACAAATCATTTTCATTTCAACCGCGAGGAAAGCGACTATTTTCCATTCCAATCTGCCGTTCTGAGGAGCATAACACTGAATGGATTTCAGTAGGAAACGTAGCGGATTTGTTCTTCATCCCCTCTCCCCCACACGAGATTTCCTTCCAGAGATTCGGTGAATTTTGAAACAATCACTTTACGCACCTAATATTAGAAAACTGGATGTAGAGGAACTTCGCAGACTTTTTACGACGTACGAAAGAAAACAAACTGTTCTAGGGATGTGCTTTTATTTCAAGGTACACCTGCGGACCACTCGCGGAGTATTTGTTTAATATCGGGGCTAAACCACGATAACGCAGACATACACGCTTTATACTCGTATTATACTCGTATAATCCTCCTCATTCATTTCGAATGGTAACTTATTATTACTTGCAATTGAATTGAATATCATAATCACAAATATATCTTCATTTGAATATTATTATGTTATATATTTAAATAACATTATAATATTCAAGAGATGTTCAGTGATGACTATTGAAGAGTTGTTCAGTGATGACAGACCAGATTTTGTGGTCAATTATGACTTTCAAGGACCTCCTGTACCTACTTAGATCTGAAATTATACATTCCATTAAAACCTCACCTAATAGGAAAGCTTATGGACCCGATGACTTTCCAGTTAACGAAGACAACATCCACCATTTACTAAGGTTATTTAATAGAATCTTTGACACAATGACTATCCCGCACAATTGGTTTAAATCGACATTTTTTACCTTGCCTAGGAAACAACGCCCAAAGAACTGCAACGACTATCGCATAATATGTTTAATGAGTCATGTACTCAAAACAAGAGAAGCATTACTGTCATTCAATGGCAGTCTGTTCTATTATATGGCTGCGAAACCTGGACTCTATAAGTGAATGTAATGAACCTGTTGGAGGTGTTCAAGATGTCGATATACCGCAGATATACCGAGAGAACTGTTGTCAAGTGTGAAAATTAGAAAGGTCTCATATTTGGGTCATGTGCTAAGGGGGAAAATACCACCTCCTTCGACTGATATTAATGGGTAAAGTGGAGGGACATCGGGGAGTTGTTAGAAGAAAGCTGTTCTGGCTGCGGAACATCAAAGAGTAGACAGGAATAACAAGAGTTCAGAACCGGTTCCAAGTGGCGCAAGACAGATATGCCTTTGGGGGGACCAGACACGACACCAAAAGAAGAATAACATATAAAGAGTATCAACAACTTTAGAAAGTATGTTGTCTTCCTAATGTCGAACCATCTCTAATGCGTTCCTGGTACTTTGTTGTATTTTTATAATATTTTACCTGTACTCAATAGATGCCTTAAACATTTTCCTGTTTGTAATGTCTTTTGAGTTAATAAACTGATTTGATTTGATTTGATTTGAAACATTTATGGTTTAGAAAAAAAAGGAAGAAGATAAAAGTGGGAGAGTTGCCTGATGAGGATAGATGCCCCATAATACGATCGTAGCTAATAGCTATTAGCAAAGTATGTACGTCCTGAACTACGCTACGAGTACTATGCTACTGTGAGAGTAACAACTGCACAGGTTTGATTTTCAAGGTTTGAATGGCACTCATAGTAAGAGGTTTTGAAATTTAACTTAAGATTTTTTGTTTTCAAAATGAGGCACAAATCTTTACTGAAAGGAATAGATGGCTTTTTTGGGAGTTGAACTATGTTTTTAGCAGTAGTAAAGCTGAAACTTGCATGGTATTTAGAAGCATTAATAGTTGTGTCCAATCTCTCTTTACCACAGAATAACTAATAGACATAGTTATAAATATGAACATCTGCTTAATATTAAATATAAATTCCCCAATAAAACCATTAATTTCAAAATGTGGGGCAACTAACCCCATTTTACCCTAAGTAACTTTAACCAACCTTTCCGTACACATATAGAAAACGGAAGTTTTTATCAATACTAACATTTTAATTATTTACATAAGAAATAATTATAATGAATTGAACCTTTTGTTTTTCCTTACTTGTACATATGTTGACATACTAAGTGAGCTTGTTTATTTCATATCTTATCTTTAGGAGTTGTTTTGTATACTGATACTAAATATTTGAGCATTGAGAGCCATTCACGTTCAATAACATTGCTTCTGTCAATATTGTTCTGCTAGAACTTCAGATGAATATTACAAAAGGACAATAATTCCAAGACGTAACTCAAACTGTTTTCAATTAGTCGGATTCCTCGAGGCCCTTACAATATGGTAAATACACGCCTACCCGCAACTGCCGCTATACGAGTAGTACCTGCTCGTACTATATAGCGTACACAGAGCGCCGCGCCGTGTGCACAGGGGCGCCAAGTGACGAGTTTCGGAACCATCCGACCCAAAACTCAATTCTATCATACTAACATTCCTCGCTTTCCTTCAATTACTTTGAGTCAGAGCCTTATTATATGCGACGATAACATTCTCATAACGGGAGATTTTTTTTAAGACTGCACTTGCCCACAAACATAGCTTACTCCGTTATTGTTACTAATTGCGAACGATATAAAAATTGTATAAACCTACAAGGCACAGCAAAGCCAATTAAAATCAATAGAACATCGTAGTTTCCCAAAGTCATTTAGCATTTCCCAAAGTCGACCCCCATATTATAAGAGAAAACTGGGTTCAGGAAGGAACGTTCTACTGAAACTAATCTCATGGTATTCACAAAATACATAACAAGGGCCTTGGATAACAGTCACCAAGTTGACTGTTCATAAAATTATTTCTCAAAGGCCTTTGATACTGTGAACCACGACATTCTGATAGCAAAGCTGCCTCAAATTGGATTCTCTTCTCAGTTGATTATGTTTTTTTATTAGTTACCTCAAGGGGAGAAAACAATTCGTCTCATACGGAATCTTTCAATCGGAACCTTTCCTGTAAATTCAGGGGTCCCACAAGGCTTAAACCTAGGCCCATTCCTCTTCACCATCTTCATAAATGATATTGCGAAGGTGATGAACTCCTCCCGATTTCTTTTATTTGTCAATGATCTGAAATTATTCCTAGAAATTAACAATCCTAACGACTGTCTTCGCCTCCAGTCGGACATTAGTAATATTGTTGACTAGAGTCACAGTAATAAAATGCAATTCAATGTCTCTAAGTGCGTTATGCTATATTTTACTAGGGCATTGAGAACAGTATATCACAGATACACAATGATCAACCAGCAACTAGCACATGTATCTACGATGAAAGATCTCGGGATCATCACTGCACTGAGGATGTTGGGCTTCTTCGTTCGGACCGGAAGAGTTTTCAGAAATCCTAATGTGCTCAGAGTCCTATACAACGTTTCGAAGCAGACCGGAAACTGGTTCTGTCATTTGGAATCCTCACGAGGTGAGATATCCCGTTATGCTGGAGAGGGTTCAGAAAAACATTCGGAGGTATCTCTACATGAGGGAGTATGGTAGTTATCCGTAGCTCGTTCTCACGGCATTTTTTTGGGGAATCCTCGAAACCAATTCTCTACAGCTTTGGAAGAGATGGGCATCTAATAACCCATTTTTTTCGATTAATCATGGGATATTTCGAGGGTGTTGGTATCAGTTGGTGTTGGTATTTTTGTCCCTAATATTACATTATATCTCCGACAGCGACAGCACAGATTGTTTTACCTACAGGCCGTCAGAACCAATCTGCTTTTGGTGACACTGGTGAGAAGAGCAATTAGTCCGCTGAACGCGGTTTTTTCTGGTCTTTCATATTAGTGAAGGTACGTTCAGGGGACAAACACTCTCGACTTTAAAAAGTGTATTGTCTTCCTGATATCGAACTATCTCTAATACGTTCCTTGTATTATGGTGTATGTGTATATTATTTTACCTGTACTCAATAGATGCCCTAAACATCTATGCTTTTTGTAATGTCTTTTGAGTTAATAAACTGATTTGATTTGAAATTTTTTTTTTTTTGCATGTACATCATAAAATGAAGTGGGAGTGTATTCCGCTACTGGAGCTGGGTAATATTGTTCGGAGCACTGATAATTGCGTATGGTCTAAACCTGGTCCAGACAGACTTTTAGAAATCAAACACTCCCCGAAACAATGTACATCGAATAAAAGAATATCTAGTCAGCCTCGTGTTCATGGGCAGTACAATAATGATAGATGAACGTAGCTTGGGTCATTACTTTTTTTTGCCCAATTCTAAGATCTTATTTCTGGTACGAATATGCATACTGATACTGCTTAAAAATATTCTTTATTTTATAATATGTGATAAATATATATGAAATAATGAGTATAATCAAGTTTTTTTTAATCTTAAATTTCTAAAAAAAAATTATGAAATCAAATTTGTGTCTTCCAGAACCACCCGAATAGAATGACTCTTTGTGATCGCAGTTGTAGTTTCCTACCTAATGTTAGGCCATACCACAAAGTATAATTAATTTTAAATATTTTTTCCGGTTATTTTTCACCCGAAAATGTCCGCGGTTGTTTCTTCAATTACTGAACTATAATAAGAGAATTCAGCACAATGTTTGTTTTTGTCTGCAAAGAATATGGAAACAAGAGGGTCGAGGACTAGAAGCTCTGCCGATCTAAGCGTAAACATTTAAAAATGAAGATATTTTCTGATTTGGCAATCTGAAAAAAATGGTCCCTAAAAACAATTTCCTAGAATCGCGAGAATAGAGGAGAGAGGAGGTCGGGCCGTTAGAGAAGCACTAACTTGTCGCGAAGTTCGACTTTTTTCTCGCCGGCAACACTTTTTACTGCGATGTCGCAGATGGCTGAATTCTTTCATTTCCAACAGACAGTACGGTCATTCTCCGCGATCCAACTAACGCAGATATTTTACTTTTACGCTGACACGAGTATTACGAGAAATAAACCCCGTCGTAGGTAGCCAAGTCTCTCTACTGCGTTGTGGTGACAGGACATTTTGTGTCAATTATGTTAATTGATTTCAGATAAAAAGAAGTGCGGTATTTCAAATTTATTGACAACAAATGACCGTCTCCTAAATAAAAATGGTTTCGGTCTAATTCAATTTCACTTCCAATTAGACTAATTACGCGTTACTAAGTAATTAAAGCTTCGTATAAATATGGCCTCAAGGTTTATCCAATGTGAATTTGAATATATATTATTTTTAATTTTGCATTTACATCTTAAGGTTGAAACAATAACACTGAGGAAGGATATGTAAAGTCCGGAAAGTTCCAAAACGCGTTATTCAAATACAAAGTCGCTGTTGGGGCCAAATGATGGCGAGTATAGTAGGAAGTACTAAATTAGTTTCAAACATTGTTATAAATTTAATCAATTCATTTTCCCTTAGAAGGTGAGAGAACCTGCTAACACGGCTAACGTGGCGCTATCACTGACTGCCGATCTAACGCGACCGCGAGTGTCCCTCTCCTCCTCCAGGACCTCGCAGCTGGTCCCCCACTCCTCGTCCTGCAGTGCTGTGAACCCGACCTTAGCCGCAAAGAAAGTACCAAGATGTTACCATTGTCAATTATGTTTTCCGTCTATTGTCTTTACATCTCGGAATCTCGGAATCTCGTATACGCCAATAATCTATTCATGCTTGATGTGTAGTTGCTTCATTTCTCTCGGTTTTTATTTCTTTTCTGTTTAATTCTCCCTATTTTGAAAACTCGACATGATAATTTAAAAAACAAATTAAATCTGCTTTTACTTTTCTCGATATATTAAAAGATACACCTTTATCATCGGAAGAAAGGCATAAACTGACCAAAATTATTTGAAATGGAATACAAGAACTAATAATAATAATAATAATATGCTTGCTTCTAAAGCGCCGTTTTTGTGATGTAATCACCTCAAGGGCGTATAAATAATTAATATGCAACATGCGTAAATACAAATTAAACATAACGAAAAAATTATTGTGTATTTATAGAACATACTTTTAAATGTTTTTTTTATGAATACGCATTTGTGAGTATTTTTTTTTTTTTATGTATACTCGTACAACAGGTCGCTTAAACCCAATTACATGTGACAGGTAGCCAATCTATCGCCATTTTATTGTCACGAGAATTCTACGCCACACCAAATACAGTGTGACAATCACACTGCCATCGCCGAGAATCGAACCCAGAACCTTCGGAATGGGAATCAGAGCTCTTACCACTCTGCCACGAAGGTCGTAAAATTCGTCGTCGTTTTAATTGCCCTTAGAGTGTAAAGTCATTTTCTCGTATAATGGTTAACATTTAAATGTTGACATGTGATTTATATTCTTTGAAATTAAACAAAAATGTAGACGTACAAGGTATTAAGAATTATAAAAAAAAATCAAAAAGCCCCTGGCCTCGCGGGTTCAAAGCTTCTGAAAAGTCTCCTTTAATCACGACAAGCGCTTTTTCACAAGCCAAAAAAAGGGATGCATTTGATTTTTTGCATAAACGGTGGAACAGTGGCGCCGTATTTTTTTAACTGCTATGAAAAGCTCTGAACACACAGAGTGCAGGGCAAGCCCTCATCCCCAACTCCGGCTTCTCGGGGACCCAATTGAAGGCAGTTGTGCAGAAAGCGGTAAATTCACAATTCAAGAAAAATAAGCTCCCGACCAGGACGGGTGCTGTGAATATTGTTAATTATATCATTATAAGACTGCGCTGATAGGTAAGCACGCAGTGAATTGCGCCAGTTTTACATCATTTGCAGATGCTTCCGTCGAATAAAGTTTGTTTATTGTAATGTTAATACTCGTAACCAGTTAAACGTAGTAACAGTCAATTAAAAATGTACTCCAATTGGTATAAAATTACATACTTAAATACACAAATGAAACATAATAAGTACATACATTTTTTGTCTGCCAATATAAGTCCATTTTTATTTTTAAAAATATTGAATATTCACTTTTTGTAATTCTTTTAACCACCAAAAATATTTAGCTTAACGTTATCAAATTTTAATTGAATTTGAAACCCCGACTGAAAATAATAATGAACGCACGGAACCTCGGCATTCCGTTTTTAATTCCTAGCACTAGTCCAACACCGCGGGGCGCCTACCAGCTACCACCTACCCAGTGCCGCACCGCGCCGGGTAATGGAACCCGCGCCCCCGCCCGCGCAGCCCCTTTATTCCTAAACAATAGCGAATTCCGGAGTAATTACGGAATACCACCGACTCACCGTCCCGACATTGTCACTCTCCGTATGACGACTGCTCCACTTCATCTCGCATATACTCAAAAATGTGCATTTACAAACAAACTATCCGCCTTCAAAGGGGGAAACTGGAATCTTCGAATTAGTTTCTTATGATTTATCTTTGTATACAAAATCTATTTACCGATGCCGACTTAAAACTTGAACTCTCTTTATTATTTACTTCAATTTAGCGGGACCTACCTACGAGTGTACCATTGTTCGGAGCCAAATATGAAATTTTAATTGCTTTATTTTGAAAAGTTATCTTTCTTCTAAACTAACTAACTAACTAACCATCACGCCGTCTTCCCGAAAGGGTAGGCAGAAAGAAAGGACTGTCACACTTTTACTTATGCGGCACTCCATCCTTCTCCTTTCACCCCGCGGGAGACGCGGTGTAATGGGTTGCGAACCTCATCGCCACCGATAGGCATCTCCCGCGCACACTTCGATCGTTCAACACCCACAAAATAAATCTAAAACAAATAATATAAAACACAATGATATAAAATAAAATAAAAAAATTAAAATAATACTCATAACCATAATAAAAGTATTTGGTTAGTAACTTTTTTGGAGTCAAGGACCTAATATTAATAAAAATAATATGAAATAATCATTGCTTTATTTTAAAAAGTTATCTTTCTTCTATGTGCGCCATAACTTTGTTTTGTAGACACTTTATTAAAAAAATAAAAATTAATAACCAAATATGTTTCGGACATACCAGCCCTTCATCAGTGATATTATATAAATATTTAATATATTACAATAAAAATTACAAATGTGGTCAGTTTTGACAGATGTTAAAATGTTTGTTATGTTTCTATTCAAAAAAAAAGTTAACCAATAAGCTACAGAAGGTTGACGTTTTACTTGTACAAATAGATTCATCGAAAATTGTATTGTGTCAACAACGAAATAATTTAATCCGCTGGTCAGATACAAGATAAAAATATTTAAAGCCCTTATCGACTTTATATAACTAACTAACTAACTAACCATTACGCCGTCTCCCCGAAGGGGTAGGCAGAAAGAATGGACTGCCACACCTTTCTTTCCTGACATATTTCTCTCGCTTCCTCAACATTCATACATCGTGTCATGCACGCGCGTCGATTTCTCTGACTCCTCACATGACCGACATTCAATATTTGAATTATTTGATCGTGCCACGTTTTCCTCGGTCTTCCTTTATTTCTGGTACCATTTACATCGTTAATATGTTTTTTTTTAACATTCTTTCTTCATTCATTCTTTCCATATGTCCAAACCATCTTAATGATCCTTTCATTATTTTGTTCATGACACCATCATTCGCACCTCATTCACTTCTTATATTTTCATTCGACACTCTATCATACACAGAATATCCACACATTCGTCTAAGAGATCTCATTTCTACTGCATTTATTCTACTTTCATCCTTCCTTTGCCAGTTCCATGCTTCGCTTCCATACATAAGGGTCGGTAGAAGAACACCATTGTGCACTGCCATTCTAGCTTTTTTGGATAGGTTTTTGTTTGCGATGACAACTTTAAGTGCACCATTCACTTTGTTGCCTGCCCCAACCCTTCTTTCAATATCCCTCTCCACTCTCCCATCTCTTGTAAACATACTACCTAAATACACAAACTCAACTACTTGCTCCAAGTTTTCACCATTCACACTAATGTTGCAGACTGTCATGGTTTCTTCCTTTTCAAAAATCATTACAATGGACTTATTAACATTCATCATCAGATCATTTCGCATGCATACCTCATACATACAATTCACCAGGACTTTTAGTTCATGCTCGTTGTCAGCAAGTAGGACAGCGTCATCCGCATACAAGAGACAGCTTACTGACACTCCGCTCATTTTGGCACCTACATCCAACCCTTTCAGCTCTTTCATACAATTGTCCATATACAGATTAAATAACCACGGGGACATTACGCAACCTTGTTTGACACCTTTATTGATATCAAACCAGGCTGTAAGATCTCCATTTACTCTGACACTAGCAGTGCTTTCCGTGTATAGCGACTTAATTGCCGTGATCAGTTTTGTACTTATTCTATATTCAGACAATATTTTCCACAACTTTTCTCTATTAACGTAATCATATGCTTTTTGTAAGTCGACAAACGCACAGAAAAATTTGCGATTTTTGGCCAGAAACTTCTCTGTCAATGTACGAAGTCCAAAAATTTGATCCATACATCCTCTGCCATTCATAAAGGCACCTTGCACATCCCAAACTTTGTCACTCGTCAATTTTCTTACTCTTTCTATTAAAATTCTGCCATAGACTTTACCAACGACACTCAAAAGACTAATAGCTCTGTGGTTTCCACATTCCATACGCGATCCTTTTCCTTTGTACAGGGGCATAATTACTGCTCTCCTCCAGTCTAGCGGCATATATCCCTCCTCCAAGCACTGGTTAAATAACTTACATAACCATGTAGAAACCACTTCGCCACTGCTTTTAATAAAGTCTATGGCAATACAATCAAACCCAACAGCTTTTCCACTTTTCATTGCACTCACGGATCTTTTCATCTCATTCGTACTTATTTTTTCAATATTATTATTCATAGGTCCCGCACTCGCACTAGCTGTTATACTTTCGATCACGCTTGTATCACCACCAAACATCTCCTTAAAATATTCCATCCATCTTTCTTGTATGATCTTACTCTCCGTTAACATTCTTCCCTCGTTGTCTAAAATTGCTTTCACACATCCACTATCAGGAGGATTTCGGGCTTTTTTTACTTCTTTCCAAAACATTTTTAAATTTGCTTGGAAGTTGTTTGTCATTTTGAGCCCTTCTTCCTCCTTCAGCTTTTCTTTCCGCGCTTTCCTATCGACTTCACTCTCTTCTTGCATACCTTATTCAAATCTTTTGCTCTTTCATACTTAACTCTGTCATTCTTATTTATCGACAACATATTCAACCAAGCATCTTTCTTCTCTTTAACAGCAATCTTTACGTCATCATTCCACCATGCATCCCCTTTCCTTCGTCCTTGTACACACACACCACACGATTCTTTCGCTGATTCACACAAACTTTCCTTTAAGTATTTCCAGGTCTCGTCAATACTCAACTGACTTATATCCCGCTCACTCAATCTATCGTTCACTTTATATAAATAGGCAAAAAAATACGAGAGATGAATAGTTCGATTCCAAATGTCCTTAAACTTTCTGAATTATTTTGAAATTTGTTCTTGTCATTGTTGTATGACAGTAGTGTAAAAAACAAAAGTAGAACAATTTGGTGTTGTACAACAACAATCAAACCGTTTCCCCGCAGGTGAAGGCAGAGATAATGGACCGCCACACTACTCTATCCTGACATACCTCTCTAGTTTCCTCCACATTCATACAGCGAGTCATACATGCACGTCGATTCTTCCAGCTTCTGACATGACCAGCCTTTAAAATTTGATTAATTTGGTTATGCCATGTTTTCCTTGGTCTATCTCGACTCCATACTCCATTTACATCGTTAACGTATACTTTAACCATTCTTTCTTCACCCACTCGCTCCATATATCCGAACCATCGCAGCGATCCTTTCATAATTTTGTTCATAATACCTTATTTCGCTCTACATTCCTTTCTAATATCAGCATTTCATATTCTGTTCATTTGAGATCGTTCTACCACACATACATCTAAGGGACCTCATCTCTACAGCATTTATTCTGCTCTCATTTTTCTTCTGCCAGTTCCATGCTTCGCTTCCATACATAAGGGTTGGGACCAAAACTCCATTGTGAACGACCATTTTTTGCTTTCATTCATAAATTCTCGACACCAAGACTTGTAATTCGTCCGCACTATCCGCAACAAGAACTGCATCGTCCGCGTAAAGCAGACAATTTACAGACAGATCACTCATCTTAGCACCAGCATTTATACCTTTAAGTTCCTTCATACACTTGTCCATATACAGATTGAACAATCATGGAGACATCACGCAGCCCCCCTTTGTGATATCAAACCTCGGTGTTGTAAATTGTGAAGTTTTTAGTGTAAATTTAATGGGTAGACAATCTTTACTTCCGTGAATATTTCACGTGTTGCAACTATAATATATACATATTTATAATTCCCATTTTTATTTTATAAAAAGAAAACTTATTATGTTTAAATTAAACGTTATTCAAATATTGATTCCTGGTGTTGGAGTGTTGATTTTTTTTATTTCATTTTTATTATATATTAATGGTACAAAATTATTTCTCTTAAGTTACATTTCAAAACATATAAATATACTCGTATAATATAATTAAATATTTATTTGCGTTTCTCTAACTCTCCTTACTATGAAAAATGTCTCGTGTTAAGGAGAGGAGTATCTTGAACGTCACTTCAATTTAATGTACGAGTATGGTATGTAAGAGTCACAATTCACTACATTTTGAAGTTTTTGATTAAAAGTTTATATTTATTGTACGAAACCTGGTTTCTGAATTCTTCTGTGTGAGAATAAGTCTAGTGGTTTTTTTAGGATAACTTCTAAAGGCATCGTGTGGGTCTTGAAAGCGCCTCCCCAGCCAACAATTCCATACTGTAAAATTGATTGTCCAAGCGCAAAGTAAATCATTCTTAAAACGTTTTTTCGAACAATATTTCGAAAAGACTGATGAAAACATGAAATAGTTTTCTAATTCTCCTAGTAACTTGGTCAATCTGCTCTTTCCATCCTGGTCAATTGTTATCCCCAGATATTTGATGGAGTCTTTCGAGGTCTCTACTGAATAGTTCGTTGCTGCATTGGTGCGTATGAATTTTGATTGAGAGGTTTCTTGGAATTTTAATTAGCGTTTTTTTTTTCTGCATTCGTTGTTAATTAATTTTCGTCAAACCGTTTTTTTTAATATTTAGATAATATTCCGACCAGAGTTAGCAATAGACCCAACATTTTCCCAGTCGCTTCCTTTCAATATGAGCACTGTGTCGTAAGTCTCTACATTTGAACCTCTCTCTATTTCTGTTATTATCTTGTGCGAAAGGTGACAGAAATTTTACATTATAATAAATAATTCCAAGCCTCCGGTAATGTGACACAAGCTGTGTGCAGTTTCACATCTCCGAGCCACCGTCGCCGTCGCCATGGCGATACTAAACGGTTATTTGTCCCGAAGTTTGTCGGTTCGCCAGCGGCGGTCTAACCTTAATTACCTGAGCTTAATCCACTGAAGCCTGACCCGTCTAGTTCACCCCTGCTTCCTAACTACTCGAACTATACACTTTAATAATACATATTTGTAGGTTGATCGAAAAATGAAACCACGTTTAACAATTATTTACGATTTTCTACGAAAATGTTTTAAATTGTTAATAACTATAATAGTTAAACCTTATAATTTATGAATTAAAAAGAGAGAATACGCACCGCAGTTCGAATTAATTCGATGACAAAGTCAATACATTTACAGCATTTTGAGCGAAATCTGTTTTTCGCAAAAAAACGATCAAAGCACAATTTGGGTCTAGAGTAGTACCTAGTGTAAATATTGACAATGAGGTACACGCGTGGGAGGGCCTCGAATGTAGGATAGATATAGCCAACGAAAGGAAAGTGCAGTCTCATCGCCTCGCAACACGTGCGCTAACCTTTCCTTGTTAATAGACAACAAATGATGTTTAAATAGGGCCGATTGAAAAGGTTTCTCCGGGATATCGTGCAGCATTCGCTACAAAGCTATTTTTACAATGCCAAATGCCTTTAGAATTTACTCTTTTCAATTTAAACGTTCGACTTCCTAAAAAATGACAAAAAATTAAGCATTTAAAAAAAATTTCATTTCCGAAAATTACGTAACTTTTTCGTTTCACAGATAGATGGTGCGATTATATACACTCTGATAGACTGCGTGAACCGCGACAATATTTTAATGAATTATTTATTGGCAATCTGTCAGTTGGTCGGCTCGCGGTGGCGGGATCTATGCAGCCCTGGGTGTGAGGGGGAATTATTTCAAGTTAGTGAAGGCTTACTCTGACTGTGGAAGCTAAAAGGCGTCAGAACGACTATTTTTCACTTTTAATTAAATAGATGAGCGCCGCCAACTTCTCCGTCATCATAGAGAAAGCGCGGAGTTCCTTGTTTATCTCTCGATGACATTAATCACATCGCGATAGAGCTAGATAAATGGTCGGCGTGAATTTTGATAGAAAATAAATCCTTTCTTCTTGAAAGGGGCTTTTCGGAGTGAATAAAAATCTTAAATGGGTGACTCACTCCCTCGCGCACTCGGCTGGAGCGCACAGCAACCGACATCTCGCCACCGTGTGGTGTGGTGTGGTGTGGTGTGGTGTGGAATGTGCTGTGCGTGTCTACAAGTCCTGTCCTTGTAACGGTGTAGGGCCAGGGTTTGTATACAATATGTAATGGATAAACAAATTTGATTAGTTTGCAGAATGTACTATTTACTCGGGTTATTCAATTATGTTGTGTATTTATAATTTACCTCTCCTCTGTTTACGAGAATTATGAAAAGTAAAGCGGATATTTCATTTCAGGCGTATTTACTTTCGTGTGGGTGTGACTACACAGTGCTAGACACGGCACGCACACGAAGCCGTGCGAGGGGGAAGCTTAGGTGTGAGGGGGACAAAAAAAATGTTTTCTAATTTCGCGCTTTTTTATTAACGGAGAAATCTTTTGAGCCCACAAATTAGTAATTAATTCATAATTGCTTCTTACGCTTCTTGTTTTTATGAGCCGTTCGATTGTTTACGTTTTAACTACATATTTCATTTAACTTGTCTTTATGGTACATATAGGATAATCCCTGAATATCTAACTATCACCTCTTAGTGGCACAGGGTGGATTGCCGCAGTGTTCTTACTTGAGATCTAAATATATCCACAATTAAACTTGGATTGATAAGATTTGATTGTGCGTGATTTTTCTTATATTCACATCCCTAACATATTCTTTCTTCGTACATTTCTCTGTATCAAACCATCTAAATGATCCTTTCATAATTTTGTTCATCACCATGCGGTGCGTACAACATTCATTCCTTATATCTACGTTTGTCTCTATATCACATACAAGTTTCCCGGGGATGTTTGCCATTCTCGGTCCAAGAATCCCGTTATGTTTTTACTACTATTTAGATTTTCATGGATGTCTTTTGGTCTGCGATGATAACTTAGAATACACCGTTCACTTTGATGCCTGCACCAACCCTACTATTAATATTCCTCGCCGTCTGCATATCCTTTGCAAACATATATCCAAATTTGTCCTATAATTTGAGAACTTCACATTCACCTCGTGCATTCTAGATACCAAGACAGCACCTCGATAACAGTTTACTGGGACTCCGCCTATCTTAGCCTCAGCGGTGAATTCTATCAGTTCTTTCATGCATTTGATCGTACATAGATCTGATTAAATAACCACGGGAACATTACATTACCATTTTCGACACGTTTTTTCACCAAGCTGTTAGGTCTTCATTTACTCTGATCCTATAGTTCTTATCTCGTACAGCGACTTGATTACCGCGATCAGAAAGATTTCTTCAGTACAAGGTAATCCCTCAGTAGTGAAATATATTATATCTGTGATCTAGATTCGAGGGAGCTTATGATAAACTCCTCCTATGTAACCTTCATGTAACCTTAAAGTACGTCTGCGCGCTTATACGAGTACGACGACCCCATTCGTTCTCTTTACCTTTTCTTCGTATCAATACCCTTTACAGCAAAACCTCGGTATTGTCACCTTCTTTATCACATTGCTCTATCGTACACAGATCTGAAATCATCCCTTGAGAAAGGCGCCTCTTATTCTTCGAGTAAATTTAACCACGATAACCTTTCACGAAATAATCTTCGGATTACGTTGGTAAAGTTGAAAGTTTAATCTGTCAGATGAGAGGGATTGGTTGTACTCGTATTACGTCCTACTGAATTCTCCAGTGAAATGAATATTTGAGTGTGACCTACGAGTATGTAAATGATATGATTTTATTTTATTGGACTCGCTGCCGGTGTTACGTAATCGGAACACTTTTAATTGAAGTAAAACATTTTAGATTTAAGTACAAAAAGAACATGATTTACAATGGAAATGGGAAAATCCGTTATGCAAATATCGAACTCAATTTATTTATTTAAAAATCACGAAACTATTAGTCGCCCGTGTACACATACATTTGTGCAGTTGGACATATATTATAATACTCGCATATTAATCTTTCACATCCGTTAGAAGGGAAGAGAAGCTTGATAATATACAATATAAAAGTCAAGCCTAACTTTTCTTATTCACCTTTGGCACTTCGCCAACAGCAAATATCGATTTATTGCGAGTTGTCAGTAGAGTATTACCATTTTTATATCATGCCTGTTTTATCAGAATTTTCTTCCTGCTCGAAGAGACGCTTTCACTCCTCTGACCCGAGACTTCTTTCTCGAGAATTACTGGCGCACTTTTAGTTTTATCGGGGAAAAGCCTCCCGCCTATCTGCCCATGGTATCGGGGAATGAAAACAAATACGAAGATACATTCATCCCCACTCTAGGCATGGTAAGGTGGTTCTGGAAACACTGCAATTAGTTCTCGATGCCAAAAATTAGTTTACGTTATTGTTCATATGCTAGTTTCTCATCTTCTGAATAAATCTTGGGTTTCATTTCAAATTATTTATTTAATAAGATGCATTTAAACAAGAATTTTATGTGTTTGTCATTATGCGCGTATGAATACTTTAAATATAAACTGTTAAATTAAAAAAACTTTGTTTTATGTATCACAATAGTCGTTTTATATTTCGCGACAGCTGTTTCGTCAACCTACGTTGAAATCATCAGGTGTTACAATAATATATTATATATTATATGAACGACTTTTTCAGCGAAAAATTTAAATACAATTGTGATACATAAAACAAAGTTTTTTTTTTTAATTTAACAGTTTATAATGTATGATGTATTGGAGGAATTGAATGGCAGAGGACGACCTCGCCAGGAGTACCTAGACCAGATTTGCCGAGATATGGGTTGCACCTCTTATGCGGAGTTGAAGAGAGTTGCCGAGGACCGAGCGGAGTGGAAGAGGAGATGCGTCGCCTTGCTGCAGACCAATCTTTAGATTGAGACCGGAGAAGAAGAATGTTAAAGTATCATAGTTAGGCCAAAACAATGGACTATTTAATAGTTTAAATGAATACCTTCAGAAATCAAATAAATTAAAGACTCAGACAAATACTTGTATTTTTAAAAGACTTTCAAGGAATTTGCATACTATTTATGCGTTGTTTTTTTTAACGATAATTATTATATTGTTTTACTCATACATTAAATGAGAGTGACAAGGCATTAAAAATGCTTTCAATAATACTCTAGCAAGGCGCAAAACATCGTACCGAAATCTAACGAAACTCTGAGTTGAACGGACCTCTTAATTAATATAAAGTATTGTTTTCATGTTTTAGTGCTTCCTGAAGCAAACTTTGGGATATTATTTAAGTCTCGTGTAATGGCGGAATTATAATAAACTGTCGCGAGAATGCGAGAAATAATAACTTTTTTCTAAAAGCATCTTCGGAGGACAAATGTTATGAAGAGTGAAGGAAGGCACGTCCCGGGCGTGTGGGCCATCTCATTGGGATCATTAATCACGTCCACTCTGGTCCCGTGGAATGAAATGCCCAATTTAATTATTAATTAACGTCTGTGCGGTGAGAAGGGTTGCGGGGATCGTCCCTTATTGGATCTCCACAGGTAGAATGTATCGCAAACTAGTCCACCGCGGATTTCCTCTCCAAAATATATTCCGATAATCACATTACGTTCCCTCCGTTTCCGTTCTTCCGCCGCCCTCGGCCCCTCGGCGATGACAACGGTAATAAGAACACACTTGCCCCCCACATACCGCACACCGCTCTGTTTATGGTACACACTCGTACGTAAACGAGAACAGTAACTAGCCGGGAAGAGAGATGTTTTTGAATCGTCGGAAGCACCCTTCAGCTGACCCATCTTTCGAGAACTCTGTCATCTCGGAAAATTCTTATATAAAAAGTTCCAGCTACAATCATCTATTCTAAATTTAGTCCTATACATATTAAATTAATTTAATTGAGGTAAATATTTTATAAACTGTTAAATTAAAAAACTTTTTGTGATGTGTCACAATTGTATTTTTATTTTTAATTTACGCGACAGCTGTTTTGTCGACATATCTTTAGATATAAACATTTTATATCTAAATATATCGTTTCGTATATTTATTTCGTAATTGAGTATTGATGTATTCCATAATACATTAAAAAAATATTTATTCTTTGTTTCTTAAAGAAAGATATAAACCTCTTTATTAAATACTAAAACATATATAAAAGCGTACTTGTAGTTTCCATGTCAAGAATTTCAACTTTCATTAAATCTAATTTCTATAACAACGAATTCATAGGTAACAAATATTTACTCTAGCGTTTGTATTTGACCTCTTATGTTATGTTAACAATAGTGAACATTTTGGAGAGCACTTCATTATTTTTTATCATATTATCCATACTTATATCCTGCATATTCTTTTACCACATCGAAGTCTACACTGTTTTGGGAGTTTTGAGATTTTGATTAAGAATTTATTTTTAAAAAATAGAAGTTTTCTTTCACTGTAGAGTGATACGTTCTACGTAACTAGGGCATCTTAGAATATTTTATAATACCCTTATTTTGAGTTAAAATTGAATTTTTCGACCTTTGTGGCAGAGTGATGAAACTCTGACTTCGATACCGAATGTCCCGGGTCCGATTCCCGGCGATGGCAGTATTGTCACACTGTCTTTGGTCTGGTGTAGAATTCACGTGACAATAAAATGGCGATAGATTGGCTACATATCACTTGTCATAAGATTCGATATAATAGCTAAAATAAATTGTATAAAGTAATCGGGTTCAAACGACCTGTTATATACAAAAAAAAATAAGTAAGAACATTATTATTATTTCAAAAAAGTTTATTATTGTAGAGTGTATTAGGCACAGTATGAAATCTACCAGCCAGGAAGTTATATAAGAAGTGACACATTTTGATTTTTCAACTTAAACTTGCTTCGCAACCTTGGTGGTAAAAATCAAACAATAAGTTTATACTCGTATATAATTGTATACTCTGTAGGCACAGAGCGTATCGTAAGATGGTAATCGGCCACAGATGAAGAAAGGCCCAGCGAAAGAGCAACGATAGCCCCCTCCACTCAGACACCCTCCGAGCTGACAAGCAGACTAAGAGCAACCAGCGGCCGGCGCAGGCGATGCTGGCAACTTGTTATTATAGTTTTTGACTTTTAAATATTTCCAACGGAAAATTTTTAGTGGCAGTAAATTTTCAATTTGCGTTCCTTATCATTCTATCGAAGTATTTTATTTCGTACAGCATGTGCAAGAAAATATTTTTAATTTACCTATTCAAAAGATATCGATGTACACAATAACAAAAAATCTATTTTTTAGACGTCGCAAGAATCGACGTGCGTGTATGACTTGCTGTATGTATGTGAAGAAATCTAGAGAGGTGTGTCAGGATAAAGTAGTGTGGCGGTCCATTATCTCAGCCTACCCTTGCGCAAAGTAGGCGTGATGGTTTCTTATTGTTGTTGTTGGCTACGTACGCGCCACCCGTGACATAGTTAGAAATTCAACATTCATTTAGAATACAGTCACGAAAGAAAAAATAAACGAGTTTGTTTTTTCATGTCCTCTTGATTCATCTCTATCTTTGACCTCCCCGTCCCGCCTCTCTTCCCTTCCTTTGCAAAGAACCTTAGAGGGCTAATTCGATAAGAAAGTTCCGATAATTGATTTTGTTTGGGGCACAATAGAATTCCCGCGGCGGCGTTCGATTAAGGGCCAAATTATTCATAAACGTTTTCTGATTCTGTAATTGGAGAATAATTCAACCCTCCCCCATCACCACCGCCCCTCCCTCTCTGAGCTCTCGGCTGCACCTCCAGCCGCCGCTGAATATTTCAAGGGGCTCTCAATGGTACTCGTACTTGTTACAGAAGACGCGCATTAAGGAGAATGGGGAATTTTTACGTAAATAATAAAACAAAAATATTTGCAGGTGTAATGAAGATCGCGTGATCGGAATATTGACACCCCGCCAGAATATTCCATTACAGTTTAAAGATAATCCCGAACCAATATCGTTACATATGAAGGTCAAATTGATTTTCAGCGAATACTACGATACCCGACATTCAAATTATTTAACTTGAACGCGATAACTTAGATTTTTCCGAATCGATGAAGCTGGTGAGCGATGGCAACCCCTCGTGTTATCGACTTAAGTTGCATTAAATACTAGCCCTTTACTCTAACTCGGTCCCTTAAATTATCAAGTCGGTGTATTTCTGTCAGGTGTAATCCCTCTCGGGAGAGGTGGAGAGGGGAGGGGGTGTTTTAACACCTGTGCTAGTCCTACTCTAATCTCCGTATGGCCTCTGTACCTCAGCAAAATAACGTGCTGCTTCGAAGCAGCGGTAAAGTAAACTTCACTTAAATACATAGAACTCACTGAACATCGTAATTTTCTATATTTTGTAAATTAACTAAGGTTGAAGTGTTCTGGTCGAGATAAATTTACCGCTTTCACTAAACGTTCCACCTTTGCTTCGCCCTTGTATTGAATTATAGTTGTTACGAAGCGACCACCCGAAACACTCCCTTAAGTCCTGTTAATTTAATTCTCAAGCCGGGCTTGTTAGTATCCATATTTAAACATTGTTGGGAGTATTCAATGGGCGCTTTAGAGCAGTTTAGCACAAGTGCCGCCGAGAGAATCACGCCGCCGATGATTGGAATATACGAGTAGATGTGACAAGTTTTACAGCAGTATATTATATTTACACAAAATACACTTCATCCTTACATTTCCGATATTTTACATTCATTTCGTGAAGGTATAATACATATTCTGTATTTTATGTAGAAAACATTAGATTTAAAAATAGAATACCATTCAACGAAACTTCGATTTGCCCTGACGGCTTCCGTCGCTAGTCAGTCACAATGAGTAATGATTTGGTTTGACCAAATATTGTATTTCCTGAGAGTTGAATACTTTCAAAGAACACTTCCTTCTTGGGTTCTTAAGTAAAGCGCCCGAGTAGTGAACCCAAATATTAGTTCTGGCTGATACCATCAAAGGACGGCAATAATATTTGTTCGGCCAACTAAGGTCTGCTTGACGAAGTTTATTCCTGAAAAATAATCCGGCGCCGTACACTCTCTGCAGGTGACTTGTTACACTCTCTCACGATCTCGTACGGGATTAAAAATCTAAAGTATTTGCAAAACAATCCACATCAATTCAAAAACAAACATAACCACAATGATGTAAAACTCCATATTAAATAACAAACACAGATTGAAACGTCTGCTTTCTAGAAGTTTTATTATGTTTTATAAGAATGACATGTTTTCCCTTACTTCGGCCAATGTTTTGAGAAATATTGTAATATTTTAAAATGTACATAATAATAAAAGATAAAATTCGAAATAATGCAACTATTTATTTATTGAAATATTAAGCCATTTACTCTGTAGAATTCCAGAATGATTATGTTTATGGATTTAACCACTTAATGCTCGGTTTTTTTTTACGAAAATAGAATCAGAAATATCAGGTGATTTTATTTTTTAATTAAAGAATTTATATAATTTAAAAATAGTTCAGTTCCAAAAAGAGGCGAACTCTGTTTGCTAGTTTACCTTATGTAACACAAACAAGTCGAAACGCGCGAGCAGTGCTCGGGTTGGCGCGATACGATACATGCGCCGCGCGCGAGCACTGCTCGTTCAAAAGCATTAAGTGGTTAATACGAAATATTTTCCACCTTTGAAGTGAAATAAACAGTTTTTAATTGATTAAAATTAATCATTCAATAGACATACTCGTACTCGTATATCGGATGACCTAAATTCTTCTTATGGTATGTGTAGTATGGGAGGGGTAATTGTAACTAAGTTAACCCTTAATTGGACCGAAGGAAAATATTTCCCACTTGATATTTCCCCGTCCCTATAGAGCACAAGCAAATATTACACACAAAAGTTCTGGAAATAAAATTTACATGTTTTTCTATGGAAAGCGAAGAAAAATAATTCAAATGAAGTAATATTACTTTTGGGGCATATTTAATATCACTTCGTAGAAAATAATTTTGTTTAATGTAACTTCCAGGTTCCTGACGCCCAATTACGTATGATGATGACGAAAAATGAAATAAAATTTCAATTTGAATTAGAAAATAAGACTTGAGAATACATTTATATTTTTTATTAAATTGCTTTCTAAAAACATTATTTATGTATCCCTAAAATTTCAATGATAATTGTATATTTTCAAACAGTTATCCTTAAAATAAATTTTTTCGTCGATTAATTTAATTATAGACGATTTTTTTAATTTATTGATTTTTTCTACTTTTGAATTTATATTCATTTTAATAAAAAACTTTTGTAATTTTTAGTGCTTTGTTTAATGGGTTCAGGTACATTACTTTCGTGTCTTACAATATTAATAGTTCCTTTGCTAAATCCATAGCTTTAGTGTAATAAATCGCTCAAAAGATTTTATACATTGGACTCTTGTTATTATTCTAACTCTGTCTAATTTTAATTTGGAAATGTTACATCCATGGAAGGTTCACGTATTTTCTTTAAAACTTTTTAGTTAGTTCATATCGTTCCCCAGATGATTAAAGAATAAAACCTTAGGAAGGCATATTATTTGTACACTGTTAATATACGAGTATGTTTAATTATATATATATATTAGGGTGTCCCTTATTTTTCAAAGTTTTAATTTTACAATGCATAGGCTATTGTTTTATTCATTTGGACCTAAAACATCCGAAACCAAATTTTTTCCTTATTCGGAACAGTGTAACCCGTGCCGACTTGCGCGCAAAGATGTCCCATACAAATTGCGTCACAGGAGCGGCGCATTGTCGTTGTTATTAGCATTTAGTTACGGCTTATCGGGTAGGAACCACGGATTGTTTTATATTTCGAAGATATCAGTAGAACTAAGAAGCAATTAAAAAAGTATTTTCTTGGTTGGTAAAGTAAATCATCAAATAACAGGTGCAAACAACTATCTAATCTTCAAGTTCTCGCAGTTCTATTTATCAAAATACGTGAAGTTAATTTGACTGTTAATGAAAACGCAAATCTTGTCATTCTGGAGTCCAATATATTCTGAAAAAAGGCTAGAATACCTACCAGAGCTGTTCGTAATTATGTTAAGAAGTTAGTGGATCTTTATCAGGTCTGACGAGAACTGCAAAAAATAGCAAGAAGATTCAGGGCTTACATAGGCGCCGCGAAGAGAACTTTCAACTTGAATTAGATAATTTATTCAATACCGCACACGCCGATGGACACGGCCGCACAATGTGCTATGATACGACAGCATCATATACAGGATACTTGAACGGAGCTTGTGTGCAAAAACTAGAAGGAGGTTTGTTATTCTTTGCTGGCCGCCATCATGTACGAGAACTGATGCTCGCCTCGTATAAGAACTGATGCTCAAAAGTGCGTTTGAATCGCAAAATCGATTGTACGAGATGATTATAGGGAACTCATATTGAGCATGCTATTGTTTTTCTGGGTGGAGGCAATGAAAATAAAATAAACAGACCTGCTGGCCCAATGCATCAAGCACGATGGATGACTTTGCTGCAGTCCCAGTTTAAAATGTGCGCTAAGGACAAACAAGCTTTACCAGATGTTTGTTTATTTATTGTGTCAGTTTATGTAAAGCCCTGGCTTGAATATAGTTTGGCGATAAAAGCTCCAAATGAAGATTTTTGTTTTTTAAAGACCTTAAAAAATTACGAAGTAGTTGACGATTTCCAAAGCGGCTTTAAACAAGTTCAGTCAACATTTGTGGTACTTGTCAGAGGAAATAGCCGTCCTTTTAATTTTTGATGACAACGTTGATGAGCAGACCAAAGGAAACATTGTAGAAATCTTAAAAAAATAAAGTTTAGGTGAATCGGGAAAGAGATATGTTCCATCGAAGGAACAGATGTCTGGCTCTCTATATGATACGTAAGTAGTGTTTAATCTGGTATTTAATTTAGAACTAATTTGTTTTATTTATAGGTACTACAAGTATTTGTTATCTTGTTTTATGGAAATCTTTGAGTGATTTTGTTTCTGTAAAGAGAAAAGATTTATTTTCACAACTAAAACATGATAGTAATTTCCTTAAAGAAATTGTATCTTCATAGAAAGACAGCGCGGCGTTTGTGGAAGTTAAAAAGAAGGTTACTAGCCTAAAAGCAGTAAATGACACAGCTAAAAGAGCTGTTAATCTTATGACAGACTTTCATGGTTTGACTACCGCAGATGAAGAACATAAGCAGTTCATATTATGTTGTGTGCAAGAACATAGAAAAATTTAATCAGACTGTAAAAAAAGAGATTTTGAAGAGGAAATATCCAAGTAAATAAATATAAATTTGGATCTTTTTTATGATTATAAGAAAAACATTATATAAATATGTGTTTTTATCAATATTTATCTAACATAGTTGTTTTATGTGATCATCTACAACTACATTTAAGAAACACTTAAATCACCTATTTTCTAAAACTTTGAGGGCAAGTCGGCACGGGTTAGAATTAACGTAGGAAGTTGAAATTCTGTATTTGGGTAACTAGTAGACTATTAAACATAATTAGGGGGTATGCGTTTCAATAATCCAAAAAAAAATTTTTTTGCCCATATAAGGGACACCCTAATATATATATTTTAAAAGTACTGCAAAATTTACGTTTTAACGTTTCTTTTATAATAATACATTTCATTTTATTCAACGTAGAATTTTACATAAAGTAACGGAAAAATTGTATTCACTAAAAAGTTAAATTAGAACTAATTACCTTTATAAATTAACCAACTTAATTAAACTTCAAGTTCCAATTGCGATTTGATCCCAACATCCCCGCAATTAATAACACGTGCCCATATCCCCAGACATAACTTACTCTTCGATTAATATATTAGAAATGATTTTGTATCATTATTATTGAAGAATTTATACTATGAAGATAGGTATCATCATCAGCCGCCTGTCATCTACTGCTGAATGTAGGCCTCTCCCAAAGCCCGCCACCGCCCCTATCCATTGCCGCTCCCATCCATCCATGTCCAGCAATCCTCTTCAGATCGTCGGTCCAGCGGGCAGGGGGACGTCCAACTCTAGGGAATCCTGTACGCGGTCTCCACTCCAGAACCCGTCTTCCCCATCGGCTGTCGGTTCTCCGACAGATATGGCCAGCCCACCGCCACTTCAGCCCGCCTATCCGTAGAGCCACCTCAGTCACCATGGTTTGTTGTCGAATAAATTCGTTTCTAAATCTGTCCCTCAAGGTTATTCCAAGCATGGCTCTTTCCATGGTAAAATAAACCAAATATATAGAGGAATATAGAATAAAATTAATTATAATTTATGAATATTTCACAATAATGAATATTAATCCTTTCGCAAATTGAAGTTTTATCACGTTATACTAACAGATGTCCATGGAAGTCTCTAAGTCCTTGCAGATGATCCCTTGACGTTTCACCACTGCAGCCAGCGCGCCCTGCAGCTAGTCCGAGCAGGGCAGCGCGAGTCTACAATCAGTCCTCTGCTCTTTTACCCCAGTTACTAAGTCAGTTCACTAGTATAAATACAACATACCTATGAAAACTCGCGTGAATTATTTTGGATTTTAACGTTTCATCTAAAAAAAACATATTCAACTAACTAACTAAATTATATATTTCCCTCAATTCATTTTATTGGAATACTTAACATATTTTTTTAAAGAAATGTACACTTGATAATATTTTCTTCGAATTTTCCAATGACACCCAAAAAACAATTCCAGCAAATGGGGAATCAAAATCGTTATTTTGGAAAATATTTAATACGTTTTCGTTCTGTTAAGACATTAATTATAATATTGTTTCTTTCGACTCCCGCGTTACCACGAGTATTTACCTTACCCACATCCTATTAACGGAGGGGCGGGGGGAGGGGCGGGGGGAGGGGGTAAACATTGTGAAATTCCGTAAGAATGAATATTTTATTAAATTTATTACTATTTTTTTATCTTTGAAAATATTTTCTAATAATAATATTGAATGAGTACTATCTATGTTGAAAGCAACGGGAGACTACTACATTTAAAAAGCTCAAGTGGCATCTCTAAAACTAGCAAAGATGTTTGAAACCAAAAATTTTGCTGCAAACCAATCTCTTAGATTTAAAAACTAGATAGCGAGATTATAATCGTAGGAGTTTATTTAAAATTGCTAAATGAAGAGTAACTTATTTCCAAACAAACATACGCATATAATCTTTTATTTCCTATTTTTTATAATGCGACTTAGTGTACTTTCTTACCCAAAATATATTATTACTTACCCAAAGTTTATTGTTTCTTAAAATCATGTTATTAACACATATATTACTTTTTCAATTGTTCAGTTTCATGCGGTTATATAAATTAATAGCACCTATCCCTTATTTTTATTTGGTAGTCAAACCTCATTTTATGAGATTTTTATGAAAACCAATATGAAAAAACTTTTATATCGCATTCAAAGGCTATTGTAAAAAGGCAAAATGTAATAACTGATAAAATCATTTTTTAAATAACCGCTTTAACATTCGTATTCACAACTAACAAATTGACGTTTTTTTTATTTATACTTTACGAATCAATTACATAAAATGGGTACAACTTGTAACGAGAGTCAGATCACAAACTTTTCAACAACCATTTTAGAAATAAGATTTCGGCAGTAAAAACACCAGAGTACCCTTTTGATTAATTTTGTGACGAGCGAAGTTGCGAGAATGGGGTATGGAGCTGTCCAGGCGAAATATTTTAACCCTCGAATAACGAGAACACCGCTCGAGGAAATAGAGGGGTACGGGACGTGCGTGTAATCTAGACTGACCTACGTATTTACGGGAGCAAAGAGTCTTGTCTGAGTTCATCTAGGAAAGATCTGAATGAAATCTCCTTTGTTTCATTCATATTGATTTTAACAAATAACGCACAGTTTAAAATTTGAACAAATGACACACAGTGACTGTGATTTTTTTCTTATTTTAATAGTGTGAACTGCATATTACAGATTACTTACTACGAATATGTACAAGTACGTTTGTCATAAAACCACCATTCTCATCCAAATTTTGAATTGAAAATGAAACAATTTTTTTTTTTTGAAAAAAAAACGGAAATGTCCCGAATCATGTTTGTGAAAAGTGCTAAAAAATAAAAAAAATACAATGTTTTTAAAAAATTATTCGTATTCAGAACACAAAATAAAGGAAATAAAATTTATTGATTAATATATTCTGGTATTTTTTCATTCAAACATTAAATACATATATTTTTATACTATTACCTTGGTTAGTTTTATCTTGATTTTAGTTGAGTTAAATCTCGTTTCATAAGTCTATTTTGTAAACTCTGTTCATTAATTTATATTTGTGGTAACATGTAATTGGCCTTATTTAAGTACTTCTTTGTGTATTTTTATATATATACTTATTCGCTGTTTGTTACCGTAAAATAAATAATAATAAGAATAAAATGCTCTATATGGCATATACATGAAGGTATTATTCAGTTACAAGTTATGCAAGTCTATGTTTAAATAATGTAATATTATATCAATTGAGTGTGTTGGTATAAGATCTATTCGCTACTTCCCACATTCAGGATAACCGCAAGGGTGAGGTCAAACGACCGCTTCCGCCCCTCTAGTGTTATCCGGCTTCCGATTCGACGAGAGGGACAAGCTAAAAGGAGCGAGAGACATCCGGATTTATTCGTGTCATGTGTACGTGTGTTGTATGTACATACAATGGTTATGATTTTCTAAGTGATAAAGTTTTGATGGGTCAACGTGGTTTGAAAAGGGTCGAAAGACAAATAGCTGGTATCAACGATACACTTTTTCAGACGGAGGCTCCGTGTTACAGTTTCCCTACAAAATGTCGGCGACGGAGACCGCTTGACGTTTACTTGATATGTTTTTATTTCTATTGTAATTTATGTTTAAGCGAATAAATTAATCGTAATAAGTAGAAGATCGTCAAAATGTACGTTTTTTTATATTATTTATCTTATTTATAGTATTATCGGTACGAAAAACGATCCGATGGGAGCAAAGAAAGTGAGGGCCCAGAACTTCAGCGCTCGAACTTTGTCAGCTGGTGTCGTTAGATAAGGATGTAATAAAGGATTATATTGAAATTTCATTTCATTCTAGATATTATTACAAATAATTATAAAATACATCTTCGTAACAAATATAAATAAAATTACCAGATTACTTTTTAAGTGTAGAAATCATTGCATATGTTTAATATCGGTTATTGTATTCCTTTACGTACTAAGGACGAATCAATGAAGTCAACTTATATTCTAAGAACTGAAAGATATTCCAGCTTTGATCGAGGATTTCGAAATAGGAAAATGAGTTGATAAAGGGAGCGAGGGCCCTACGGTCACGCGGAGTTCATTTGAAAGCGGCGCCTTTTTGTCTACTCACTTACCCCACCCTCCCCTTTGTTAAATATAATCAACCTCATTTCCACTGCCAAGCGTATATTTAAATATCCCAGTTCTAATGTTATTGCAAGAAATCTGTTTGCGTAGCACCGTGAGGCTAATGAATACATATTATATATAATATGTTACACGATTTTTATACCATTTACGTTCTAATACAGGATACACACTGTAGTTGGGTTTAAATAACCTGCTGTATACAAAAATGTAAAAAGCAACGGAAAACTGCCACATTAAAGGGCCAAGTGGCATCCCAAGGACCAGCGAAAATTTTACACTTTGCTGCAAACCATTCCCTATGATTGAAAGTTAATAACAACATGATACAAAGTTATTTTTCTCGATAAACCCATTAATAAATTTCTGATCCTGAACTTCCATTCCAACTCTAGTGTAACAACGCTATGAAGCTAGGGAATGATGTTTTTTTACTGCAAAGTGTTTCAACTACCACATTTTAAATATACCCATAATTCGATTTATGTTTAACATGTCACCAGACACACAACTACAACCTACGTGTGGGTAACTTCCTTGGAACCGTTTTCTAATTTTCTAATAAGTAATATAATAATTCCTCCTCCAGGGATTACAGGCCGACATCGTGTATACTGGATATTGTGTGGTGGAGTATAAAAAGTTTCCACCAGAGGCCGGCCTATAGCCTATAGAAATCATAAAGTTGTCCTCCCATCCCGGCTGCGGGTGCGGGCCCCGCAGCCGCAACGGAGGGGACCATTGTGCGGCACTGATACGAGTACGTACTATTAGTGGCAGCGGCTAACTTGCCACACAATGGCCGGTAAGATGATAGCGCCACTACTCACGACACAACTACTCACGACACAACTTCAACTTCCACTGTTATTGAACCCGTTGAATCCAACTTTCTTCAATCACAGTATGTTTACACACAGATTCAAAAAATAAACCCAGTTTATCTCGCTAGTACATCTTTATTTCCCATATATGTATGTATATGAAATTCACCATCCGTGTCTCACTGTGTGAAGGTGGTCTTAATATAGCGAGACACGACACGTTCGCCTGCAATGTTCAACAGGAGAATTGATAGCCATATTATCTGGTGCTCGAAGAAAACATTTGAATGTTAATTCACATCTTAATTTCAAAAAGTACATTTAGTCGGCAGACTAGTTTCTCACTGGCATGACTCATTAAAAATTATGATGTATTATTCTCCATGTGTTATTGTATATAAAAATAAAATACTTCTTTACGGAGAAGATTGAAGAAGTAATTTCATATCATATGATCGTTAAATTTATAAATGGAACCAGTCACTGATCATAAAAATATTTCATGACTGCTTCTTGATTTTATCAATCTTAATATATTTCAAATAATAAAGTTTATTAAGTAATGTTATGTAAAAAAACAATTTCAGACGCTTCGTATTCATAACGATTTCCTCACAATCCCAGAATAGAACTTTAGAATATGATTTTCCATTAAAACACTCATTGAAATTGAGATATTACTCACTCTTCTCTTTGTTTTGTTTTAATCAATCGAAACATTATTTTTTGAGAACGGTTTGAATAACTTTGAACACAAGTGTGGGTGTTTTCCTTTTCAATGTATGTTATGTATGTTTGTTACATATCAGATACAAAATATTAAATAATATTTCATTAAATCTAATTCATTCCATACATGACGGTGATGAGTGTCTAATTAATCTGTTTATATGAAATACATAGTTTGTATTATTAAAATATTGTATTTTATTCATATTTATAGTTTCAAACAAAAACAACTACAAAGCTTACAAATATTTTAAGGCATATTCTGGGTACGCAAAAAAAAGCGAAAATACAAACTCATTTTCAATCCATTGAAAGTAAGTCGGCACGACTCTATTATATTCGGTGGAGTTTTTAGGGACTAGAACAACAATAGCTAGTGAGGTAACACGCTCGCTAATACGCATAAGAATTTACATTGATGATAAGAAGGTGAAATCAAATATACTAAAGTGTACCCTGTGCTCATTCGATAATTTAATTGAGAGTTGAAGTAATATGAACGTTAATTATGTTTCCGTAGTAATCTCTTCACCCGTTCGAAAACTGTTTTCCTAAGTCAAACTTTGGCAGGCGAACCATCCATCGGGGTATATCTTAAGTTTTCCAATGACCATTTATACTTCTAAAAAATAAATTCCCGAATTATTCAATCGCAGAATCCAGAGCACGTAATAACGTAGGCGGACCTTCATCAACTTAATTTGTTTAAAAAAATATCCAGCGACCCTTTGACCGATTCATCGTGCACAAAATACGTTTCATTTAACTCGATCCGTACCGAGGACCTGTCCCGAATAGATAAATCATGCGTCCTCCTCTAATCCCTGCCGAGGAACATCAATACATCTGCGCCATCATCACAACTCTTTCTTTTGTGAACTCGGGCTGCTTTTTCTTTCTCTCGGTTTGTGCAAAAAAACTTGGCAGAGCTCCCAGTTTTTTGGTCTGCAATTCATAAAAAAAACTATTCTATATTTATACTTACGACCATATTCATTAAGGCCACTGCACTTATTTAAATAACCCTAATAGTATTATTTATTGTCTACATTGAAGAAGCTTATTGTTAAATAGAAGTATTGCCGAGCAATCCTAAAAACAATACCTCGTTAATAAGCACAGAGGTAACTACTGTATACAGAGCTGTATATCATATCGAAACTGTTGAGTGTAAATAAAAATTTATAAATTTCAACCAGCATCTCAACACTGGTTCATACGAGGATATTTCATTCCAGATTACTAAGAATATGTTAAGTTGGCGAATAACCAATAAAAAATAAATGGGAACTGTTATGTTTCGCGGGAGACTAGCAACTAGGTTAACTCGCAAATGTAAATGGCGGCCATAAATAACGGCCAATCCGAGAAACTGACATCAGCTCCCTACAATCTTCCTTTCCACATCTTTCCCGCTCCGTTCATATGACCTCCACTATACTTTTCTTCTCATCTCCTTCGCAAATATTATATTTAATATGATTATCATTTTTAGAATATTTTACAAAAGTATCTACAATAAATTATTTCAAAACTTTATTACAGACTGGACAGTGTGCACTCAATTTTGTAGAAATTGGGAACTTACTTCAAGAGTTCAAAATAATCGGAATTGGATTTGACTTTACCAAATATTTCATACTTAATCACATCACTTCACCAGTCAAACTGAAACTTTGCAATATATAATATTAGGCTATTATACAGCAAGTCGGGTCATTCGATATTTTTTAATAACCACTCGCGCCTTTGTGTTTATTTTGAAATCGACCAATTGGGTTAGGTTAACTGGCATCGATTATTATGATATTTATCAAATATGACTCGTATTCTTTATATGTTATATTTATTAAAGAATTAAAAAATATACGAATGAAAACACTGTTTTTTTTCTTTCGAGTTTATTATTCATCATTGGGAGGACATAACCAAAAATATTTAATAAACTAACTAACTATCTAACCATCACGCCGTCTCCCCGAAAGGGTAGGCAGAAAGAATGGACTGTCACACTTTTACTGATGCGGCACTCCATCCTTCTCTTATCGCCCCGCGGGAGACGCGGTGTCATGGGTTGCGAACCTCATCGCCACCAATAGGCATCTCCCGCACACACTTCGATCGTCCAACACCCACAAAATAAATCTAAAACAAATAATATATTATATAATACAATACAATGATATAAAATAAAATAACAAAATAAAAAGAATTTAACACAAAATGTTCTTTTTATTAATAATAATCACAAAATACAAGAAGCGAAGCATGTTATGTTTCATTCTTTCGTTTTCATCGGTTAATTTGAAATTATACTACAAAATAATATGTTTTAAATGCGAAAAATTTTACAGTTAGTGGGGTCATTTTTCGATAGTTGAATGTAGTCGAATTCTTCAGATCTCACGGATGAATCAACCCCCCTAATGCGCCTGAATCAAAAGATAAGAATAGAAAAACATTTGAGATATTTCTATTCCACTCCGACTCACCATCAATTAGTGTTTCCCGTATCGGACTGTAGAATAGCGGCGGAGGGCGCACTTGTAGCGCGCTAACTATTCGCGGGATCTAGGAGGCGCTAGGCTGCCTCGCGGGCCTTTCTGGAGATTTATGGAGTCGAATTAATATGGTCAGACTATAGTAGAATCGCTTCCTTCAATATTACTCACACATTATTCCATAACTTGTAAAAAAGATCGGCTTATTTTGTGCTTATATTTCTGCCCACATAAAAATAAGCTCGCTTAATATTTATTGCGTCCAATCTCTGCTATTATGAAAACAAACGAGTTTTGTTTTGTTTGTTTAAGTCCTGAATTAACGAGGGATAATCTCTCCATCTACCGACAACCCCCTGTACCGACTGTTATACGACATCAAATGCAAACGTTTACTGTCACACACATCAGTATTTAATATGCAAGTCTACATGATATTTCAATAAAAAAAAACTTTAAACATCAGCATTGACGAAATAAAAAATGAGTTTTTCAAGTATTGTATAATTGTGTCCTAAATATTATCAAAATTAGTGAAATTAGTGACGTCATATGTTATTTGTAATTATTTGTGTACTCAATCCAACTCGTCCGCAATCAGAATCATCATCGAGCGCGCTGTTTATTGTGTCCAATGGGGAGGGAATGTAATTTTGTTTACCAAACGGTTGCTGGTTGAAAGGATTATTTGTTCGTATCTCCCACCAGTCGAGCGGTCTGGCCGCAGTGCTAGCAAGGCGAACGAGTTCAATTAGTTTCAAACATCATAACTATTGGCAATCACAAAGTCGCTCGGGTTCATACTGTTATTTCATATTATATTTCTCTAAACAGAAATACAAGTTACACTAGGACAATATATTTATATAATAAATTAGACTAGGACAATATATTTATATAAAAAACTTTTATTTTGTTTTTAAACTATCGACAAGTGGCGCTCCCGAACGGTTTGTTTTGTTAAAAGCGACAAAATAGGCGAACTATCGCCATTACTCGAATCATTTAATACAGATGAAGATATTATAAGCAACCAACTTACATAACTTCTAGTCCCATCATTGATTTATTTCCCCTGTCTCATAATTCCAACTAAAAAAAGTTTACCCTGCCGCTAATATTATTTTTCCCTCTCCACCTTTTCACTCGTCATTTAGTTTATAAGTAATAACTCTCTTTCATTTAACTGCTAAAATTCATACACTGAAGAATCAAATCAAATCAAATCAAATCAGTTTATTTTCTCAAAAGACATTACAAACATTTTTTATAGTTTAAGGCATCTATTGAGAACAGGTAAAACATAAGGAATATATAATACCAGGAACGCATGAGAGATGGTTAGACATTAGGAATACAAAATACTCTCCAAAGTCAAGAGTATTTGTCTTCTGAATGTACTTTCACGAATATGAAAGACATCGATCTCCGAAGCGATCATGTTCAGCAGTTTGATTGCTCTCCCCACCGGCATCACCAGAGGCAGGTTGGTTCTGCATGCTGGGAGATAAAACAGTCTGTGCTGACGCTGTCGAAGATAGCCATCCGGAACATAAAGATGGATAGCCTCCAAGATGACGGAGTTCTCAAAGAATCCCCTGATAAGTCTGAAGAAATGGGTAAGTGTGCACCCATCCCTTCTTATCTGTAAACTATTGGTCCCCAGCATGCCCAAGAGGAATGCAGTGGGATAAAGCCACGGATAGCTACCAAACTCCCTCATGTAGAGATATCTCAGAAATCTTTTCTGAACCCTCTCTAACATGAGCGAGTATCTCGCCTCGTGGGGACTCCATATCACCGAGCCACACTCGAGCCGGCTCCGGACCAATGAGTTGTACAAAATTCGCAAAACATAGGGATTCTTGAAAACTCTACCAGTTCGGAGAATAAATCCCAACATTTTCAGTGCAACTCCACATATTCTCTCGATGTGAGCATGGAAAGTCAGCCTACTTTCATAAACGATACCAAGATCCTTTATCGTTGAAACACGCTTAAGTTGCTGGTTATCCATTGTGTATCTGTAATAAACAGTACGCAATGCTCTCGTAAAAGATAAAATTACGCATTTAGAGATATTGAAATAAATTTGATTGGTTTTACTCCAGCGGACGATATTATTTATATCTGACTGGAGATGGAGGCAATCTTCGGGGCTTTTTATCTCAAGGAATAATTTAAGATCATCTGCAAATAAAAGAAATCGCGAAAATTGTATAACCCTCGCGACATCATTAATGAAGATGGTGAAGAGGAGTGGACCAAGGTTTGAGCCCTGTGGCACTCCGGAATATACGGGAAAAAGTGCAGATTGAAATATACCGTATGAGGCAAACTGTTTCCTTTCCCTCAGGTAGCTAATAAAAAATAAAACCAACTTAGAAGAGAAACCAATTTCCGACAGCTTTCGCAGAAGTACATCATGGTTGACGGTATCAAAGGCTTTAGAAAAGTCATTATAAGAGCAGTCAACCTGGTGACCATTGTCCAAAGCCCTTGTCACATATTCTGTGAAAATCATAAGATTGGTTTCAGTAGAGCGCCCCTTCCTGAATCCGTGTTGTTCTGGAATTATGAAGGGTTCAACTCTAGGGAGAATCATTTTATAAATAATAGATTCGAAGAGTTTGGCCGGAGCAGACAGTATTGCTACAGGTCTGTAGTTTTCAACTGATTCTCTCGGGCCGCTCTTGAAGATGGGACTGATCTTGGAGATTTTCCACAAATCGGGAAAGGTATCAGTATTTACTGAGAGGTTGAAAATGAAGTGGAGAGGAGGTACCAAAAATTCAGAGCATCCTTTTAAAAAGAAGATAGGAAGAAAATCAGGGCCAATTGAATGCGAATTTTTCATGGCTTGAATTGAAATTTTTATGTCTGAGATGTCAATTTGACTGACACCATTGAAGCTATGAGTAGTATCGGCACTCGAATTGGTCACATCGTTATGATTTAGCCGCGGGGGAATATTGCTATAGACAGATAGGAAGTGCTTAGCGAATGCATTCGCTATATCGGCACCTCGAACCTCTCTATCCCCATGCATCATGGTGTTTATCATGCCACCATCTTTGCGTAAGCTTTTGACGTAGTTCCAAAAAGATTTGGGATCGTCCATGAGATTACCCTCAATGGTGCCCACATATGTTCGAAAGGCCAATCGGACACTGCGAACCACCATCGAGCGGTAGTGACTGAATTGTTCATACTCACCACGAGAGCCAGTAGCTTTCCACTTCTTATGATGAGCATGCTTCATCCTTATATTTCGTATGATATCCTCAGTAAACCACTTAGGATATCTCCGTCCACCATTGCTCATGTGTTTCCTGGGGAAGCACAAATCAAAAATGTTATATAAAATACGGTAAAAGTATTGTAAGGCTTCATTTACGGTATTCAAGTTGTATAAGCTACTCCAATCAATCTGAGTCATTAAATGATAAAGTTCGTCAAAGTTTCCTCGCCCAAAATTCCAACCGCGGAAGGTGCTGGCATCATGTTTGGGTACTCTAGTGACCCCCGAGACCATCTTACCGTCACACACAAACTCCAGCGATGGATGGTAACTATCTTCGGGTACCAGAGGAAACAATGACCGAAAAACTTGCAACTTCATGTTGCTCAGAATCAAGTCAAGAACTCTGAGATCAGAGTTCAGAATACCATTGCACTGGGTGAGCCCAAACACCGCGCACAAGAACTCCAGGTCCTGCTGAACACTGTCGCTCCCACGCGCGGAGTGAAGATTGAAGTCCCCCATCACAATGACATTCCGATCTCCTATCAGACCGTGGTTCATATGCATTGAATCAAAAAAGCGTTTGTAGACATCCCAAGAAGGTCCCGGTGGAATGTATACCACGCATAAAAAAAAAATATTGACATTTGAGTTGTAGGTCAGTTTTACCCATAAGTCCTCATTTTCGGATTCAAGGCCGAGGACGCGCTCGGCCATAAGCGCGTCCTCTTTCCCGATAGCCAGAAGACAACCGCCACCCTGCCTATGGCCACTGCCGTTGTCTCTGTCTCTCCTAAAAACAAGGAATAAATCCGTATCAAAAAGCTCAGAGGAGAAGACACTCGGATTAAGCCATGTTTCGGAGAGTGCAATTATATTTGCGTCACTCGCCAAAACACTGGTGTAAAACGTCGAGCATTTTGTCTTCAGTCCTCGAACATTCTGATACAGAATACCAAAATTATCACGTCAGCTGAGCATCGGAAGTCGAGGAGCCGCCACACTTGACCGCCACTCCTTAATAAATGACTGTCGCGGCCAGTGTTTCGGCTTTAAGACCTCCGACACGGCCGACGTAGGAACGCCAATTTTGAACGACGCGTAGGAACCATCTCTGGGCTTCATTCTATGGACCGTATACGAAGCCTTACACAGAGAATTTAAGTAGGTTTTCATCTCCTCCGCCGAGGTTTCCGGATGGAAGGGATAAAAGTGGAAGTTTTTCTGGGACGTTGTGGGTGTTTGCTCCTTGCGGGAACCACGGACAGCGAGCCGACGCCTTCCCGAAACAACACTCCACCCTCCCGGAACACTGGGCTGCGAGACAATATTCCCATTCCCTCCATCATTCTGAGGACGGGTATTGACTGCTGCAGCTCCTGATGCGTCGGTTGTCGGGTCCTTCGATTTCTTGGCAGCCGATACACCAGATACAGGACGTTTTCCCTTGGTGACACTCCCTACAACCACCCGTGATGCCTGAGCAGCGTAGGAAGTGGAGGGTACTGCGAGCGAATTGGATGATGCCACACGCGCAGCGGCACGTGTCGAGGCCCGTGTAGCCGGGCGAGGCAAAGTACGCGCACCCACATCGTGTGCGCTAGCCGCTACATCAGCATGTGACGCGGCGCTAGTATCACTTGTAACATTTGCCGGCTCTGTTGGTCCTGTGTTGCACAGAGCCGGTGCGGGTGCCGAATGGCCCACTCGGGAAGTATCGGCATCACTCGGCCGCGGCGTCAGAGGGGCCGGGGGGGGCGACACCGGCAGAGCCGGCGCAAGTCCCGCAGTACATGCGTATGTACTTGTGTCGGCGGCGGTAGAAACACTGCCATGGTGGCAATTACATTTCTTCAATGATTCGACAAATGCTGATATTTTATCAAATTTAACATGCAGATCGAGAACTTGTTGCAGAAGACTCATGTACGTTGGCGAATCCATTGCAAACGATGTTTCGCGAACAAATAATACAAAAAAGAATTAATTTACTCGGACGTCAAAAAACGATCCGTCACGTGTCACAGGTAAACTCACTCTCAAGAAGGGACGTTGGTGTCCCAAAACATGTTTGTGAAAAGTATAAAAAAGTTCACATTTAAAAAGAGCCTTACTATTTTTAAAACTATTTTCCCAGATAAATGAAAAAAAATTGTATTTTTAATTACATATATATTAAATTTAATTTAATTTATAAAAGTCCGGATCCTCCAGCCTACAACATGTGCACCACCTAAAAAAATATTATGTGTTATATTTTATTTTAATTGTTATTTTATTTTATATTATTTGTTTTCGATTTAGTTTGTGGACGTTGGAAGATCGAAATGTGCGCGGGAGATGCCTATTGGTGGCAATGAGGTTCCCGACCCATCATCGATGGAGTGCCGCATCGGTTAAAGTGTGGCAGTCCATTATTTCTGCCAACCCCTTCAGGAGACGGCGTGATGGTTAGTTAGTTAGATTTTTTTATATTTTTAAAATCACATTTCGGACAGCACTGATAAAATGAGGATTGAATGTCAAACGCTGTTTTTCTTGAAATTATGCAGTGGTCCAACATTTTCCTAAGATATTTTTGGTAAAAAATCTTACATCAGTTCATTTTATTTATTTTAATAGGGATATTATCACAAAATCGACGTGCGTGCATTTTACGATGTACGAATGTAGAGGAAACTAGATAGTTATGTCAGGACAAAGCGGTATGCCGGTTCATCCTCTCTGCCTACCCCTTCGGAGAAACGGCGTAATTGTTAGTTGGTTAGTTAGTTAGTTAGCTATTATCACATTCTTTTAACGACATTTTCTGAAACATTAACCGAGGGAGAGAGTGTCATTTTTCCTTCCCGAAATCTTTCCATTTGGATCCACCTGAACATAAATAAATCTAATTGAATTTGTATCCAAAGTTCCCACACGCTTCCAGCCGAGCGGCTTTTCTACCTCTCTGGAGGCGTATCAAAGCCGGCCCCGGCGACAATTATACCACAATGGCACCGGCCTGCTTTGCATACTGGAATTATTCTTCTCCGCTGTTGCCTCTTTACTCCTGGCTTCCACCGTTCCTGTACTCCTGCTCTTCCTTCCTAGGCGAGGGGTTACAAACCTTTTCCTCCGACCGAACGTGTATAACTAATATCAATAACTGAACAGAGACATTTTTTTTTATCAGATATGCTCATACTATTTTTAGCATAATTTCACACACCTATCAAAGGTAGAATCTTTTTAATCGTCAAATATACCTGAAAAGTACCAAAATATTAAAGTTTGTAAATGAACTGTGAAAAGTCATTAATTTTTGGTTTCACAGGACTTACAATTTCTTCTTCTTCTCAGTCATTCTAACTCAACTGCTGGACATAGACCTCTTTCCCCTCTCCTCCAACATTTTCTATCTTGGGCCATCTGTTGCCACCTACGATCTGCAAGTTGGAAAATATCGTCCATCTACATTTTTGTGGTCTTCGTCTTCAGTCTTTGTTACACAGGACCATCAGATACACAATGTTGCAATATGATCATATCGGTTGGCCGCCCCTGCGCGGCGCGGCGCCATGCCAGGCCCACAGCTGTCTGCCGCGACTCCGCAGGGTTGGATTCTAGCGACAAACACAGCCCTCGTACAAATTTATAAAGTTTAGCAATTTCTAGAATAAGTTTGCGATATTTTTGCGTTATTGAGACACACTAATGCGAGCGCGAAACTTTTCCCAGTCAAAATACGCAATTGCGCATTAGAAGCGCCCCACATCTGGGGCAGTGTGTTCCTCGGCCCTCCGCCTCTCTCCGCCCCTCTCCGCCCCTCTCCGGCCCTCTCCGGCCCTCTCCGGCCTTCACGCCAGTCTTCGTTAATGCGACGTTTTAAAATTGTATAGTGCTTCCTTACAATGGGAGACTTATCTATTCTTCGGCACTCCTTGCTTCGGTGACGCAGTCAATTATATTTTAAATAATTATTCTCGTGTGAGCATCGCGGTGCTACAATATTTCCAAAAATAAATTATTCACTTATTCTACAACGTGTCTAGTATTAATGAAAACGAAATTTTTCTAGATGTTGTATTAAATTTTATGAAAATGACATGATTTGCCATGCTAAAGCATCTTATAATGTAGTAAAAATCAAATGGGTAGCTGTTTATACTTGTATACCCGAGCCAATGGAATAGAATCAGGGTTGATTTCCGCTACATTTGTTTATGCCTAGAAATAAGCTCCTAGCAAATTGGCATTTGCATTCATACTAATTATACAAAATTAATTTACGTAAGTGAAAGACGAAATACAACTATTCTACAAGAGGCAGCGGATTACAAAAACAAAATGTTCTCCACTCGTCACTAGTCCGCGGCTGTGACACTCTAAGGAAAAAGTTTCTAGACAATTCAGTTAGTATGATGTACATTCGTTCTTAATTATTCACAACAATCCTTCAATTAGCTAGATTGTTTATTCATCGCAGATGTGGGGGGCATCGAGCCCGAGCGCGCACAGACCTCTACACATTCACACAAACAGTTTCTTTGCACCGTTCGTTCAAAACTATTTTTTTCTTTTATGGAAACTAATTACTCTGTTTTAAAAATTTACATAAGAAATGTACATTTTAACTATTAACAGTTCAAATATAAGATACTCAAGTTGCGAGTATCAAACCAGGAACCACTCGAGTAGTTCCATTTATATTCATCACTGGCTTCATCTTATTCAACACCTCATACCTTTTGTATCCCTTCGTTATAAGAATCATGGTCCATGACTCAGAACCATATGTTGATGATGGTTTTGGACCACTGGCTTGATGATGGTTTTGTAAATGCCCAGCTAAGTGTTTCTGGATAAAAGCTTAGACTTAAGAAACGTCTTCTAGGAGGCTGCAGCATGTAGACCTTTTTGAACTCTGTGTTACAAATCGTTGGCTTCCGTCATGACCGTACCGAGATAAGTAAACTCTCCAACTTGCTCGATATTATACCTTCATGCAAATATCTCTCAGTGGAGAGGCTAGGCCATTATTCTTCCGGGAAACACTCGTTGACTTGGTCATATGGGTATTGACTACTCGTATCCTTTAAAATTGATTAAATTTATATTAAATCATCTTTACTGTCACCAGTTATCATAAAATCGTCTGCGTATCCAAAGATATTTTAAGTGCCACCAAGAGTAGTGCCTAGTTCCGTCTGATGACTTTCTCTAAAGCAATTTTGAACAGTATGAGGGAAATGAGGTCGGCCATGACTTCAAATCCCTCAGTCATCTCCCTTCCGATTTTGGATCTAGAGAGATACGATATTTCTGGTGTATTGTGCAACGATTAACGAGAAGAATATAATATGGCATGGCGTAGAGACTGAAAGGTGGCACATTTTTGCTAACAATGTTGACGGTCATATTTTTTAGTCAATATTTTTATTATCATGAATAAAGGGTGAACAACATTTAGATATGCCCTAGCCAGGCGATTCCTCAAAAGATTCTAATAATATTGCACACACATAGTATTAAACAATGGCTATAATTTAAACGGAGAATATTTGTCTCACTTGAGATTCGCTGATGACATAATTCTTTATAATAATAATTTCTTGATGTAGGGATATGCATTGCGAGGATGAAGTGGCCGTGGACTGGTCATGTGATGGAAGATAGAGCCATGGGGATACTGAATGGAGGCCAAGGTTGGGCCGGAGAAGTGTCGAGAGACAGCCTACCAGGTGGAGCGATGATATTGTGAGGACGGCGGGAAGGGCCTGGAGAACACAGAGAGATGGCGTGGGGATGCGTCCAGTAGTGGATGAAGACAAGCTGACGAAGGATAATATTGAGTCCTACATTGAAAATATATTGAATAAAGTAGCATCATTGTATTCAATATTTAGATATTTGGAAAATATCTAAAAATTGCATTTCGCTAGCAATTTTCGTGATTACGAACCAATTCATTGAAAATGGAACAAAAAGATACTTTCATCTCGATATAAATTTGGGTAAATCTCCAATCGACCTAAAATCAAAGGAATATGAACGCGGGCGAAGCTGTACCGTGCCCTTGCTACTATAAGCCTTAAGAATGAGAGTTATTTTTACACAGAGCTTGGTTCGTCCTTTTTTATTTTTCTGAAGTTTAGGGCTAAGTGGTTCAGCTTAAGATTTTGGGTTTTCGTAAATAGGCCGAGCGAGACTTTAACTCGCGTCATTATTGTTTTCATCTCTTATAACAAACTTTGTTATACAGTGTAAAACAAATTTTAACAATTATTAATAAAATATCCATACAAATGTTTTACACTCTAGTGAATTTTTTTGGATATAACCCGTTTCCGGTCGCATAGTTTTACTAATTTAGAAATACCGAAAAAAACATTGTACACTTGCTATTGAACTCAGAACATTACACTACATTCTTTAATTGTTAATACAACATTTAGTTTTCGTCTAATATTTGGCTGCGCCCCATATCTACCTTATTCCCCCATTTAGTGTTCTATCATATATTCAAAGAAAATGTGTATTTTAGTTATTTAAACCATAAATGTATTAAAGGGATTCTTATTCCATTATTATTCATAGAGGGATAAGAGTAGAGTTATCATCAACTGAAAAACGTTTCACCAATCGTGTCTGGGGCGGGAGAAGGAGGCTGCACAACTCGAGAGCAATCACCAATAATGGATTTGCGTGACCGAAATGTTAATCCTCCCAGCCTATCCCCTCTGTTCCCTTTACAAGTGCAGCCACACGTGCGAGGACAACTTGCCTGTATTCTTTTTATTTATTCGATTTAATATGGGAGTATCGTGAGAGGACTCTCATTATTGATACCCCACTATTTATGACATGAGTTATTTGTCTGACACTATTTATGACATTAGTTCTTTTAAGCACAATTTATTACACGAGTTCTTTTAAACACTATTTATGACATGAGTTATTTTAAACATTATGATAATCAGTAAATATAATTATTGTAGTTTGTGTAAAAATATACATAAAATTACTTATTCTTTGGAGATAGTCGTATTATTATTATTAATAAATTGATTTTTTATACTATATTTTGGTTAAACATATTTTTAATATTTCTTTGACTTTTTCTAATAGTTTTTAATAATTGATTCATTGCTTCAATTATTTTTATAAAATGATCTCAAACTATGGTTTGCAATACGAGCTCAAACTATGGTTTGCAATACGAGTTTGCTCGTATTTACAGCTCGGACAGATAGTCCCAGTTCATCATAACATTTAATTTAATTTGGTAGTTAGGAACTTTAGTACACAAGTACTCGTATGTATATAAGCTACTCGTACATTCACATATGAATTGCAAATATGGTCTGCTGCAGTTTGAAACCAATTTTTGGACTGCAAATGAAGCCAAATGAAGGCATAATGTGGTGCTAAATAGCGAAATTTTATTTATTTTATTTTATTATTTTTATTATTGAGGGTAACAAACAGCAATTTCAGTATATGAATATAAACACACAGAGACAACAAAACAAGGCCAATTACATGCTACCACAAATATTATATTACAACTGACATAAGGTTAAATATATAAGAAGAATGAAGTAACACTTTGATAAGTTAAAGGAAAAACTAGTAGTATTAGTTATAATGAATAATTAAAGATTAAATATAATTTAAGAATGTAAAAAAAAAAGAAAAAGACAAGAAAAGAAAAAGTAGAGTAACTAGATTCATTTGCCCCAAAGGGTTGCTCCAACAATTTTTTTTAAATCACTTTCATTAAGATGGAACACATCGATGTTATTAAAGCACTTGTTGTACATGTCGCACGTCCGACGAATGTTAAAAATACCCAGTTTTGGATTGAAGATTCGGAAACAAACAATTGTTTTGATTGTCTGTTGTAATCTTGCGTGTAATACAATATGATGTGAGGTTGTGTGCGTGTGCAGCTAACCGCCCCGGAGCGGAGTGGCGTCCTTTTGTCTTGGAGCGGCGCGGCGGCGGGTGTCACGGATCTGGTTAATTTGTTTGCCTAATATTGTTCGCGAGTGACGCGCATAACGCTAATTCTATGACTAAAGTAAATGGGAAAATCCCCATAAAGGATCACATGCCTTCATATGACATGTTCTATGCTTTTTAACAGTTGTACGAGTATATAATACCTTGAGGATTCATTAGTCGAGAACACCTGTGTCATAAATTCATATCCAACACTATTTATTACAGTTCTTTTGCAATAACATAAAATATAAAAAAATATTTATCATTATAATACTCGTATCATACATATGAACTAATTTGCCTTTACCCTTTGCCAAATCAGAGTTAAAATAATAAAAATCGGTCTACATTATACAATATTATACTCGTACATTATAGCAGGGTAATTAAAACATGGGCGCAAAGTCACTGGCAGGGTGGAAGAACGCGACGAACGAAGCTAAACGCTATACAACAAAAAACAAGCAGACTCTTATTAGTATAGAATAAACGTTCGGAGTTTTACATGGCCTCACCGTGCGATGGAATACACTTTTATGCATCCCGGGGGAAATATTTCCGGGAAACTTTCTGGGATACGCCAGAGAATTAATGAATGCTTAGGAACGTTCATCATTTGATGTTTATATTTTTTTTACGATGAAAACGTCGACCACTGATGAGTCTAGAATGTGCAAAAAACATTTATGGGTGGAAGAGAACGTCTGAATCAGATTGGGGCACTTCAAAAATTGAGATAAATATTTATGGCTGAAAAAAACGTTAACTTTTCTGCACGCTTGTCGATTAGCAGAAATCCTTTAATTGAGATAATATAGAAAAACTGTGGTCAAAATGTCTGAATACAGAGTAGCCACAAAACTGGTATGGGCAGATGCATCCTTCCATGAAGAAAGCACTGCCGATGTTAGGATCAATCATGAGTTGGTTGCGGATAAAAAGTAAAAAATACTTTGACAATGAAAGTGAAAACAGCCGTTCACAGTGGAGTTCTGGTTCCAAACCATGCGTGTGGAAGTTCAACATGAAACTGGGAGAAGAAGAATGAGAGCAGATTAATTGTGGTAAATATGATATTCCTTAAACGGATTTATAGTAGAAAGACATACAACAATGTATGACGTAAGTAATGTACAACGGAAGAAAGTATTACGAACAAAATTATAAAAGGATTCCTTGGTAGAGTAGTGTGGTCCATTCTCTCTGCCTACCACTTAGCAGAAACGGCTTCATGGTTTTCGGATTTTTTTATTAATTATTATACATGTATCAATAATATTAAACATTTAAAAAAAACGTTCGATTTCTAGATATTTTAAAGTTTCAAGATATTTCGAGGAATTTTTTAGGACTCACGTTGGAGGATGGGACTTAGCTAGATTAATAAAAACAAAACAAAAAATTGATACAAAATTTATTTATTATTATGTATTTAGTGTGCTTCCACTTGTGCTTATGTTCGACCGGTTTCGGCAGCTTGCTGCCATCTTCTGGTACCTACATCAAAATTAATTTTGTTTATATAACATAATTTTTTTTTTTGTTTTCATTATTTAAGATAAATTTCTACCAAGAAATTGTAATTAAAAATATTAATTATATGAGCTAGATTAACTGTAACTGTAAGTCTCAACGCCTATGGTGGGCTGGCCATGTAGAAAGAATGCCAGAGGGCAGAACACCGAAGATTATGTTCAGATGGGTACCGCACAAAAAGACATCAAGAGCCAGTGTAGTACTGTCGTGAAGGAGGCCAAATCTCAGATAGGGATGTAGCGCCAAGAATAATACAATATAAACTTAAAAAGAGGTTTAAACAATGTTTTTTTTAATTTCCAAAGTAGATTAATAATGTGTGTTTACTTGTATTTCACTTATTTACAAAAGCCAAACTTTTACCGAGAGAACTCGCTTGATGAGATCAACTATCCGCCCAAACCTGCTCGAAGCCAAGGTGAGCTCCGATAAATTCCAACTAGAACTAAAAAAAAAAAATTGACGCGCTGGAAACTACCGAGGATGTAGACGAGGAGAACACAAATATAACGAGAATCCTATACGAAACCGGAAGTAAATACTTCCCAACGAAGCGGGATGGAAAGAAGTCTAAACTTTCCAGCGAGACACTGGAACTCGTGGAGAGAATACGAGAAATAGCTGGGTCAGATATGGTTTCAATCACTTCCCGAAATTTGAGTAAACAGATCAATAAGGCGGTTCGAAGGGAAAGAGCCATGCTTGGAATAACCTTGAGGGATAGATTTAGAAACGAATTTATTCGACAACAAACCAAGGTGACTGAGGTGGCTTTGAGGATGGGCGGGCCGAAGTGGCGATGGCCTGGCCATATCTGTCAGAGAACCGACGGCCGATGGGGGAGACGGGTTCTGGAATGGAGACCGCGTACAGGATTCCGTAGAGTTAGCCGTCCCCCGGCCCGCTGGACCGACGATCTGAAGAGGATTTCTGGACATGGATGGATGGAAGCGCCAATGGATAGGTGGCGGTGGCGGTTTTTGGGAGAGGCCTACATTCAGCAGTGGAAGATGATGATGATGAACTTCTACCAATGAATTTCAATTAACAACTATAATTTTCCGAATAAAAACGTCTGTTTTCTAGAATATTCATTATATTTTCTGGAAATAACATGTTTCGCCTTGCTAAGGTATAATATTATTAAATGTTTCATATGATAATGACTCAAGACGAACATATCATTCCCATAAAACATAATAAAACTTCTAGAAAGCAGACGTTTTCATTCGTATATATTATTTAATATGGAGTTTTACATCATTATCAATCTCTGGGTTACCGATAAACCTTATTGATTTACTTAGTCTGCAAAATATAATTAAATATACCATTATAGTCCTGCATCAATTTAAAAGGAAATCAACTTATCAATTTGTTAAAAAAATATATAATATGAAATGCTTCATACCTTTGGACTATTTGACTAATTAAAACAACAGGTATACGTACACTCTACAGATGTGTATTTTGATACTGTTTAATCAGAGTTTTGTTTACATGACAAGCCGTTTCCAACTAGATCTGATCTGGAAAAATGGAAAAAAATTATCAGTTTCGTGGCATTTCCTTTCTAAGGTTCCTTCCAAGTAACCCGCTCCGAAAGCATAATAGAATTAGCTCGCGCCGGAGATACATTTAGGGTTTAGAGAGAATATTTTACATGTAATTAATTCTCGGCCTCGTTAGATTGACTATGCATTTTCTGGAATAAACATTCCTCCCGGCCTCGCGCTGTTTGACTTCATAAATCTTCGTTTTCCTTTGGCAGGTCTCCTTATTAGCCCGCCTCGGGTAAATACGCCATTTCAATATCAAACCCCGGAACATCGCCAGCCTTGATTCGTTTAAGGGCCGATGGATCCCTTCGTTTTATGAACCAATATTGAAATTTAATACACAACTTATTAATTCAAATAATCGCAGCTTTACGGATAACTGAAGAACTGCCATTTGTGGAATAAGTAAGGTAGCCATTAGTCGTCTCCGCATATCTGTTGCAATTACATTTAGTTACGCACTAGATTCACACCGAGACACAAATATTCAAAACAAAATGGAACAAATGTTTAATGGGACTAAATAGTAAGGAAGCAGAAAGTCTCTTATTTATAGTAAAGTATGCACCTAGTAAATGTACTAAAACAATCAAAAATTATTAAGGATTAATTTTATCTCAATAGAGACGAAGATGTAAATTGTTTTTTTTTTTGGAAACAGAATATGGTGGTCGAGGCGGGACTTATGATTATTAATACGACATTCCCAATTCCACCCTTCTTACGACCACCACGTCTGACACATTTTTGAAATATGTATATATGCTAATATGTTGAGGAACACTTCACATATTTTTGTTCAATCTACACTAGCGCCATCTATTAAATTATCGGGGTATCGTTAGTCTCGTTCTTAACACCGCGATATTTGTTTCCACTCCGCATGCACGGTTGGTAGTGGAACACCGCCTCCTTCGTACTCGTAGTTTGATTGCGGTCGGGGCGCACTGTACGGCCCGCCGCCCCCGGCACACCGCACACGTATTGCCTGCTATCGGGATTCTCGGTGCTATGGTATTATTACGTGCGACCCGGATTGTTAGGATGTGAACGGATAATTAAATTCATTTAAATACGTATTAAAGTTATCCCCGCTTGAGTAACTCCGAGATTGGCTGATAGCTTTATTAAAATGGGTACCCACGGAATGTGCGGAACATAACACACGCGTTGCGCGTATTATCTCAAACAGATAAACAGTGTACCTAAAAACGCTCAGCGTACAAAGGATTATTGGCTATTGAATGCATTCCTTCTAGGAGGTTGGGGGGGAGGTTATTTTCGATTAATTGTGTGATATAAAGCATTATGCAAAAGTGATCTATTTTTGAGATGAGACGATTTTTTTTAACTTATCGGGGTCTGGTGTTTTTAAAATTAATTAAAAAATAACTGTTGGTTATAATCAAACTTTCATTTTTTTATTAATAAGTGAACGTAACAGTCATTCAAACAGTCATAACAGATAGATAATAATAATAATAATAATTAGGCTAATTTGTATAGCGCCGTTTTCGTGAATAGCTCACCTCAAGGGCGCTTGGACCCAGAAAATAATAAGCTGGAACCCATGGGAAAATAGGAGAAGCGTCGGCAGGCCGCAAAAAAGGTGGAATGTGGCTGCAGTTGGCAAAAAATAGAGACGAGTGGAAAGGAAGGGAAGAGGCCTATGTCCAGCAGTGGACCGATGAAGGCTGACGAAGAAGAAGAAGAAGAACAGTAATTTATTATCACTACAAAAATTACAACTGTCTGTCCGCATTAGGAAATACCAGGCGGAAATATCGTACGTCTTAATTATTTAAATTAACAATTTCCAAAAAAACGGCGATTAATAAAAAAAATCACTACTAAATTTTATATGCAGGTTATTTTTATAATATCTACGTGTAACTAGCTTTCAAACGAGTAATATAATGTTAACATCAGTTGCTCTGTTTTGTTATATTTTTTTATTTTATTTTGTATGGTGTGTTTATTAAGTAAATTGACATTTCGGCATGACATAGAGGAAATGGGTAGTTGAGATGCAGCCTGGGTTCCTCTTGTTTTTCTTTAATCACAAGCCCAGCAACTAGAGTCCCGCATGGACGAGGGATAGAGCGAAGATGACGAATAACAGTTTCGGGAAAGCGGTGGGACTTCTCTAAGTCGCTATTTTTTTTCAAAATAAATCGAAACATCAGTTATAAAATCAACGGAACAATATAAAAACCTACATTACACTAGAAGTAAGTAGAAAATCGTCTTATTACATAAATCATCAAAACATAAAAATAAGTAAATAAATATTATTTAAACTATCAATAAGAATAACTGACAATACACGCAAAGGCGCATTCTTTTTTTATAATTGGCTTTTTAGCACTTTACTTGTTAAAATAGTCTTAGTTTGATTTATCGCACTAAGTCACGATTCAAAATCGCTTGTGTAAAAAAATATTAAATTAGTTAAAATTTTCATGAAATTATTATATTATAGTATAAATAATTACCGAACCAACCATTATCAAAGGGGTACGCATTAAAAAAAAAATACTAAACTATTTTTTCCAGACCTTCTTCTCTTGCTTTCTTAACAGATAAGAGACGAGATAAGATAGAATAAATAAAACTAATATAAACATATAAAATAACATAAACTACTTGAACAACATAAACATATCATATCGATAAACTTCAATGAAACGTATTTTTCTCTCTATATTTAATCAACAAACAACAATCTTCGATCAATGGATGGAGCAAGCTGGCTAGATCCCTACGAAGTTTTACAAAGCCATTGTTTTGATTTTCATTCAATTAGAGTCAGTCGATCTAAAGGCGAAAAATCGAAGATAATCATTTTCAAAACTAAAAAATGTTATTTAATTGGCTGAGAATAGAACTTTTTGAAATTTTCTCAAATAATTTTCTTAAAAAAGTATATACCTATAAATCATCTATCGTCTGAGTTCCTCGAGCACGCGCACCACACCTCAACCTGGAGTTTTGTGTTTGAAGAGTAAAAAGGAGAAATGTGATCGAGTAATCGGGTTGATCCCACAACACTCTCAAATTCTTTTATTTTATTCACCCCATTTCTTATAACGCACAACACCAACTATGTGATCTGATCTGTAACATAAGACAAGAATTAATACCAATGAAAACGTCTGTTTTTTAAAAGTCTCATTGTAGTTTATGGGAATGACCATTATTAAAATGATAATTAATGCATTAGAAAAGTGAAATATTTCATTCCCATGAACCATAATACAACTTCAAGAAAACAGACATTTTTGTATTAACTATTTTATATGGTGTTTTACATCATTATTCAGGGTACAATAAATGGCCAAAAACCTCGGAGATTTTAAAGTGCTTCTCAAATAACCCGCCTGGCGATCAATTAAGAGTTCCTCCGCAGCATAGATCATTCTAGCCATTCCATTATGTATTAAGTGGTTATTTAAGGTTAGGGGCAGTCAGAGGTATGAAAAAAACTCGTATTTTAAATATACTGTTCTGTCATTAATTGTTTTTTTTATAAAACCATCAATATTACATTTTATATGATGTTTTAACCCAAATTTGAAAAAAATATATAAATTATACTGTTTCATTATGCGGTGACCATTATTGCTTCTTACGGGTTCATCCTAAATCATTCAAATAAAATAAAAAAATATCACTTTAATAGTTAATCTAGTGCCTGATTGAAAGATTTTTTTTTCTTTTTAAAAACTTATATTTTTTATAAACAATCAAAACGCTTGCATTTTCCTTAAAAATCCTAAGTAAATTATCAGAGGCCGGCATTTTGTTTATTCAAAAATGAAAAAAAAGGTTCGATCGGGCAATAAACTAACTATTTTTTTATTTGAATAATTTTAGATGAACCTGTAAGAAGTAATAATGGCACCGCAAAGCACCAATTATGGAACAGGTTCCAACAATTATGACGATAACTTCACATACAATTTTTTTTACAAATTTTGGTTAAAAAAAAAAACTTAAATGTAATAACTTTAATATTGTAGGTTTTATAAAATAAATTAAATAACTGACAAATAATACTCGTATATTGAAAATACTTGAATTTTCATACCTCTGACTGCCCCTAACTTAAGAAGCCAATGCTCTTACGTCTTTCATTTGAGGTGGATTCACACAATTTTTCGTCACAATTTTTTTTTCATCAAAAAATTTTCAATCAAATTTTCTTATAAAATCCTCGCAATACTGTGAACCCAGACAGAGTTGTAGATTGGCAGTTTTTCAAGGACTCTGGTAACCGCCAACTGCGAAGTTAATGAGATAAGAGAGCCGGTGATCTTTTAATAGCGGAGTAATTTGGCTGAATTTAACATGAAAAGATAATTGTAACGGTGTGATCCTCGAGCACTAAAAAGTTCCCCAGTGGCTCTCCAGGTAAGTTCCAGAATTGTCACAATTAGTAACAGACATAATATCCGGAGGGACTCCTTTCTCTCTGCAGAGATACACGTGTAGGTGTAGGGACAGAGCGGGTATAATGTTTTCTTACGTTAAGATTATTTAATAAAAATATTATATATTTAATGAAAAATGTAATTTAAGATACTATTAATTGTATAACTAATTAAGAATACCTTTCGAGGGGTTTTTATTTTTAAATCTTTACTGTTAATTAATAAATATAATATGTATTTCGCTTTAACCAGAACAGGACAGGATCAAAATATCTGTAAAATTAACGGGCGAGAGTTCAGGAAGAAAATAATTATTGTTTTTCAATAAGAATATTTTAATTATAAAATAATAATAATATGAATGAAATTATTTGTTTTCATTATAATATATAGTGCATTATACGAGTAATGAGATTGACATATTTTGCCATTGCAAGGCAAAATATGTCATTCTCATAAAATATACTAAATCTCTTAGGAAACAAATGTTTTCATTCGTATTATTGATTTGATAAATGTTCGTTCGTCTTTGATCATGAAACAATAAATTAAGATTTCTTAAGTTATGAATTTAACTAAATTGTGAATTGCGTATTTTAATCATTAATAAAATTTACAAAATCAAAAGGATTGTGGTGTTTCAGAGAACGGAATGGTTTGCTCATGGCCCCTGTACATAACCCAAGTCCATTTTCGTTTTAATGTCGGATTTATTCTGCTTGCAATAAAAAAAATTATCTCCTTATGTGCTCATGTTAATTAATAAATAAATTACTCAGTAATAAAAGTCTAGTGTAATAACATCAGTATGAAATAAAATTGAAAATAGCAAACATGTGATTTAAAAGCACCCGACACTAACAACGGCAGACACGACAGACGGACGAGTCTCGAGGAATAACGACGTTCGATGAGATGATAAGAGAAGAGTAGGTACTAAGGGAGCGCGATGGAGAGCGGAAGATGAAAGTTGGCGGTTTGTTCACTCGGATAATAACCGCTGTTCTGTTTGTGGGGATTATGATGAATAATGTTAATGAGAAAAGTTCAAGTTCCGCCAAGTCTCTGGACACTGTCAATAAGCTCTAATTAGCATCTAGCTTGTGCCTCAGCGCCTACTTCAACTTTTATTCGCGGTTCCAATTTCTTTAGGCCCATCATAGTTGTTTCCTATTTTTTTGTTAATTTTACAAAATTACAGGGTTTACTGAAATACATTCTTTTTTATTTTAATATTTAAACGGGTATTGGATTCGTTAGAAATGTTCGGCACCAAGAATAACATAGTTATTGAATTCTCTTTTAATTTCACAGCTAAAAATGATTCCCGAATTTTCTTTCAAAATTCACCACTATCTAGGTATATGATAAATGTATAGTTGTTTGATAAAAAATGTATAATCTCCGTAATAACTTTTCTCAGTATGAACAAATAATATCTAAATAAAAAGAAAATTTAAAAAATTTTAAGTATTGTATTATTTTGCTTCGCTAGGCCATATTGCAATATCATTTAACCTTTTTTAATAATAGGAAATGTATACATATACTTTTTTTTAATTAAGCACGATTATGACCTTAAGGCCGACGATTCTATTATGAAACAAAATGAAGACTTTTTTATTAATTTTACTCATTTACGACAAAAAATTTAACTTCACAAAACCGAAAGCGTACTAACATTAATCAAAAACCAAAAACAAGTTTTTTGATGCTTGTTTCACTTAGGCGTTTCCAATAATTAGAACTAACAAAACTTTGCATTACTTATAGCTAACAAATCTTTTAGACAAATCAACATATTCTTTTGGGGAAGAGAAATTTAAGCAATTATATAAAATAACAAAGTAACCCATTTGATATGGGCTCGTGCCAGTTTATAGACGTAAAATATTGAAATAAAACAGTATTTGTCAAACCCTGACTCCCGATGTAACCGATTTCATCATCTGTATAGTCAATATGCAGCATGAGTAATAGGCTGTTTTGTTAAAAGATCTACTTAATCCCGCGCTAACAGACGGTGGATTAAGTCGAGCATTGCGCGGGGACCTGTGGCTGCTGAGGGGAGGTCGAAGGTTCCCTGGGCGGAGCCCTTTATTCTCCGCCACCGCCATCTTGCGGGAACCCAAACCGAGGATTTAAGCTCCCGACCGCGGCCCCTCATACAGACCAACAAATGGATTGAGAAGGGTGTGCTCGAGGACCTTCAGCTATGGGAAGTTGCGCAGCTTCGTGCTATTGTTCCTTGAACACTGATGTCAAACTCCAATACGAATGAAAACTTCGGTTTTATACAAGATTTATTATATTTTATGGGAATGACTTTCTGACCTTTCTAAGGATTATCCAATTTAATGACGTTTTCATTCATATTTACATGCCTAATATGTTTTTTTTTTCTTCTCCGGCGCTACAACCCTTAGTGGGTCTCAGCTTCCTCCAAGAAAAGAATTTATTAAAGTGTTCGTAACGTTGGTTGTTTAACGAGGTTAGTTGTTGGCCTAACGCCCAACCCCTTTACTAGGAGGACCAGGGATGTTCCTTCCCTTAGCTGGGGGTGACCAGTTTTGTGGCGCTGAAAATCGCCATTCGCCCTCTCTCTGTTAGCTGTTGCACATCAACATACTCGTACAAGTATGTCCAGTATGCCACACCCAGTACCTTCCAGCATGGTATGCCCCCCCACAGCCCTAACCATCCATTAAAAAACCCTCTCTACTAGTCTAGTATGTGTCGGTATCAATAGGTCATATTGAGCGGCGAAACCTATATACCCGGTACCGTGTTTTTTTGTCTTTAATTGTCTTAATTTTTCTTTTAACCTTGAAAACAAGTGTACAGTAGATTCTGTTGTTTAGTTATTTATTGTTATTATTTTTTTTATTGTTATTGTGTTGTATTATTTGGCTGAGCTTTTTGTTTCAATGGGCATTCTAATTATCTTCCAACACTTACAGTTGAGAAAGCCATGAAAAAAACAAAGTTGGAAAAAATGTTAATTTTTACATCTCAATTTAGTATTAATATTGATGCCAAAATCCTGGAACGCCATCCGTAAAGTATTATTGTCTGTCTAGAAAAGTGGTTCAAAAAGTCATCTATATCGACCCCCAGGGGTCAATTTTGACATACAACATTGATTTGTTTGTGTTTTTATTTTATATAAAAATCTTGGATTTGTAATTTGTTTCGTTTTAGTTAATAATTGTATGGACTGTTTTAATAAAAAAACTTTGTTATTAATATCTGGTGTTTTACTAACCAACGTTAGCATCGTCAGGTCTTACAATCAACTAATAAAATACATCAGAAATTAATTGTGAGGAATGTGATGCCTTTTATATCGGTTAAACGGGCAGATCATTTTCAAAGAGGTTATAAAAATATAAAATTTCCTATAAAAATAGAAGCATATTCTCTGAAATAGCTAACCATTGCATTAATTTTGAACATCATTTTGAAATCAAGAATGCAATTTTTTACTATAATTTTAAAAAATTGAAAAATTATAAAATCTAGAAATTCGAAGTTCGAAGCTCAAAAAAAGTTCTAAGAAAATATCATCAACAATCAAATTCCTACATATTTCCCTTTTGTATATAATAAATTAAAAACGTTTTCGTATTATAATTCAACGAACAAATATTGATATTACTTATTCCCTTCCTTCTTTATTTTCTCAATTATGTGTGACTCCATCGGTTGTTATCTAAATACGGGTTTTTCCACCTTTATTAAAATTATCTTTCACTTGTCAAACCCTTTTCTATTAATGTTATTTGCTTCCCTGTTTATTTCTCCTACTTTTGGTTAAATCATTAATATTGATGACAACATCGGTTGGCGAAACAGCTGTCGCGATATTCTCAAAAAGTGTATAATACAACATTGAGATAATTGGTGGACCGGAAAAGTTGACTTTTTTTAATGAAATTTTGACTTGTTTTGATCTGGGAATTTTTGAATCCTTATTCTTTAAAAGAAAATTGATCAAAATACTCGGATATGCCTAATTTCGGTACTATTTAGCTAGCGTATTCAACTAAAAAAATGTTGCATCAACCGAAACAAGTAGCAATGGAATGGAGCAATGCCCAGTGAATATGGTGAATGTCTTATCGTCATCCGTCCCAGGTCCTTAATCTTTTGTAAGTTTGGGAACCTCTGGTCTAGAGCATGGTCAGGTGGGTCCGAAAGTCACGAAGGCTGTCGCCTCTTTGATGCCCTCACGGAACTGGCCACAAGCATTACGAGCGGCCTGCGTAGTAATGTAATAGAAGATATAATATTGTAAACCGTGAGCCACCACAGAAGTGGAATCCGAAGTCATTTTTCATAACTACTCCTACATTTGGTTGGATAAAGCTTTTGATTCCCTAAACGGTGCGCGTGCGCCATTTGACTTCTGACTGAATTTATGAATAATAGGTGTCAAGTTACCTAAATGCTGAACAAAGTGTGTTAATATCCCTCAAATAAAGCTCAAATAAATTATTCGAATGTCTTTTTTACGGTTTTCACAAAGCTCTATCTGCCTGAATGTATACGGATAGTTATGATCCCTGACAAATTGTATGTTTTATCTGTGAATAATTTTCCAATAACGATTTCCTCTTTCCGGACTGTCCCCCCCTCCGAGTATGGAAATATTTCCCTGGCAATAAATGGCCGGATGATGTATAAGGCATAATAAAAGTTTAACATCGTATTGTCTGTAAGATGGATGGCCGGTTTAAAAATCCACAAACGTACATAACATTATGAGAACACTTTTCTGCTATTAGAGGGATTGTGAATTGAATCGGGATTCATTCCGCAAATTTCCATTATGTTGATTGCTCTTCTCGGAGAGGAGATTTAACGTTTCACTCGGTATTAAAGATGTTCCAGCTGTTGACGATGTAAACTTTTCTTAGTTTTAATTATTGGAAACTCTTTTGTGAGCCTTGTGCACCTTATACCGGGATTTTTCTATTTTTCTATTGCTATCCTCACTGTAAACCTACGTATTAAATTATGCCATAAAAAACAGAATTGATTTCTTAATGTTATTACATATGAATCTTAGATTGTTTCTCTCGTTTGGGAGTATTTATCTCTACACTTTTCGAAGATATTATACTTTCGTCTTCGGAAGAACGATTAGAATGTACCTGTTTCTCGTGAGTAAAAAAAAATCTCAAGATAAATCAGTTATCTAAATGGAATAAGCAGAGATTTGACCGATTTTAATTCATACTTTTGTGTGAAGCACTTAATTTGTGATGTGACATTATTGAATATAATAATAATACACTTGTAAAATTTGTATATAAACCACTTTATTTATTAATAAAGTCGTTTATATTCAAATTTTACAATTGTATTGTTATTATATTTGATATGAATTCAGTTATATTGTACGCCTGTAAATTTACATGTTTTAATGAAATTTGTTTCTATTAAATATTCCTCTTTATTCTTCAAAATATTTTTAAGATACGACGCTTACTATACGCGGTCTTCTTACTGAAGGTTGTTTTAAAATCGAATGATATTTTTGGAGTATTACATATGGCCAGTGTGACATTCGAGGTCTGCCTAGCTCCTGAGGCTCGGTTGAGCGCCCTTGCGACTGGTGTCTGCGTGAGACCCGGAAAGCCCGTCCGCGCGGCCTACCCCGAACTTCCTTCTATTGTATCTGTGTAATTACAGCCTAACGCCTTCTGTGGATATACCATTATTTTCTAGATGTGAACCCACATATAAATTTTCTAGGCTAAGAAGCTCTGTCTCAGCGTTAAGACCGCCGTAATCTATGGGTTGTATCTCCATTTAATAAATATTCATGACTCGAGCCATCCCTCCACATCCTCCCGCTGCACGCGGCCAGGAGGAGTGCTAATCAGCATACCGCCCGCGGGAACAGATAGATTGGACTTTTTAAGATTACGTTTCTACGGCAAATCTTCTGCTTCTATTATATTGTAGTCAATAAACCGGTCATTTTCCCATTCTCTTTACATTTAGTACAATATCGTAATTTTATGACGTGTTGTACAGCAAACTGGTATTATATACAGAACGAAAAGATAATAAACTTCAAAGACAGCGGAATGTATGCGAGTGCGAGCACCGTAGATATTATTCTAAGAGCTCAAAGAGAGTAATGGAGAAAATCGTTTAGCAATATCCACGTGGATGAGGAGTTCATTATAATACCAGATTAGCGCTCTCTGCAGCGCCCTTGTCTTTACACAACTAAATTGTGTCAAAATATTCAAATTTGTTGTTGAGCTAAACGCCCTAATTTGCACTTTGTTTTCTCAAACGGAACACTTGTGTACTTTAGCCGGTGTGAAGTTGGCGTTCAGAGCGTAGCTACCCGCGCCCGCTATTGAACACTTGTACGAGTAGAGACCTCGCCTAATGCATCCAAAAAGCTCCAGTTGCAAAAAGCTCTATCGCAGCTTTTTGGCAGAAGCGATGAAAGCGCTTTACTTAAAGAATTTGCATCCCGAGCTTAAGTTGTGCATACGAAATTCACGGAGAAGATGTGCGCAGGTGGTCAACACAAACTTCGAGGATAAAGAGAAAACTTTCTGACAGTTACTTAATTTTCCATTATTTTTGTTTGCTCCGCAACTTTGCAGGCTATGTGCGGACCACGAGAGCTATTTTTAAAGACGGTTTTTTAAAAGGAATCACAAAAGCCAATGCAAATTGAAATGGTATGTTACCCTGACGCAATAGGTAATTACTAACAATTGAGACTAATTTAATATTTAATCAACATAAAGGCTCATCTCAAAATGTGTACATTCAATTGTACTTGGAGTTCTATTGCCATGTTTTATACTTCGCTTCACAGGCGCAGTACCTTCGGCTTATCAAGCTACTCAGAAAATTGATTTAGCCGATCAAGTCGGAAGCATTTTAGCAAACAAGCGATAACAACAAAACATTGTTCGTTCCGCTATAACTAAATACTCTTTGTGTATTCAATACATTGAAGGTAAACAGTTTTCATTAATGTAACCAAACTTCCATCATCTTGTTTTTGTCCCGAGTTCGACTCCCGGCGATAGCAGTGTGATTGTCCACTGACTTTTGTCTGGTGCAGAATTCACGTGGCCATAAAATGTTAATAGATTAGCTACCTATCACGTGTCATATACAGTAATAGGGTGTAAACGACCTGTTGTACACAATAAAAATTTGGATTTATTCTAACTAAGGGAAAAATTTGGAACACATCTAAAACGATACTTTTTTTTCTTACATACCTACATACATTTATGTTATTAATTTAAATTCACCCTCACACTATAACTTGCATTTGCCTTACGAATTCATGACTATTTTTCAGATGCTATGAACCAAAAGTGTTCAGATGAAGCCTTCGGTTACCATTAAAATGTCAACCCCTATTCAATCACCAAGAAGATGCGAGTAAGAGCAACAATAGTGCGCGACTTCAGTCGAGTCGTATTATAACAGTGTATTATAACATACGTATGTAGTAGCTACAGTGGAGTGGGGTGGAGCGGAGTGGGCAGGGTTCGCGGGGTGCGCGGGGCGGGGCGGATTCATAATCGTCAACTTTTTTTAACGTCCTGCGAAATGGTTCAATGAATCCCAAATGCCAGAGCAAAGCGTACTCAACAACTGAGAATTGAGTTATTTTGTGAGCACTTACTTTATTCTACTCTTGCCTTTAATGACTCTATCCAACAAAGTCGGAATTTTTCAATTACAAAAGTGACTTTCATTTTCGGGAGCATATAAAAGAGCGTTATTTGGGGCGGTGTGAATCTGGAACACTCATTAAGGGATCGTTAAATAATTAAATTTTGGAATAACGTTTTATGTTTTTATTCGGAGCTTTACTCAAAATTCATAACCCGGGCGTTCGCGGTATTTGTTTTGCAAATTCTTACTAAATTAATTTAACGTGTTGATGTGGATTTCAGCAGCGATCCTTGTTTTCTTTAATTACTTACAGGCTCTCTTTCATTAACCATATTCTGTTCACTCCAATTCCTGGCTCCAGAAATGGAACACAATCTGTTGGATCAGCAAAATTCATAAGAGAGATGATCTCTGAGCACTCGGCATCTGATCACAGAGATTAACCGCCGGTAATGTCTTATGATATTCTTGGCCAATCTTGCTCCATGACAGGCTGCCAGTAATATTCTAATGACACTCTTGGCCAATGGTTTTTCGTGACAGGCCGCCAGCAATGGCCTTATGACACTTTTTCCCAATAATGCTCCGTGGGAGTCTGCCATCAATGGTCTTATGACACCCTTTGCCAGTAATGCTCCCTGTAACTGTTTTATGTGTGTGTGTTTTTTTTGTTGTTGGTATAATACAATAAACAATTTCATTTATTTAAAATATTATATTTTTTTACCACGCTTTGTAGTCAGTACCGTAATGAAAGTGCGTAAATTTTATTTATATTATTTAAATTAAATATACCTATCAAAAATATTAACAAATTAACTAACTAACTAACCATCACGCCGTCTTCCCAAAGGGGTAGGCAGAAAGAATGGACTGCCACACTTTTCTTTCCTGACATATTTCTATCACTTCTGAGGACATACATCGTGTCATGCATCGTGTCATGCACGCGCGTTGATTTCTCTGACTTCTCACATGGCCGACATTCAATATTTGATTTATTTGATCGTGCCACGTTTTCCTCGGTCTTCCTCTATTTCTGGTTCCATTTATCAAATCAAATCAGTTTATTTCATCAACAGACATTACAAAATTTATTTTTAAGGCATCTATTGAGAACAGGTAAAATAATATTATATATAGTATACTACCAGAAACGCATAAGAGATGGTTCAACATTAGAAAGACAGGATACTCTCCAGAATTAAGAGTATTTGCCTTCTGAACGTACTTTCACTAACATGAAAGACGTCGATCTCCGAGGAGACCGCGTTCAGCAGACTAATTGCTCTTCCCACCGGTGTCACCAGAGGCAGATTGGTTCTGGCGGCCGGTAGGTAAAACAATCTTTGCTGTCGCTGTCAGAGATATCTATCGGGGACAAAAAGCCAAACACCCTCCAGTACGGCCGAGTTCTCGAAGTATCCTCTAATTAATCTAAAGAAATGGGTAATTAGATGTCCATCTCTTCGAAGCTGTAGAGAATTGGTTCCGAGCATTCCCAAAAAAAATGCCGTGGGATAGAGCCAAGGATAGCTACCATACTCCCTCATGTAGAGATACCTCAGAAATTTTTTCTGAACCCTCTCCAGCATAATGGAATATCTCGCCTCGTGAGGACTCCATATCATAGAACCACTTTCGAGTCTGCTCCGAATACATTTACATCGTTAACATATATTTTTTTACCATTCTTTCCATATGTACAAACCATCTTAATAATCCTTTCGTGATTTTGTTCATATAATGAAATAATTCAATTTTTCTAACCCCCGCTACTCTGAAATCGCATTATTTGTAGTTATTTGTACCTAATAACATTGTGCTTTATTTCCTATAAAATTGCTGTGCTATTTCAAAGATAAACATTTTTCAATTAACATTTTCCCTCTCGCACCCCTTTCTCTGATTTCACCGCCGTTTATTATTATTTTATATGTTTATGTAAATTTTGTATTTTCATTTCGTTGTTATACTGCCCTGATGAAGCTTGGGTCCAAGCGAAACTAGTTGGCATCAATTATAACATACCGTGGTTAAATACAATTTTTCTTTTTTTTTAATTTTAATTGTATCTCAATAGAGACGAAGACGCAAACTGGAAACTGAACATGGATGATCAAGGTGTTTACAGGACTTATGACCTGTCATTGGTTGGGTTAAGCGCACGCTTTATGTAATTACAACATTCCCCATTCCACCTTTGTTATTTGTGATCATGCATGACAAATTTTTGGAAGATGTATATATACTTCAAAATCCATATTTATCTTCACGTGGCAGTTTCAGTAAGCCATCTATGTAGATTTGGTTGCACTAGTGAATTTTTTCAAGAATTAACCTATACAACCGACCCACTAACGCCATCTATGGAGAATGATTTTCGGCATTTAGCAAACTACCTTATTAACACAATGTGAAGGCTGTTGACCAACATATTGTTAGAAGCCGCTAGGAGTATTATTCCATTCTATATGCCAAAGAACAATTTTTCTTTTTTGACAATATTGATATTGTTGTTCTATGGGCTTGATAAACGTTTATTTTGCTCTTACAGGGTGCGAAGCCTTGGATCTGCTGATAACATGATTTATTTTCTTCATGTCTCCAGTACAATGGAGATGGCCCCCGCCCGCAGCTCACTATATCGATCTTCTTACAATCTTACTATGCACTTTTGTGAGACGTTTTTCCGGCGACCTTAATCCTCTCCGTAGCGAGGACGGGGACATTGAGACGGGGTATTGAGATAATAGGGGAGGGAAATGGCCACCCCGTGTAAGGTCTCACCTTCAGATGCACCTTCAGAGGGCAAATTCGAAACCTTCCCCATCCGTATATCAAGCTTTGTAAGCTTTGTAAGATTATTCTACAAAAGGGCGCGTGATATTTATTATATAAAGGGTCTAAGTTAACAATCAAATTTTTTGTCTTTTAATGATGAACACAAGAGTGATAGACGGTTTCACCCGTGCATTTCTGCATTTGATGTTGAAAATCTATCACAGGTAACAGGTTTCAATATAATTAATTTCCCTCAGAATACAGGGTTCGTTTTTGTATTGAATTTCTTTGATCGAAGTATATATTTTATTTTAATTTTCTTGTTTGGCTTTGAAGAGGAGATATGGTCAATCGCTAATGAAGTAATGAAGGCCCCGCAGCCCGCAGCCCGCAGTGTCCCGGAGGGGAGGGGCGGAGTGACTGCGCAGTCAGCCGAAGGTGTGAAAGAATTCGTAATTCAATTTGCGAGGAAAAGACTCTTAACTGCTTATTTAATGTATGAAAAGGCTTTCCGAAATTGAATTTATCAAGTGGAATGCCGACTCGAGGTTAATGAGGGAGATAATTTTATGTCAATAAATATTTCAGCGGCCGTTATTCTCAGGAATGTTCATTTTTCTCCGGGCCCTCTCGAATATCTCTTCGTTATTGTTTTCCACCTAAGTATTGCCAGAATTTATTTCGTATTTTGTAGCAGATGCCTTTCAGTTTTTATGAATTTTATTTGAAGGTTTTTAAAAGATAAATATTTATGTTACTCGCACCTTCATTGGTATAATCCGGAAAGTAAATTTACACTCTTGTTAAAATAATACTTTTGTTGCGTAGATGTTAATTTAAAATGTAGGCCCCGCTGTGCGACACCCGCTGCCCCTCGGCACCTCGGTAGGTCGTCCCTGCACTCCCTGCAGCTCCTTAGATCACTTCGCTCGCTCTTCTACTAACGATACCTAATTAAGATCAAATTAAACATTTCACTTTGATCTGCGATCCTTCTCATTAATAGTTTCAGTTATTCAAATATATCTACAATAGTATTAAGGCCAATGTCGTCATAACTAACTTAATAAATATTGTATATCTAGTGACAAAGTACCATATTATTAATGAAGGCACTTGAAGAAATAGTACTAAAATCGCATTTCTACGTCCACCGAGAAAGGCTTCAGATGTTTGTAATCTCCTCTTATTTAATATTCCTTCTAATAAGCTTAAAGGTCTCCGCCCCCACTCCTCCGCGCCATGACGTATGACGTGCGGTCTCCTTCACACGTGACGCGTCGTACATAATTCACCCTCCATGTTGTAACTTAACTCTTTTTACTTTTTGGAGAGATAATAAATAACGCGAGTATCAAAAAGCCAACCAGGCCACCTGCAAGTACTCCATGGCGATTAATTGTTTCCCTGGTAACCGAACACTCTGACAAAAGTTGGAAATGCTCGGTGCTGCTTTAAATTCCGGTTAATCTACTGAAATATTGAAAAATACACCTGAACATTATTTTTTATTTTCCAGAGCTTTCCTGAGAATCCTGTGCGTGTGCTGCCCACGGAGAGTCCGGCGGAAGTATCAACCCGCCTTGAGGTCTAAAGCTTCGCAGGTATGTCGCATTAGCATTTGCTTCCTGTGCATTGTGAATAACAATTATCTAATAACGTGTTGAACTAAACAAGAGATCGGAGCAGCACGCTCCGACCTTTAGACACGCAAACGTAGTTGGGTGCGGAAAATGGAAAACACTAAAAAAAACTCATATTCTGATTTCTTCAAGGCAATCGGCGTCCTAATTAATAATCCGGGACACTCTCCTGTACTCGTGTATATTGAGATAAAGTTGAATCTACTCGTTCAATATTAGAGAGTTTCTGGGTTTATGGTAGTAGCCAGCCTTGTGCTAGTAGCCCAGCTCTCACGGCGACCGATGCGCGATGTGTGCTCCGTAGCACGGTTTCGGGTCTCGGGACTCCGCCATTATTTATATTTAATTTAAAAATAACGACCGAAATCAGCGGAGGAGAAACACTTTACCTTGGGCGGATTCTTGAATCGCTAATTTCTGGAATATTATTTTCAAAAATAAAACTCAAACATAGGGTCTCCGATGTTTTGACTTGACCTCGGCATTAGACAATGACTAAGAGCTTTTTGCGTTGCAAAATAAATTAATTTCGACTGGAGACCTCATTAATAATCCAAATTGTTTCTATTATTCTCCTTTACGTGACATATACTCTGTCATCGGTTAGCTTATGCCTAAAAAAATTCAAATGTAACATTCTAGTCATACACAGCCCTTCTACATTAAGGGTCGTTGTGGGAAAAACTATTTTTAAAGCTAAAGGGTTATCTGTCAAATCTATTGTTTATTATTCAGTCTCTGATGTCAAATTACAATGGCAAGTTAAACGATTGAACATTACTTTTAAATGATAAAACTTTATTATCAAAGTGTTCGTTAGTGCAAACGGCCCATTCGCCCACTAGACTTTTTTGTAGGGTTTTCTCAAGTCGCAGGCAAAAGTTTTATAATAATTTATTTAATTGACCTATTTTGCCTATCTAAGGCATTATTATCAAACATGGACAAATGGACATTTGATAATGCAGATGACATTCAGATAAATTATAATAATACTTCTAGAAAACTGACATTTTCATTCGAATTAGTTAATTAACATGGAGTCAAGAAATAATAAAGTATTAACGTTTATTTTGGGAATTTCGCAATAACAAAATAGGCCATATATTGTTGGTCAGATCAGATAAAATCTTTATCAAGTTTTCAACATTGAAGATAACATACTTATAAGCCATGCTTAGACGCTGTGTATAATAAAGTGCTATTGAGACAAAACATACCACTCGTGAGACATGTTTTTCACAATAACTAAAAACTACGTTCGTATAAAAAATGTAATCAAAGGTTCAAAAAAGGCGTTCGAGAAAAAGAATATCCCTCGCCCACCACACTTTATGAACAACTTTGAGTTTAAATTAAAATCTATTTCATTGCATTAAACAAATGCCGTATTGTTGCATTTCCAGCATATGCAAATTTGTTTTACTTGGTGTTTAACGATCTCGGGACATATTTGAGAAAACATTATACCGTTACATTTCAATCCAAAGGAACCCACAACTGTGATACAAGGAATGGTGCGATTGATTGTACTAACTTTCAAAAACAAGAAGAATAAATTTATTTACATTTCCATCCACCGAATAGAAAGTTTTTTTTTAATTTCGAGACTAATAAAAGGAAGGTTTTTCAAAGAAAAGGTAGCTTTGTTTAAGGATATTTACTTAAAAAAGGAATTTCAGGTCTATCCCTCAAGTATAATTATCCTTCATTAGCTCTCCGACACATTTTTTCTTTTTATTTTCAACCGAACAAAATTAAAATGTCAGCCTGGCTGATTCCAAAATGTTTGCTTTTATTCGCACCACTTTACCTCACGTTTGCTGAATAATTACTTTTCTAATCTTATTTTGCCTTCATCAACATTTGTGGAAATTATTTCGAGTTTGAAATGATAATTGGAAAAATATATAATAACTTCATATAAAAAGACACTACCAAAAACAAACCATAACTTATAATTCTCTATTTATATACTATATGTATAATATATTACAACAACATTGGAATTTTGCCATTTCCTTGTTTAACTTTTAAGATTGAAGTGCGGTGAAACTGTTTGATTCGATAAATGTTCCAAATTTTTGACGAAGTGCTATATTTTCTTATGTACCTACCTATATATAAGGTAAGTATATCACCGAGCGTACGCCACTCGCACCCCTGTTGATACACCCCCTATTCTGGTAGTGGAACACAAAGAAAACGCTCATCATAAAAGTAAGTTTTATTTTTCCTTCGCTACATTCCTTGTGTACCGGCTGGTGCTGAGAGAAGGGAGAGCCAACAGAAGCATGAGGACTGAGGACGAGCTCCCTATAGTCCACGTCGCGTCGCCTCTTCATTTGTATTCTGTCGTATAACATATTACTTTATAACGGTGTTTATTAATCACTAAACAATAGCACACCTTTACCTTTGGTATCAAACACTTTACTTACCGTTACCTTTGGTATAAACTGATGAATAACACTATATTCATTTACTGGTTTCATTGTTCCATTTTATGGCAGCATTAAGTGAGTTAAAAGACAAAGTAATCTATTGTTTCTCGGCTATACGCAACTTTGCTTACAAAAAACTATTATATAATATAAACGCTTCAAAATTTCACTACTCGATGGCAGGATTCAAGTGTGAGCTTAATTATTATTGATACCCCTTATATTCAAAATACAGCTCTTTGTTGCTTTCAGCACCATTCAATTGTTATAGAGTAGTGCATCATTTGAATTAACCTTAAAACCTATCGCAAATTCCGTGATTTGATTTTTTAAATAGTTAGTGCTCGAATATAAACAAGACAAATTCTACCGCCGCGCCCCATTGTCTTCTATCATTCCAAATGTTTCGGAGGAAATCTATTTTGAATCGATCCATGCGCATACGCAATAAGCACCGGGGATTTTCATTTCGATATTTCGATTTCATTCAAAATTATCTGATGACAGAATATTCATGTTGGTTATTGAATATTTAATTTCATGAAAACGTTTCAGATTTTTAAATAACGATTTTTTTATGAATTAAAACACTGTCTTTTTCACTATTGAGTAAATTTTTTCTCGACATGTTTCGAAGGCTTACACCTTTATTGAAGGTATAAATAAGCCTTCCATACATGTCCGTTCCGAAATCCGTCATTTCCATCGGCTGTCGGATCTCCAACAAATATGACCAGCCCACCTATCTTCAGCCCGCCTATCTTCAGAGCCACCTCAGTTACCTTGGTGATCACTGGGCGACTTGGAAATTGTACACTAGACTCTTGTTCAGTATCCACATTTCAGCTCCCCGTGTTATGCTGGCAGGACGCACTGGTTGAAGACTGGTCTTGAGGCACTACGGTATTTGAGATGCAAATATATGACTTAATTTCACAAAGGCCGCCCAACCTAACTCAATTCTTCGGTTGGCTTTCTTTTTTGAAATTATTCCTGCCTACATATATTTGGCCAAAATATATATATATATATATTCTTGTCCCAGTCCGAAAGCCGAGCCATTGACGGTTACTGGTTCCGGAACCATATGTACATTATACATGACTTTCGGCTTGTCATTTTGTATACCTTCGAACTCCTCAAAAAAAAATTATATTACAAAATTAAACGTGCACCTCAAAATATACCTTCCATTAGCTTAGGATAATTATAACAAACAATTAGTACCCTTACTCGGTTTGACAAAGACTGTGTTCTGGCTTATCCGATTTTTTACTTCGCAAAAGCTCGCATTCATTTATTTATTGAGGTTAACATGCAGCGACTTTAATACATATATTTAAAAAACACATAGAAGAATAAAGTAAGGTCAATTATATGGCACCACAAATATAAATACATTGAATAATTAACAAAAGACTGCACGAAACGAAATCGTAGTTAAACTAATACAAATAAAACATTTAAAATAGTTAAAAAATAAAATATTGTAATAATAGTGTAATAAAAAAAGATATGTAGCATTATGGTTTCTTTTAAGCCAAAAGGTTGCTCGGAAATTTTTTTGAAATTACACTTGTTCGGGTAGAAAACACCGATGTCCCCAAAATGCTTATTATACTCGTATAGTAGTTGTCGTAAATCCGAATTGTACAATTAGTATAAAAAGATATTTAATATTGTTTTGTTCGAGGGACGTAAACTATTATACGTGTTGTGTTATCACTAAAACTAAGGCAAGATTTATATTAATATAAGAAAATACTAAATAATGTAATGCGATCGTTAAATTAACCAGTCACATCAAGGTGATGGATGCGGCTCCCGTGACACGATTAGAGGTCTGTTCACATCCAAACATGTCACAATGTCACTCGCTTATCTTGAAATAAACGATTATTGTTATTTCGTACATTCAAAATAAGGGGATTTTTGTTATCTAACGTAACGTAAACGTATCATAAAAAAACTCCCTACATGGCATACACAAATATCTTTTCCGTTCCATTTCACGAAAATATTGAATGTTTATGATGAATTATTTTTGTTAAGATTTTCTTAAAAAATGTATGTCTCCCGTTCGCGCCAGATTTCAGTCAGTCAAGAGCCTTCGAGAGATATAACTGTACAGGTACAATATATTGAAGTGACGCATCTTTCAGTTTGTGCGAATCAATTGTATTTGTTCCGCGAGAATTTATGGACGCAAATACAATCGGAAGAGAATACTCGCTCCGGGACAGGCTCGAGGCGGGCGAGATTTAATTCGGTGGAATGCTGAGCCTAGCGCGCATCTTGGAGTAATTAAGCCTTTAATCACATATTTAGAACGTTGCGTGTATATTATCTAAATTCGCTTAAGTATTCTACGCCGAACTTGCAGGAAGATAGATTAAAGCTTTTTCCTTGTTCGGATTTGGCAAGAAACAAAGGTTTTCCTATATAATTTTAATTACCATAATAACTGCCTTAGTACGAACATAAACTGTTTATGCGCGCACGTGGTGAATTTAACTCCAAAGTACTCCGTTTAATTACTCCAACCTATTCTCCTATTCTCATCAATTCGTTTAAGAGCAGTCTAAGTGCTAGTGACCTTCAGCTCAACGTTGGATACAATTTAAACAGCTTTACAGCTTATTTATTGTAATTTGAAAAAAAAACTAACAAACTAAATAACCATCACGCCGTCTCGCAGAAAGAATGGACTGCCACAGTTTTCTTTCCTGACATATTTCTCTCACTTCCTCAACATTCATACATCGTGATAAAAAAATTCATTTGTGTTAAATATTCAATAAATGGAGTTTTATATCAATCATTCAGAAACAATTTCCCTGCTTGTTTTTCTACCACTTTTTTTTTCGTTATACCAACCGGTTTTGCTCCCGCCAACAAAGATGAATTGGTGAAAAACCAAATAAAATACTATTTTTAACTAACTACTTTATTTTTGGTTTTTTTTTCTTGAACAACGTTGTAAATTAAATAATTAGTACGAATGAAAACGTATGTTTTTTTTTTAGAAATTATATTATAGTTTGTGTGAATATATTATATACGTTTTATCTGTCTAAGGCATTATAAAATAATTTTATTTAGTTTTTAGTTTACAATGAGTTATATATAATATGAGTTGTGTCGAATGCTATCTTCGCTGCAGATTTCCTTTGGAGCCTGGACATATCGCACGTTGAAAACAAAAGTGACACTATACAAAAATCTCAATTTTTCAGTGCGGTCATTTAAAGTTTTGCCTGCTTATTATCCTAATTAAAATCAACTAGATTCTGATAGAATATTATCTAAACTAATATATAACACAACAACATTAGGTATATTTCTACTCACAGTCAAGTTATTGACCTCACAAAAACTTTAAATGGCCGTACTGAAAAATTGAGATTTTTGTATAGTGTCACTTTTGTTTTCAACGTGCGATATCATGAGATACTAGTGTTCATACAAGTTTTTTAAAAATGGCAACCTGTTTTGCCTAAAGAGAAAAAAATATATTTAAATTATTTTTACATTCATTAAATTCAATAAAACTACATATTTTAAATCACTGTCTTCTCTATGCTTAGAAGAAATTAACTAAATAAAATTGTTGTGTATAATATATTTTTTACCAATTGCAAAACAAAAAAGAAAGGTTCACAACGAACTATCCTGGGAAATTCCTGCATGCAATGGAACAATACAGGGAGATAGTTTAAGTTATATCTTATAATGGACGAAATCATAGAAGAGGTAGCTGGCTTTGGACTGGGTTATAAAATGGGAAGTAAAACTGTGAACGTCATTTGTCATCCAGACGATGCCGCGTTTATAGCTGAATCTGAAGATGACTTGCAAGAATGTTGTACAAATACAAAGACTAAATACGTCTTTATCAGTCAGCAAAACAAAAAGTCTCGCAATATGCAGACAATCTACAAGATGTAAGCTGACTATTGATGATATATCTACGGAGTAAGTAATGCGCTTCAGATAATTGGGAGTAGAGATCTGCAGCCATCATGACCTTTATTTAAATATGCTACCTTTATGAAGTACGAGAACAAGTTTATAAAGCCTTTGCCGGGTCATGAAGTCTGAATAATCTGGTCTGGAAGAACAAGCACATGCGTATTGACAGCAAGGTATGAATCTATAAAACATGCGTGCGACCTATCATGACGTGGGCTGTAGAGACGCGGGCCGACACTGTACGAACCAAGGGTCTGGCTAAGAATATCTGAGATGAAGGTCCTAAGATCCATTACGGGAAAAACTCTCAGAGATCGTGTACGTAATGCAGACATAAGAGAAACTTGCGAAATAGAGGTTTTCGTTCGGTGGAGTAGATCCAGAAGAAGATACTGGAGGGACCATGAAACCAGAATGGATAATGACAGACATATACAGGCACTTACGAAATCCCTGGACAGCTGGTCCTCATCATTCGAGAAGATATGATTTCTGTGCCACAGTTCATCAGATCTATTTAAAGAAGAAGAATAATATGTGTTAAGTTATGGGCCACTTGTTGTACACATATATTATATTATACACTGACAAAATATCAAAATATTACGAAACTAAAAGCATATGTGTGCTACATTACAATTCATAACGTTTCAAGTTGGAATTATGAAATGAACCTCCAGAGGAATGTGTCGCCGCTACGACCTCCTATTATTGCATTGGCAAGCGTTCATCTCGCCTTGACCGGAGATAAGAGCCCTAATCCTCCCTCAATCTTCTGTGACATTGGTGCCACTCACTTCAACCTCCGATATGGCTGTGATTAGATTTTCTAGATTAGCAAAAACTGATATTTCTCAGATAGAAATTAGGCTACAAAACTACACCTAGAGAGATTAAATTTACTAAGAAGTATTGTGTAATGAGTACACATCATATGTGTTAAATATTACGCAACAAGATATTTCGATTAGAAACAAATAAAATCAAACTTTGTGGTGATATGTTCGGTTTTCCTTCGATCTACTCTCACGAATGCGGGAGAAATTCACGAGAAAATATTCATAGAGTTTGGAAGTATTCCCCCCGATATGGCTCGTAATAAAATTATTATCCAAACCTCCGTGGCACGCGGGTAACAGTATCGGGGGTCCAAAATAATATTATTCTTTCTCCTTTGAGTTTAAAAGTTTTCTTTCTAAAATAATATCAGAACTGTTTAACTTGTAAAACAAAAGATGCGCGGTGCCAGCACACTGCGGCTGTGTGAATGTCTCATGACTGTACTGAATGAGAACTGTATGTACTGTACTCGGTATTCCCTCTACTCCGTGTGGTAAAATTCACCATGAATCCCTCTTTGAAAGTGACTTTCTTCCCTACTCGATGCTGTTTTGGAAACCACTCCCACGATAAATTTTCCTAAAATAATTCCTAAAGAAAATGCGCGATACAATGAAAATCAAGATTTTTCCTTGTTGACTATCCGAGCGACGTCCATCCAATGATACTTCCGCACAAGAGTCAGCATCATCATCATAATCACCCCATATCCGTCCACTCCTGGACGTAGGCCTCCTCCATCTACTTCCATGTCTGGCGGTCCTAGGCTACACGCATCCACCTCGTAATGTCGTCCTATCGTCAGAGTTACGAGCCGCAAGGCCTGCCCAGCGATATTCTAGCGCTGCCAGTCTTCTGATGATGTCCAACACTCCTGTTCTGGTTCTAATAGTGGTGTTTCTCATCCTGTCCCCTATACTTGTTACTAGCATCGCTCTTTCATTTGCTCTTTGGACTATTCTGAGAATTCCAAAGATTCTCTTTGAGTTTGATTTTTAACTCTGTCATATTTCGTAACGAGGAAACCTTTTTGTGGTTGTTATTATGCTGGCAGTAATTGTTGCGCATCGTCTACATCTTTTTCTTGTAGGTTTTGGGAAGGGCCAAGATTTGTATTCAAATGTTTTGGTATTCAACCTGTTTTTCTTGGATTTCTGTGTTTGTAGGGTGAGGAACCTTCAATACAATTGGCTTCCTTTCCATTTTTCCATCAATGGATACTCTAGCTCTTACAAGTCTATAGTATTTTAAATCCCTCTATTTTATCCGAGGATGTAATCAATTTTATTTTTAGTTTTTTATTCTGGGCTTTGGCACATCCATTTTTTTCCCTTTCTCTATTTAGAAAATCGAGCAAGTTTTATCCTCTGGCCTTTCGTTGTACTAATCCAAATGTACCCATGTAAGCGGGGTCAGATGCGTCTTTTTTTACCAATTTTGGCATTAAAATCGCCCATTATGAAGTGATATATCTTCGTACAGTTGCTAAATTACTTTTTCATCTGCTGAGTGAGTCACAATGCACGTATTATGGTGCCAAATATCCGACGACCGTTTAGGAAAAATAATTTATGGACATGGTTGAAAGTAATATTTTATCGTATTCACAGCACTACAACATGGCCTTGATTTTATAAAGTTCGATTTACTTTTTACATCAGCTTCACTGCGCTTAAGTTAATACTCTGCTTTTGTCACATCATTACTTCACCTTCCGATTTCGTCACCGATCGTACCTTAATCCGAGCCCTCACCCGTACTGTGCAATTTGATGGTTATTTTTTTTTTTTAAGTGTAGTACGTTGAGGTGTTCACAAAATTCGACTTTTGTAAAACCAATCACACGAGTATTAGCATCATGGTAAAAATGGAGCTAATAGTTATTATACCCAGAAACACATTACCTATATCATCGGTCACATTTTAAATTAATTCCTATATTTTGCAAGAGTTAAAATATTACAATTTATGGTGCATTTTTTTATGCGACAATAAAACAACTAAATTGTTATGCCTACAATTAATTTATTCTATATTACCCCTTTGAATAGTTTCCTATCGGTGACTCCGTTCGGTGGAACTAATCATAAATGGTCTTGACTGAAATAGGAATGCCCAAACATTTGATTTTACTCATTGCGAACCTATATATAGAAGCCGAGACCTGAAAAGACCTTCCAAAAAAAAACGTACTGCTCCCCATCATATTTAATATTTCCGGCGAGTATATAATGGGAACTAGGATCAACAGCTCGAGGTACGCAGGTGATACAACACTACACAACACAGCGTTCTCGGAGAGTGAGCTCGCAGGATTTATCACAAGTGTTGAAAGTAAAAGTGAGCCGGTGGGACTGAGGATCGAGAGATCGAAAATATAGATTATAAGAATAAACAGATTTCCCTGAGATTGTTAATGAGTTTGTGTGTCTCGGATCATTGATAACTGACCGGGGGAATGCGAGAGAGAGATTCGGCGCAGAACCCAAATAACTAAAACTGGCAAGACAAAGCTCACCAAGATATCGCAAGACAAAAAGTTTTTCTAATAAGGCCAAGATGAGACTGGACCCTTGTCTTCTCCATATTTCTTTATGGTTGCGAGTCTTGAACTATTCGACCATCTGAGTGGTCCAAAATTGATGCTTTCGAAAAATGGTGCTGACGACGATTATTTTTTATACGAGCGAAAATCCTCAAAGAAGAAGGAAAAGACATAGGTTGAGGCATTAGTTTTGTAAAACTCCATTATTAAAATATAATAGTAAACACGATTGTTCAGTGGTTTTACTTGGATTTAATTCATATAAATTAAATCCAAGTAAAACCACTAAACAATCGTGTTTAATATTATAAAGACATAGGATAATCAAATGAGGGTGCTAGCTTGCCTTTCAATAGCTGCAGCCTGGAGACTGACCGATGACAGGATGCATGTTGAGCCATAGAGGATAGTTTATGGGATGGACATGACCCTTAATCATGGGGAAAGCGACTAAAGAGAAAATAAATTAGGTGAAAAGATCGCAAGAAGATAATCATACTTTTGAATATGTATTTTTTGGTAATCATAACTGTAAATGTGGTCTAAAATGACCAAAATCTTTTTTCGCCTCAAGTTCCACTCAAAAGCGAGATACATATTGTTCCGATCCATAAATCACGACCCCCAAAAGGTTGCCTCCCGCTGAACAATCCCAGCACTACAGGAGAGAGTATTGTTTCTCATAAAGCACATTTTCTTTTCACATTGACCTTCGATCGGTAACGAGAAAATCAGTTTTAATTTGGTTTATCACCCCCCGGGAGGACCGGTTCCTGTTAAATCTTCGCCAAACTTTTGTAAGCCCATCATAAAATCTTTTCATATTTTCATCTCAGATATCGGATATTTCACATTTTTTCTCTCTAAAGAAAGTGCGAACTGAGATGTTATATTAATCATAATATCGAATATTTGGAACACACTTTTATTCGCAAACACGGTGTTGTAGTTTCGGTGTTAAATTTTTAGAAATATGTTCTTAGATGCCCCATAATGTCGGATAACATACCGGAGCGTTCAATATAATTCAATTGAAATCTAATGTCATTAAATGTTGTAGTTGCTGTGACTCAGTGGCAGATTGCATTAGTTTTCTTAAATTCCAACAATTCGACATTTTTAAAAGTTCATTTTAAACTTCCGCAGATTTTCAGTAAGATCTATTTTCTATAGTGTAATATTTAAATTATAATTCAGGAAATATGAAATGTACGATAAACCATACCATGTATCTTGCTTTGATGTTTAAAGTTAGTTACAAAATGGCGGACTCGTCGGCCGCACGGGGGGCTCCGGCAATATTTGCTATCTGCGGGGCTCAACATCGGCAAAAGTGTTTACACTCAAACGTGGAGACTTTGGGCGAAATTCGTCTCATGAAATGACGTTACAACAACTAAGAGTGTTATTACAGGCCTCACTTCCACTCCCACTCCCACCATCGCCGCTGACCTTTGGAATATCTCCTGAGAACTAATATTGTTTGTGTTCCTACTTCTATTAGTGTACTACCCCATACTCGTACATCTGATGAGTGAACTTATAATTATAAACTTGTTGAGAGTACACAACAATTAAGAAAACTGTCTTGTCGTGTTGTGCTGTACTTAGTATTATACAAGTTTCAGCTTCAACCCTTACTACATGTCCCTTACTACATGGAACAGCTGTTCTGTGATTTGTACCTCTGATGAGTTGATCGGAATTATTCAAATAAAATTATAAGAAGCACATTGTGTTGTATTGTTCTCACACTCTCGGTCTGTTATGAAATACGTTTGTTCGATAATGAAAGATAAATTATATCAGAATATGAGTGGAAAAAAATATGCATGTTTAGGTAGCGTTTTCCATTTTCTATGAAAATTCATTTCATTAAATAAATGAAAATCATTGAAGTGTTATGTCTTATGTATTAATAGTGTGATTAATTGCTCACATTCAGAACTTCGCCAACTGCCTGTGCCGGGCTGTGCTGTGAACAAATTGCTCGTGCAGCTATGCCCTACACTGTGTGTGATAACTAACTCCGCCGTTTATTTCCAGGAAATCATTTCTCTTGGCGCCGAGTGCAAGAAGCAGCAGCAGAAGCCAATAATACTGTGTGATAACAAAAGTTGAATTTTGCAGCGATTTTCCTCCCGCTACTACTCCAACTGCTCCCTGCACGGCGTGCAGCAGGTGCGGCAGAACTCCTGCGAGCAGACCTACATCTAGCGGCGCACCCCCTCCCTCCCTTCCTTCGCCTCTCCCTTACTCTCATCTCAAGTTGGAACCATATTCTTCTCGCTGTATCGAGTGCTGATATTACTTGTGCATTGAGGGTCCGAAGCAGCACAGGGAGCCACTTGCACAGCGTGTTTATAGTCTGTGCACTAGATAAGATCATTCGTAATGATATTATTCTTCTACTTAAATTACTTGTGCATTCGATTATTGTTTTTCTGGTTTAATACTTTTATAATTATTATTTTAATAACGTTAAAATTAATAATAGTGAGCGTTACATCAAACTTAAAAGAATCAATTTGTCGAGTCCGTCAGATGCTCCCCTCCCCCCGCCCCTCCCCCCGCGGGTACAGCACAACAGGTTTCCCGCCGCTGCGGAGACTAACCAAATTGTCCCCTTTAGTGGAAGGTACGTGGAGCCGAAGGAACAGCGAATGCACCGCCCCACCCTGTTGTTGGTCGCTCTAGTTGGCACGGAGCACACACACACACACACGACCACACACTCCTCGCCGTACACCACATCGCTGGCCGCGGAACTGGAATGTCTACAAAGGAATCGCATTTCTAGTTGAGCTTGTGTTTTCTGAAGTCTGTTCAAATTCAACATTGCAAGGCATACAACCTGTTTGCATTTCTCTCCATTTATTCGGGCGTGTATTCTGGGATGAATTATTTTCTGTATATCAAAACCGTATGATTTACATAGCTTCCTAAATACGAAAATATCCCTATTTGTTTTTCATTCTCTAGTTGTGCATTTACAGAGGGTCACCTCTGTTAATGAGGCGCATCGTTTTTTATTGGGAGAATTGAACTTCGAACTTAATATGTTCTATGAGCTCTACTCTTACGGAGCGCGCCCACATCTCCATTTCGCTTGAAACTGTGCGCGGCGCTCAACAACTCCTGAGCTCATTGTTAACAATAAATGTTTTATAATACTCTGGTGTCGGTAGTCCTCTGGTGTCGGTAATACTCTGGTGTCGGTCGTCCTAATATTGCGGAAAACACTTGAGTCTCTAGTGACGCCCAAACTTTGTGAACATTCCGCAATTTTCTTCCGATTTCTTCTCCGCTTATGCACTCACTCGACTACTCGACTACTCCACTACTCCACTACTCCACTCGCTGTCACACTCACAACTCACCTTAGTTATCCTCGATCCTCGAGAGGGTCTCCCGCACCGCTTGTATGTACAGAGTACGGCTCTCGAGAGGACCGAGCCATGACCACGTCTTACTTCCTAATGGACCATTCTGTTTAACTGATTTTAATTACACCCGTTTTATTCTGGCGTTTTATTGCGATCCGATTTTACTCGCCATTAACACAGCTGTTAACTTTATGGGGAAGTTACACAAGTGACAAGGTAATGGGAAATATTTTTGTCTATAAAATGTTCAATATTAAATCTTGCTCTGGGAAATCTCTTAAAACAGCATAAAATGTTCCCATTATTACTATCTCGGGGATTAATTGCGAATGATTAATGTAAAATTGATTATTTCATTATTCATACAGAAACTAAAATGTCTTTAAAGGCGAATTGTTTCGGTGAAAATAAACCGTTTTCCGAATAAGAGAAGGGAAACTTATTATTACAAAGGAGGAGAATACTCCTTCACTTTGTATGCAATTTCAAAAGTAATATTATGTGAGAAGTTGCTTTCATATTTGAATAAAACAAAAGAATGAAACAATGCATTCAAACATTTCCTTTAAATTCGTATTTCCTTCCATCGCACGAGCTGGAGAAATGAGTTCTCTTTGAAGATGCTGCATGCGCACGAGGCTGGACATGGAGCTCTTCCTCTCATCCATTTGTACAAACGTCATCCTGTTTTCTATCTCGCCTCGCCTCGCCTCTACTCCGAGTAAATGCTTGATATCTAATATTTTACATTACGTAGTTAGATAATCAAATGATTTTACTGAAATCTCTTGATGGAAGTTCATTTTAAATAATAATTAAATAAAACGATGTTTTTTAACTACTTCCACTTTTGTCTTTATTTAGACAGCGACCGGTTTCGCCAGGCTCGCTGGCATCGACAGACTGGTCACCAGACCAGTCTGTCTGGCGAAACCGGTCGCTGTCTAAATAAAGACAAAAGTGGAAGTAGTTAAAAAACATCGTTTTATTTAATTATTATTACGTAGTTAGTTTTGAAATTTTAAAAGTTTGACTTTTTCGAACAAAATTGAAGCGTGGTCATGGATATTAAAATGAGACCCCTGTATACTTTTCTCTCATCACACAACCGAGTGTCGTTCATCCGTATTGTCTACTTATTCAGCTGACCCTGTGCTGTCCTGTATCTGGTAGCGCTGTCTACCACCAAACGACCATTTACTGCTGGAGTGATCCAAAGATTTGAAAATGTATGCTCTTCTTCTTTTTCTCTTAGATATGAACTGTAAATTGCGGTTAAATTCTTTGGTTGAAGGCATAAAACACTGTATTAAAATTTTAATGTTTTCTTATTATTCGTTTCACATTGGGTGAAACAATTGCACGGAAGTAGCATCCAGCGTATTCAAATCGAAGTTTTGGTGTTTGAATGCAATTATACGTATTTCCAAATATTTTTAACCGATGCTGCAATAGATTGCGTCAGAACACAGCTAAGCCTAAAAAAATTGTGCCTTATGTTTCAATTCAATATTCCAGTTCGACTGATTTTATATTGAGACGAATGCGAGTTTAACGGTAGACAGCGCCTCCTAATTGGCTGAGTGTTTCTTGATCCTAGGTCGTGTCTGCGGCGAGAGTTGCCTTTGTTCCGTACTGATTGTTCGCCGTAGACTGCATCCCGGAACCTTGTGACGTCACACTTCGTCTATTGTCTTTGTTCACTCTGTATTTAGGTACTTTCTTCTCGAACCCGTTTCATGGCTCTGAGTATACCGCGTAGTACATCAGTTCTCCTGTAGTTCCTCCTTACCTTGACTGACCCAAGTGCAAGAAAAGTGCTCCAATTACAACAGTAAATTTGTTTTTATTATTTCTCAGAGAGTGTGATGCTTTCGTGTTCAGTGGATAAGATCGTGTACCAAATATACACTCTCTGAGAAAATGTAAGTTACACTCGTTAACACAGATTGAAAACAAATCCAGATCACGGGAAGAAAACACCCCGCTCCTTCCTCAAGATGTTTTATGATAGACATTATAGAAAGTTTAATAAATTAAACCCTATCTTCCCAGTACACCTCGGATGAATAATTAATCCTTTAAGGAAAAAAATGTTTCTTAAAATAGAGTATTCCGCGCGCTCTTCCTTCTTGAAAAGAAATACAATTGGTCTGAACTTTTGACGGGAGCACATATTACGAGATTGTTTTAATATACAAGTTTACATAAATTCAATTCGAGCTACTTTTTTTCACCAAATATTTTGATATTTCATATTCCTTAGTATTATGACAACTTTCCTTTTTCATTTCGTATTTTATGATAATGTATTGTTAGCAGTATCCACGTCATGTCTCAATTGTGTCACTATATCTACTATGCCTAAAAAATCTGTTATTCTTGACTTCAATGAGAAAACGTGCATTTTGTGAAATAACTTATGTTACACGCCATCTATCGTCACCACAACCTCGCCCCGCCATATTTTATAAATACGAGTACACACAGTACGAGTATAGCAATTATATAAAGCGTCCTCCATTATCAAGAGCGCGTGAAGCTCAAGTCTTACAGCCGAACATTTCGAAAGGCTATAAAGAATATATAGAGCAACTAAATATAAACAACTCGATCAATAATTCAGCAACTATATCGCAATAACACATTATGGTACAGAAGACTTGTGGTGACGGTATGACGTCATATTGTATTTATCGTATGTTTTCAGAACTGGTAAGTAAAACTTTGTCCATATTGTAGCGTGAATGTGTAAGTCACCATTCACTATTTTGATTTTTATTATTTTTAAATAACAAAACTCCTAATACAAGTTTAATTGTAATTTAAACGATCGACTTTAATCGATTGTTCCTAAAAAGCCATATTCTCTAGAGTCGGTGTTTCATACGGTAGTGCCAATGCTTATGGTCGATTACTAATCTTTCAATAGAGTTAACTAGCGCAGTATTTAGCCTGACCAAACTATAATAGTTAGCGCCGCACACGCCCGCGGAGCAGGCCGTCATCGCTCGGATTATTTTACAATTTAGCTGGAGGCAGGTTGATCCCAGTCTTAATGAGGGGTCGAGGGGAGGCGGCCATAATTGTCTCAACTTGTCAATCAATGGACAACCTCATTTTGTAAACGACAGTTTAAGTCGTCACTTTTTACTCGTAAAACTGATGATAAATGTAGTTTGAACTCATTATGAATTAAACACCTTTTTCCACTTTTCAGATTATCTTTCTCGACATGTTCAATAATTATTATTATACTTTCATCATCGGGATAACAATATTAACAAAACCGAAATAAAATGAGACGGATAACACAGAACGTAAAATAACAAAACATAACAAACCATCACGCCATTACCCCGGAACGGTAAGATTTCCGTGTCAGATGTCTTGACACACCTCTCTAGTTTTCTCCACATTCATACAGCGAGGCATCTAACATGATCGATCTTTGAAATATGATTAATTTGGTTATGCCATGTTTTCTTCGATCTTAACTCCGCACTCCATTCACATCCTTAACGTATACTTTCTTAACCATTCTTTCTTCATCAATACGTTTCATATTCATTCATCTGTGAATCCTTCCATAATTTTGTTCATAATACTTTCTTCCGCTCTACATTCCTTCCTAATATCAATCTTTGAAATGCTCTTACGTCGTTTTATCACACATACGACCTTCGTTGGCGAGTGGTAAGTGCTATGACTGCCACCCCGAAGGTCCCGGGTTCGATTCCATGCGATGGCAGGTGACAATAAAATGATGATAGATTACCTACCTCTCACATGTCAAGAGAATTAAAATGATAGCTATACCCTTTACATCAATTTGGCTCGCGCTGTAATGATGTTAAGAACGATTCAACAAAATAATAATAATACGCCTAAGGGATGTTATCTATACCGCATTTATTCTGCTCTAATCCTTTTTTTGTCAGTTCCATGCTTCACTTCCATAAAAAAGGGTTGAAACTAGAACTCCGTTAATAAGACTACCAAAAAAGGGTTAATGTTTGTGTTATATTTTTTTTATAAGTATCTTCTAAAAAAGCTTGTTTCTGTTTATTTAATTTGTCAATTACAAACTCGTGTATTCACCATCGTCGCTCTTGTTAGTTTCTGGTCCTTGCTATATCCCTCATTTCATTTTGGTTTGTTTATATCGTTCTCCAGGTGATAGAGATATAATAGATTCGGAACATGTCGAGAAAAACAATTTGAATAAAATAAATAAATCACAATTATAGAAGCCCACAGTGAATAGGTAAACACGCCGTCAAGGAGCTCAGCAGTCCGCAGACTTTGTGCCACATCCGAGTGTCTCAACATTCTGGCACTAAATTTAAATTTGCGCGTCGGAGGAGTTATTACCCGAGAATGTGTAATATTACAATCCGGAATAAAAACGATCGTTGCTGGTCGTAAAACCGCTACACTCCTTATGTTATACGATGTATGTGTCTTATACACCAGGAGCGGATCTTTGATTCCGTTCAAGAAATTAACTGTTTAAAATAGAGTTTTACGTCATTAAAAAAATTAATTAATTATTCAATATTCAGTTTTAATTAAATAGTCCATTGTTTTGGCCGAAACACTATGATACTTCAACATTATAAACTGTTAAATTAAAAAAACTTTGTTTTATGTATCACAATTGTATTTTTATTCTACGCGACAGCTGTTTCGTTGACCTATGTTGACATCATCAGGTGTTACTGTATATTACTGTATACTGTGTATATCAAATGTCAATACACATAAAGGTTCGAAAAATCACGAAAATTAGACATTTGATATATTAGGTCCTTACATATGAAATTGGCGTTTTGCCGTACTGGCAACTTTGATCTCAAATATCTTCTCTTTGGTTAGGAATTCCAAATTCAAATTTATAGTGTGGGAAATTGATCGGAGTCCATCCAGTCAGAGTCGTCACGCCCGCGGTACAGATCAGTCGAGCTCTCCTTCTGTACTGTACGAGTACCGTACGAGTAACACATCCACACCCCGCTCCTGTATTACCTCTCTATCACGGGAGGGTGCCGGGGATCACACTCGATCTCTTTCCTAATGTTATTAACTATCACGCCTTCTCCCACACTGTTCTCTTCTGGCGTACTTCTCTCGTTTCCTCAACATTCATACATCGTGTCTTGCGAGCACGTCGATCACTCTGACTTTTCACGTGGTCGGCATTTAATTTTTTCGTATTCCTCTATTTCTAGTTCCGTTAACATATACATACTTTATTTACGCATTCGTTATTTCCATGTGGCCAAACCATCTTAAAAATCCTTTCATTATTTTGTTCATAACACCTTCATTCGAACTGCATTCACTTCTTCATTGAAAAAAATATATATGAAATTAATAAAAATGTATCTCCCTAGTATCACTTATACTCGTATAATATCGGTTTCAATAAAATAATCGTTCATTTACAATACAATTTAAAGTAAAAATAATTACGAGTACATTAAATAATAAAGAATTTTTTATAATTCACAAAAGACATAATTTTAACGAATTGTGTACGCTTTACTAGGGTCCATTTTACAACGATATATTTTTATATCCCACAAATAAAGTCAAAAGAACAATTATGAGGAATACTCTAGATGCAGAAAATACAAAAATGGATTAAATTTGGGCTTCAAATTAACAAGATACACGTACGAGTATATAGAATATTCGGCTGAAAAGAGTTCGAAAATAATTTTATAATTCGAAAACCAAAAAGAAATATTATATTTCAAAAATTATACCTTCGGGAGAATTATAAGGTACATAAAATTTTCGTTTTCCAATGATAAAATGTAGGTCCGTAACATATTTAGTATCAGTACGTTTTTGGACAGTTTTATGATAGAATTCGATAATTATATGTTTCGTCACGCCATGCCGGGACATTTTCAAGTGTCACTCTTATAAAATATCATTCAATTTCCATTCGCACTAAGCTAAATACTTAATGAGGGACTTTAGACCATTGTTTGACCAGCGATGAATATCTTATGAACGTGTCGTGATATAAAAGAGTTTTCACCTATACTTCATTTAATATTATTTTAATTTTCGAGGTACTCAAGGCGTTAACTAGGAATTTGACAAAAATGATTTCTTACATATTAAAACGCTAATGTTTAGCTGCTGACCTACACAAGTTTCAGAGATACGAGTATTATAGTTATTTGCCAGGTATATCATGAGGGATTTAGTTTATGAAAATATGAACTCAAAAGCAGCAAAAACTTTATTTTAATCAACAAAAGCTTTTAAACATATGCTTAACATTTTACAGTGTTTTGCTTTATCAATAACAAATGAATATAAAATTGTAGGAGGCAGACCTAGAGGAGCAGGCAGCAGGCAGCAGGCAAGTGTGGAGCAGCCTCTTGCGGCGTGCCGTCTCCGGCTACACACGTCACTGGCCCGCGCCCCCGCGCCCCCGGCCCGCCCCCGGCCAGCCCGAGCCATCAAAGTGCCCAGCCGCTCGGATGCAAATCGGCTTGGTTCACGGCTTGCTTCACGTGGGACCCACGGGGGCGTAGCACTTTATTGATTTAAAAATAGACACACAGGGGGCGCGTTATATTTATCACGCCTCGCGGGCCACCCCGCAGGCGGCCATGTCCTCCTCACTACACAGGAGTTTACCTATTTATAAACCTATATCGATACAGGCGGCGATCTTGGAAAAATATCTCTTATCATCCCTTCTTATAGATACAATCGTATTACAAATTCATAAAGGTCTCATAGTTTTCACATTTTTCAACCCCACTTTGGTAACTTCGAGAGGTTATTTTAGGAAGAATTCCAAATGACGACCGTTAAAAAAGTTTCCAAATATTGCGGCTTGTTGAGCTCCAGTTTATGATAACCTAACGAGATTACAACTTCATTATCAATCAAAAAGAGTTTAAAAGCGAAGCTTCGGGGTTCTTAAGTAAACAAGAATATTCTGTCCGAGATAAGGAGGCATTTTTGGAATTTCTATATTCACTTTCATTTCAATTCGCCTCATTTTTTAATTCATCTATTTTTAAATTTCCCTTAACCTACAAAATTCGATTATTAGGTACTTATGTTTTGTTGACAGAAATAATGAATAATAATTATAGAACACCCAGTTTATCGGGTTTACTTAAGTGAGTGGAAATCGGTCGGCTGATTGCGGGATACGATTTGTGAGAAAACTGAATTAATGTAACCCTCAACAGTTGGCACAAAAATGAAAAAAATATGTTAACGTTTAACACACTTACAGCTACTTATTTTTAAAGTACGGTTAAGTTGTGTTTACTCGAGAACTTTCCAATGATCCGCTCGCAAGAGATAGACACATCTGTGGCGGCCTATAGTAATATAGTATAATATATTCTTTTGGGGACTCTACAGCCAGTGTGTGCGTATTCCTGGAATACGCGCGAAAGAATAAATAATACTCTCGTATTATCGGAAGTACTCGTGTTATACTCGTATTTGCTCTAGAGGAAGCCCTCCGATTCCTTTTGCCGTGCAGCACTCTCGCAACCTACATCACCACTTGAGCCCATTCACCGCTTGTCGCTAGAGAAAACTGTTAGCATAACCGACTTAAAAATATACATCTATTGTTCGTCGCATTAACACATATGCAGGACAATCTTACATAACCCGGAATATATTATGAATGCATATTAATATGATATTCGATATTTATGTTTTTTAAATAATTTGAAGGCACTTTTCTACTTGTTTATTCACCATTTTATGTTTGTTTTATCAAACCAACCGGTTTCGCTCCCGCCGGAGTTTCGACAAGGTTATAAAACAAACTGTGTCTTTTGTAACCCTGACAAAGCTCCGGCGGGAACGAAACCGATTGGATTGATAAAAACAAAAATAATGTGACGATAAAACAAGTAGAAAAAAGTTTCTACGGTGATGCCACACCACAAGTTAGGTGCTTCATACGAAATTTAATGTTTTTTAATTGAAAATTCTTGGTAGAAGATCATTGTAAATAATGAAAATAATATAAAATTAATAAATAAAAATTATTTTTATAATAATATATACATTTTGTTGTATTCTATTTGATTTTAAGATTTGAAGGGTTTCGGCAACATGCTGGCATCTTCTGAGACTTGCCCTTGATTCTATCATTCTGGTCACAGTTCATTCAATCACACATTCGGTCTAGCGCCTTCTTATATCCTGTGTGTGTTTGGTAGGTTTTGTGTGTTATTTTCATGCCTCACTAAACATCTCGTATATCATCTTAATCTAAAATACTCGTAATATAAATACGGGCGGCGGGTGCAATCTCCCTGTGCGCGCAGGTGCTGCACCGCTAGCGAGCGCCGCTAACTTCAGAACGGGCTTCACTTCACTTTACTGACGATCCCATCCATCCAATTTGCGGTGCACTTGCCCACCTAACGGAGTGTCTGCTAACAGTTCCACGTGGAATATAATATGCACCCCACCCCACCTGGCGGGTCTTGACTTGTGCACTGACTAGAGCTACGTAGATTCTTCTCGTACTCGTAGTTTGCATACATTACAATAGTTGCCTAGACATTTCCTTGGTTATTACGTCCGTAAAAATTGTATTCGGTGGTGCCCTGGTTTCTCGTTTTTCAATGAAATGAATCAAGTTTAAACAGATGTTGAATTTCGTTTCTTAGCGGGTAGTTTCCTTCCTACGGGGTAAAATATTCGCGCCTAATAATCCAATAATATAAGCGGGTAGTCAGGCTCCGCCGTTGTTTGTCGAAAGTGTTCGCAATTCTGTCGCCGTGAAGTTCCCGGCCATTCTTTGACTAATTTTCAAAACAACGCAACACTTTTACGTTCTTGTTCAAACAGTTTGGCGTGTTAATTTTACGGCAGCGAGGAGGTGTGTTTAAAGTCGGCACACCGAGACTTGCCGAGTACATCTGGCGCGGCGCCTGAATAACGAGCGTCTCGGCGGAGCGGTGCGGGCGGGGGTGTCGGCTAGGGGTGGGAGCGGCGGGGACCGGGTCCCATCGCAGTCACGCGGGACCCGCTCTCATTCAAATTGCCTCTACTCCTATGCATCACTTAGGGAACCAGATAAAATCCGTTGACAAATACGTTTGAATTTGTACAAGAAAGATAACAGATTCTTCCAGATTATTTTATCCACCTTTTTACTGAAAATAAAACATTCTAACCGAATAATTACAAACACCGACTTCCATACGACGGTACCTACCGAAGCGGGGGACTTGTATGTTATACGTTAGAATATCGGATAGCCAATTAAAAAGACACGTATTTCTGTAACTGTGAAACTGTTGTTACACGTATCGAAGATTTTGAACAAGAAGAATTCTCCGATAATATGTAGATGTGTGTTATTTATTTCCGTGGTGAGACCTATAATACTTACAACAACATTTCAACATTAATAATAAAACGATTTTTCGAGTTTAAATCTTTATCTTATTCGTCGATTCAGAAGATACGTTTGCAATGGATATTAAAGCGGGATGTATTTTACTATTTTAGTTTATCTAAAAGTTTCTAAGAAAAATAATTATTTGTTGTTCCTTTTCCATCCCACTCCGCAAGTAATTAATATTATAAAAAATACATCAGTGTCCTTTTTATTTTCCATTCAAAGTGAGTCGCTAACGAAATCAGTGGTTCGGAAATGCCTTCGAGTGAAGTTAGATGGGAATTATTTTTTTCAGCGTAAGTCGTTCATTACAAGCCCAAAATAAATGCGTGAAGGCGCCACAAATTAAATTTCATATTTTTTTGCTGGATAACCTTAGGAAACAACAGTGTTCGGTCTCTCGTTGTTTTTATTCATACAACACGCGACGAAGATTGCTTCAATCTCACGAGGAAAGTGCAAAAGTCGCCTTCGAAATCAACAAGGTCAAAAATGTCATCAAGATATTTCTAAGAATGACTCCATGTGAAACTTGTTGGACAGAACCCTCTTGTGGCTGCAGTCAGTTTCTGTTAACTCGGAATCATCATGGTCCATGTTGGGTTATTGATCCTTCATAAGCCTAGCGAGTATTCGGGACACCCCGGGTATTTACAAATACATAATTTTGTAGTTTCGCTGAATATCTCAGATCTTCTGAGTCCATGCGGTGCCTCATTTCGTTTCTTATGATATATCCTGATATAATGAAAATAAAAATGATGTGTAAAAAATCTTTATTAAATGCATATTTAGTTAAAATCCACTAATGTTTGTGTCTTCGACCGGTGCTGTCGAAAGCGGAAAAATATCAGTGGATTTTAACGATATATACATTTAAAAAATATATTTTACAAAAAATATATATTTTAATTATATAAAATAAACTTCTACCGTGAAATTTCAAATAACAACATTAAGTATTTCCTGATGATTTATTTTTAAAGTGTGCCATTTTGAAAAATTAATTACCCCAAGGGCGCGCTAGGAAAAGACTGACCAAACAGTAGTCTTCAGTTGGCACTTAAATTTAACGTCCCTCAATACTAACAGGTAGGTTATTCCATGCCAACGGACTCACGCCCACGGCGCGGCGCTCAAAACAAGATCGTAAAAACTTGCTTTATTAACTCTGATCTGATTATTTTGTAAACGTCGCCTTTCTGTTGGCATGGGTGTCACACAGAGGTCTCAAATGTCTCTGGTGTCGAGCCTTAAACTCTGTCAAACACAAATTGTAAATATTAATCTCGCTCCTGGATTCTAAGCCAGAGAAATTCCTCCAGGAAGGGTGTGATATGACGATATTATTATATAAGAATTGCTGGACGTGAGTGGATGAGAACTTTAGAAAAGATGATGCTTTAGAAAAAAAGGCTTGCGTTCAGCAGACAGACGGCTGATAAGAAGAGGAAAGAAGTTTAACATCGAAAAAACGAATAACGCGTTTAATTAACAATACTTTTAGTAAATTTAGCTTTATATAACTAATATAACTAATCTGCGATTTAAAATTGTTTTTTATTTCCTCTATTCATTTTTGAAAACTAATTAATTGAATGATCAGTTGAAATTTGAAGAAGCAAAATATTTGCGATAATACGAATATAATAATTATTTTGTCAAGTCATTTGTCTAATATTCTATCGTTTCCACCCTCCTCTTCGCCGAGAAAGTCCTCGGCTCGATGGTAATTGCGATTAATGTGTACGGCTGGGCAGTGAGCACGACCGCCTTCAAGTTTTATCTCCAGTTGGCCCTTGCTTTGCTTGATGAATTTATGTCCTCAATTATTATTCCCTTATTATCCCCTCGGCTTCCTGTTCCCTTTTACCATACTTTTCGCGTGTTCAATCACCTATAATTTTGTAGTTTTTCCGTTCACGTATTTCTAATAGAAACATTTTAATTTTCTGCCTGTTACTTGAGCAAAATGTGAAACTCCTGAATAAATATTTAATATTGACTTACTATTATTAGTAGGGGTTTTATAAAATGTAACTAATGACATTTTGCTAACGCCCTAGCAATGTGAGACATGTTACTCCTATTAAATATAATTTAAGCTCTTCAAAACTGACATTTTCGTCAATGTACTCGTAAAACCTTTTTTTCTTTTAATAAACATTTGATCGGGGACAACCAATCTGATATCATAGCGTGACCATTTTGTCCCCTGGCAATCCCAGCAGCAGTATCTGATTTTTCTCACACGCTTTATGCAACCTTCCTACTTAGCTTATCCTTGGCCTTCATTAAGGGAACTCTGAGTTTTGTTCAGAGAAGTTCATTGCGTCCGAACTTGTCAAATGTTTTTTTTTTTTTTATATTTGCATTTAAATAATTGTTGCCTTCGCGTTATGCAAAAATCATTTAAATGGGTTTCATGAATTGATCCGAGTTGCCTATCTGACTTCCACCCATTGCGGTTGTAGTTGTGTATTATGGTTGTAGGTATGACGAGTAGCTCCGTTCTAAATGTAGGCGGAGCCTCAAAGCTTTCCGAAACGTAATCAGCCGCTTGATCGCTATTACAAGCTGATCCGAAAATAACTATCTTTGTGGAGTAATGAGTATTGATGATGGCACTTAAATCCTGACACTACAGGGTGGCCTGCACTTGTAAAACTGTGGATCGTGTTTCGGGACTGCCGCCCCACTTATTATCCCCAACCCCCGGACCCCACTCCGCTCCTGATTTCATTTGACCCCTCCGCACTTCCGTATATAATTTATACTCTGCGATGTTTTATTTGCGTAATTTATTACGAGTTACATACGCCGGAACTTTTCTTAATGGGTGCAAAAATACTCGATTTTATATAAATTTACTGCGTTTAATCCTATTACCATTTGATCCGGCGAAATTTAGATGTTATTCTTTTAACCTTTCATAATTACTCAAGTTTTTGAAATGTAATAAGAATTGTGTAGAATGAATTGTTAAGTTCAAATGACTTTATGGATTTCGGAAATCGAGTAGAGTCGCTACTTGGCACGAGTAGGTACTTGGAGGACTGGACGTCCCTACACCATGATTATCCACACAAAAATATACGAGGTATGTTCAAAAAGTATCACGAATTTTGAATTTCCGCCAGTTACGTATATTCGATTTTTGATTTTTTTGTGGCGTTATGTTGGTACTCATGTCTCTCACTTATGCCGATAAGTTCGGCCAGTTTGAATATTCAGTTAATTTTTGAGAGCCACTTTGCTTGCACGTGTTTTGGCTCGTCTTCGATTTTTGCCCACTCCAAAAAAATGGATCAAAGAATCTGTATCAAATTTTGAGTGAAAAACAAAATTAAGTCCCCGGACGCATTCCGAATGTTGACTGTGGCATATGGTGAAGCTATCTTGGACCAAAGCAACGTTTATCGGTGGTACAAAATGTTCTCAGAGGACCGAGAAGATGTGAACGAAAAAGAGCCTGCCGGACGCCCGAGCACGTCAACAACAGACGAAAACATTGATGAAGTGAATAACATAGTATTGGCCAATCGTCGAATCACCGCTAGAGAAGTTGCTGAGGACTTAAACATATCGCTTGGCTCGTGCCATTTGATTTTTACCAATTATTTGGGCATGAGATCGGTCGCCGCGAAATTCGTACCAAAATTGCTCAATTTCGCATCTGCTTGTGCGCGAATTTTTGGCCAAAACAACACACCAATAATGCCGCAGCCACCGTATTCCCCAGATCTGACCCCTGTGACTTTTTCTTGTTCCCGAAACTGAAGAGGCCCATGAAAGGACGACGCTAGGCTACGATTGAGGAGATAAAGACGGCATCGAAGGAGGAGCTGAACAAGATCACAAAAAATGATTTTTTGGGGTGCTTCGAGGATTGAAAAAAACGTTGGCACAAGTGTATAATATCTGGTTGGGATCACTTTGAAGGGGACAAAATAGAAATTCATGAATATATAAATAATTTTTGAAAAAACACAAAATTCGCGATACTTTTTGAACAGACCTCGTATTATAAATTATAAGGACCCATTTTTTATGTTTTTACACCACTTTATTTTGTTTTATAGAACCAACCGGTTTCGCTCCCACCGGAACTTCGTCGGGGTTGCATACACAAATAATAATAATATGCATAAACAAACTAAATAATTATTTGTTTTAATTTAGAAACACTGTTATTATACGCATCATATGGTTTTACAAACAACTGATTTCATTTAATAATATTGAAATATCACAGTTTTTAAATAATTAAATAACAAAAACTGGTCAAAATTATAGCATATAGATTGGAGTGACATCTCCAGGCGGTTTCTAGCAATGCGCTAATGGCGGTAGCCTTTCACATTGCGTTAAAAAGATCTTCTGCTTAAGGCTTAAAATACAATCTTCATAGATGGCGTTAGTGTATAGATTGAATAAACTACCATGCAAAGGGTGGTGTTGCAGATTAACATATATACAACTTCCAAAAAAATTGTCAGACATGGTGGTCATAAGAAAAAAGATGGAATGGGGAATGTTGTATTACATAAAGCGTGCGCTTAACCCAGCCAATGACAGGTCATAAGTCCTGTAAACACCTCGATCAACCTTATTCTGTTTCCAATTTGCATCTTCGTCTCTATTGAGATACAATTAATTCTTGAATTAAATAATCGGGTGGTGGTCTAGAAGATAGAACGCTTGACTCCTAATCTAGTGGACTTGGGTTCGAGCCTGGACACGACCAGATTCCTTCTTCATAATAATGAGCTATTTTCTGCTCATATTGAAGATTGTAAAATAAATTCTAATATCATTGATTTAAATCTTTGATGTTAGTCTTTTTTTTAAAAAGAAAAATATATATATTAATAATATAAATTGGTCTATTTTTTAGTTTCACAACAAGTTTGCAGTAAAGTAAAAAGTATAATAATTAAATTAAATTAAAACAATTCAAATTTCGGTTTAAGATTTGTATTATTTTTTTGCGTGTTACGCATTGAAAACATGGGGCCAGAAAAGTAAGATATTAAAAAGTAATTAGATTTTACTATTCCGGAGACGGGGCAGGCTTCATAACAAACACCCTTTAGAAATGTGACTGAGATTTTCCACCGCATAATAAATACACACACCTACTCGTAATAAAGAGACAAATGTCGCGGATAGTTACAGCTCTCACAGTTGAGCGGCTTGCGGTTGGTCGATCCGATTGCCAGATTGACTGGCGGATACTCCATGCCAGAGGTGAGGGAAGATGATTGATGGGCGGCATTATCCGCGCCTGATTATTTAACGAGACCTTTTAGCCCCATCGCCTTCCACTCGGAAGCTTCCATCTTCCTCCAGCGCCACCGCGAACCGCGACATTAAATTTATTACCATATTTTACAAACCTCAGATTCATTGCGGAGCAATTCTCGCAAATAGGCCTGCAATCAATTTCACGTGGAACTACCGCGCGCCCCTTGAGATACCCAACATATTATACTATCCCTTTTAATACTGTTACTTTATCTTAAAATAGACTGGATATTCAACGTGTAGGTACTAGAATACATGAAACAATCCTTTTGGAACGTGAATTTTTTTGTTTTATTAAACGTTTTAGAATGTAGTTTTATATTCTCTTAGAATTGACGTCCTTCGTCTTGCAAATCAGTAGCAAGAGTTGAGATCAATATTTAAAATATATTTCTTCTATATTCGCGATCACTTTGTGTTGTTAATTCACATTTGAATTACGTATTTAATATAAACTAATGAGTTTACATAAATCTCTTGATGGAAGTTAATTTTATTGTTATTAGAATGTACGAATTCTAATTATAATATAATATGAATTCTAATTCGTTTCGTTTAATAGTGTTAATGTGCGGAAAAGTCTCCCTTAATAATTCTCAATAAGTTTTTTTATGATTTATTTACTAAAGTTTCATAAAATTTATTTATATTTTGTATTGTTTCTTAACAATTCAGTGATTGATACAAAAATGTCGAATGTATGGTAAACGTATTATGATATAATAAAACAGCCTCTACCATAGTATTCCTGATCAAAAAGAAACAAGTTATAACAAGTAGAAGTAATCACTTTTATTTCCTTTGAACATGTTTCAAGAGAATTTGTCTTCTCCTAATACTCCGCTAAGTAACGGTAGGTACTTTTTTTTATATTGTCATTTTAGAAGAAATATACGGTGAAGCACTGCTAGTGTCAAAGTAAACGAAGGTCTTTCAGTCTGATTTGATATCAACAAAGGTGTCAAACAAGGTTACGTAATGCCCCGTGGTTGTGTCATACATGTATATATTATATATGGGCAAGTGTATGAAAAAGGTGGAAGGATTGGGTGCAGATGCCAAAATGAGCAGATTGTCAGTAAGCCGTCTGCTCTATACAGTTGTCGCTGTGCTAGGGTCAAAGCACCAATTAATGACCGTTTGAGGTTCAGCTTGTACTGAAATCCACATTAAAGGCATTAATTTCATTATTTCAGTGTACAAAATAAAATAAAACAATAAAAAACACATTGACTTCTCTAAATTCACAAACTTTTTTTATTGAAATATGAGTATTACTATTAAAATTAATATTTCTCTAAAAAAATAGCACAATCACCAGTAATTGACCACTTCAGGTTATATTGATACAATACATAGATTTTTTTACATTGTCACATTATGAAACACCCTAACATATAAAAATATGTAAATATTCAAAGAATTCCACAAGGAATAACATTCTAAAAACACTTACCACACTTTTCCTTATAAAAAACTACTAACAATCTCAGAACAACAACGAGAAGACGCACTTTTACCGTTTGACAAGGCACAGTTCAAAACTGATAGTTTTGTTTCTTACCAACAGTTGTCTCTGCCTACCTCTTTTGTCATAGTTTCTTGGGATTAAATTTTTTGACTGGACACATAGAGCAATTATTATTGTATTTTGTTTTATTAACCAACGGTCATTTACTGGGGGGCGGTCAAATACTGGTGCTTCGACCCTACTTGCATACTATGAGCATGGCTTAGTGCCTAGCATATATAAGGTACATATGTACATATGCAAAACGACTCGATGTTGTATGTTAACATGTGCAAAGTAATGATTTAAAAAAGGAAGCATGGCTGTCTGCGAAATAAATGTAAATGGTGAAATTCTGGAAAGTATTTGTGAATACAGGAAGTATGGTTTCAGAGAATAGGCGAGTGGAGATGAATATTTAAAGAAGATTTGAAACAGGCAATAACGTGAATGGTTCATTTTAAAGTCGTTATCGCCAACAAAGTATGCGGTCCACAATTGTGTTCCTATACCCACCCTATGAATGGAAATAAAGCATGAAACTGGTAAGAGAAGGATGAAATTAGAATAAATGCGATGGAAAATAGATCTCATAGACGAAAGTATGCTAAATCTCTATGTTGGGTCTTCTTCTCCGGTCTCAATCTGATGATTGGTCTGCAGCAAGGCGACGCATCTCCTCTTCCACTCCGCTCGGTCCTCGGCTACTCTCTTCAACTCCGCATAAGAGGTGCAGTCCATATCATATGTAGGGTACGTGTGGTAAATCTATTTTCAGGGTGCCAAATGCGGATATACGAAGTGAATGCAGTGTGAATGAAAACAATATAATGAAATGTTCATTATGATGGTTTGGACACGTGGAAATAAATAAGAAATATTTGTAAGGAAAGTATACATTCACGCTGTGAATGGAGCAATAAACAGAAAAGACCGAGAAAAATGTGACAATTAATTAAATTAATCAAATTATAAAGTCGATTACTTGAGAAGTCGGAGAATCGACATGCGTGCATGACCCCGATGTTTGAATGTTGAAGAGGCAAAATAAGTGTATCAGAAATGAATAGTATGGCGGTCCATTATTGATACGTACGTAACCGGCGTGATGGTTAGTTATATGGTTTATATATACCGTATACGGTACATATTTCTCTTGGAAATCGAATATTGGGGTGGATGCCGTCATTTGCCGAAAGACAACTAAAACGCGAAATGATACATGTGCCAGCAAGCGCCTAGAGTAGTATGGTAGACGATGGCTGAATTTAAAATAAAATGCGCGTATGTATGCGGGGATGTGTCCCGGAGAGGAGATAATCGGGTCCCGGCGGCGATAGAGGGCATTCCCGAAGTTGGCACTAAATCACGTTCCGAGATAAGTTACCCCTTTTAGCAGTTCAAAAATTCGGAACACGCACCCGACGCACCGCGGTTCACCTGATAAATTAAGCGGCCATTTTCTCTTAATTAAAGGGACTCCCCCGACCGGCGCCCTGATTCCCGCCCTGCCAGTTTTTATATACGGGGACACTGGAATCCTCTCGCGGCCACCCGGAGCTGTGTTCCGCAGCACATTTCACTATCATACACTCAATTGAGGGAATAAAACTCTCGTCTTTTGTATACCAGCAGATGTTTGCTTTATTCAAAGGATGTCTCGAAAGCGAAGTGTTTCCGTATTTGGGTTATTCATACCAGAGTAACACGATCTGTCGTGGGTCGCATTCGGTTTTCATAAATACTCGTATGTGCGTGCCTACAGGACTAACACCAAATCGTTCGAAATCTAGTCATGGTTTCACCATCGTATACGAATTTGTGGCATTCGTTTTAGATTAAAATACACGCGAGGCTTTAAAATAAAAACTAATATTCAAATAACTCGTAGGTTTGATAAAAAATCAAAGTTTGGTATTGACCACACTGCGCAGCATGGCATCTACTTGTATAATGGTCTAAATAAACCTGTCCGCGCGACGAATGACTTCTCCTCGCATGCTGCAGTACAGCGCGGCTAATTATGATCGAGCACATGCATGTACGAGTACACACATCTCCTGCGGCAGGTTTACACGCATTATCATCTAACTTGTCCTGTAGAATGTGATCGATCTAGTGAGACCCCCGAGAGGAGGGATTATTGGGAAATTATGAGATTTATGTGTCCCGTCCCTGGAGAGGCCTAACTCATTCTGGAACATTGTCCCATGGATGCTGCGAGCTGGGCCCCTAAAATATATTAAATCTCCGTTCGCAAAACACCACATAACTTTATATGTGTAGCGTCATTATTATACAACGCGATGTTCAAATCAATTCTTCTACCATTTCACAACACGATTTCATGCAAAAATCGTTATATTGTAAAATAAATATACAATGTTATACTTTCATATATTATATAATATAATATAATAAGATAAAATGGACTTAATCTTAAATCATTGTTCGTTGAGGCACACACTGTGTCTCTTCGATTTTAGAGGGCAAATGAAAAAAAATCTAATAGTTATGTTATTATCAACATACCTTACATATCATCATATATATAAGACGGGGACGACAGAGAAGAAGGTTCTGGAATGAGGCAGTTTCCTCAAGGAGGCAGATCTCAAGGACAGTTGGCAGTCCACTTCTCAAGAAGGAACCCGAAGCAGAGAGTAGCAGTGTAGAAGAAGGCACACAAACCGACCGCAGCTAGTTTGTCCTATAATTGTCATATCTGCGATATTGACCATCGATCCCTTCTATCCTTTCGTACATGAATATTAATACTTTCAACTATTTGAATCAAAGTCCTAGAATTTAATTGTCATAGCAGAATATATTTTATATGCTACACCAGCGAATAATTCCAAACACAGACATTATTTTTGGTTTAATCCATTAAGCTTAGATTATGAATCAAGATCGGTGTATCGATGATGACAGCAACCAAACAACATTATTTTTATAATTCTAAAATTCTACATTATCAGGCGTACTGAACAATAATCAAACAAAAGAGAAGTGTAGTGAATAAATCTAATAGCGAAATTAAAATAATGATTCATCAAACTTGACATTTCAGAATCAGTAATCTATTTAGTAAACATTTGAAATCCTAAGATTTACATGAGATGTTCCTCTGTCCTCTAAGAATCGTGTCTCGGAACCCCTAAATACTTCACTAAATGCCTGGTTATCATTATCAAAACCTTCCAAAACCATGCCGAGTACACAATGTATTGTATATTGAGGTAATCGGAGAAGTCAGATGATAAATATTATTGTCTCGATATGCATACTAACATGTTTATCGACTAGTAGCTGTACCTATCTGACATAATGTGAACCAGTGCGACTCTTACCAATGGGTTACCATATTTCTTCACATAATCGTTCACCAATCACGTCATGGAGGCGTGTGCGCGCCCAGTACCGACGATACTGAGGAACTGAAAACAATATACTCGTAGGTAAACTATTAGAAGATTGGAGGGTCAGACAAGCGACAAGCCTTCAAGCCGCTTCATTCGGCTCATTTGATAAGAAAAAGATGAGTATTAACAATTGATCGTTTTATTGGAAATTTATTAGCATTTATTGTCATGCTTCCGAAATCTTCTTCAATAATAGTATTCCGCCTCCCTCCCTGGCGACAGCCTCCCGGTGACAGCCTCCATTGCTTATGAAATATTGACATTTTCAAGACGCAAAAAACGATGGTTTTTATGCCCAAAAAGCTTATCCTCAATAATATTTACCAAATACTCTCTCCGAGTATGAGACGTTTTCATAAGAAAGCTTATTTCAAATGTGTCGTTAGGTTTTAATGACGCTCATAAATATTTCGTACATTTTTTTTTCTTTGAATACTTTACTTGTCATTAGAACTCAGCAGAAACACAGTCATGTCCAATCGTGTACGAGAAAAAATTCGGGATGGTAATCTGTGAGATTTCTTTGCCAATCTTAACTGTCGAGCGATGTGTAGGCGTGTACCTACACAAGGGGCTAAATATATTACAATTCAGTTGTATTATATTATTATGTGTACATCTCATAAGTACAAGACGTGTCAGCTTTGGCCGTGGAAATATATTAAATAGGGGGTCAATAATTGAATTCATCTCGCAAATAATGCGATTAGCGAAAAAAAATTGTTTGTCGCAACCTAATATAATGGACAAAAAGTATAATGCGGTAGAAGCAAAAGCGTTGCTTTATTAGGTGGAAGGAAACGAAGTTAAAATTAAAAAGAGAATACAAAAAATATGCGCGAGATAAATAAATTAGTCTCCAAAAACAATCGCTTTGTTTCTACCGGTTTGGGGCGGACTTTCCGTTTGTCTTCCTTTGTGCGGAACAAATTACCTAATTTTCGACAAAAATAAATGTATTACTCTTGAAAATCCCCTGGCCGAGGGGGGACTTGCGATCTCCGCTGGACCGGTACTTGTTAGTTGTGTATCCTACAGCCGTCCTGCCCGGGGTTCCCGGGGCTCCCCAAACACGAATGTGCTCCGGTGTGCTCCGCTGGAAAATGAATAAGTCATGTATGCTGCGTACAGAAATGATTTATTCATTTAAAGCTAGTTCAATCCTGTTTACTGGGAACAAATAACACTTTGCTGCCACAAATGCCGCTAACTTCAGACAACTATGTGGATACAAACATTGTTTATTCCGAATATTCAAAACGGAGCAAATATTACATTTTCTGCCGCAACCCGGCATTCCACATTCCGCTGTAACGAGGATTACGATTAGGATTCGGTGTATAATATAATATGGGCAGGGCTACTGACGGCCACACTCTACTCACCACTTGTTTTATTATAGAATTCCACTCACTGTAGGCTGTAGACAACTAGAACTATCACAAGCATCGCATCGACGGGCGCTTTTACAGTTTTCATTACATAATCCACTGTTTTGGCGGGAACCGCTTGTTTTAGTTGATTGTAACACCTCATGATGCTAACATTGGTTAGCGAAACAGCTCTCACGACAATTTCCAAAGAAATAAAATCAATTTGTGATATTGTATTACAGTGTTTTAATTAAACAATTAATAAGCAATACCGTTTAGTACCGGCCTACCGAAAACCTCACCTGCGTATTATATTATAATAAATAAAACAAAATTTGTATACCTTTACGAATTAGACTCGAATGCTAATATCGTTCGGGAACTAGGTTCAGTTTAACATAAAATTCATGAACATTTTTTTTTAACTATTTAAACAAATTCAAAGCACGTGAATGTATGATTCCAGCGTCTTGACCTCCGTAAATTGATACAATTTAAAAGCTACTTTAAATATTTTTGAAAAAAGAATGAATTTAAGAAAGTAAATTGATTGTTGCGCTTTTTAAAATTTTCAGTACCCCGTGTCGGCGATGATGGCGCCCTCCGGCAGCTCGGGCTACGCGTCAGTGGCGCAGCACGAGCTGTGCTCCATGTGACGGCACGCCACCAAGTGCCGGCGGGGCCGCGCGCAGCTCGCCTCGTGATCCCGGGAGCCGGCCGGGGGCCCGCCCAAGCCTCCCGCCATCAACACGATCGCCGACGATGCCATCGTCAGCTCTTCGGTCGGCACTCGCTATCTCGAAGAGGAAAGCGAGGGATGCGCCGCCAATATCGGCGACAGCGCGTTCCAGCTCGGCGCCTCGTCCAGCAGAGTTCCCGCCAAGAAGCGCGTCCGCTACCAGCCCTCCGCAGCCGTCATCATGATCCCGCGATGATGTCGAGTCAATTTCATCTAGTCAAAAGAATACAACATTCTCTAGTACCTAATTAAGACAAAGAATGATCTCCCTCTAAAGAAATTACTTTAACATGTCATACTTTGTACATTCTCTTTTAGGTCTTAATTTAATACTCGTACATATATTGTAACACGGTCTTCTTCTTCTTCTTCTTCAGCCTTCTTCCCTCCACTGATGAATATAGGCCTCTTCCATTTTCTTCCACTCGTCCCTGTCTTGTCAGGTCGTTCCAGCTATTCGATTCGGGCAATATATCAGTCCATCTTTCAGGTGTTGACCAGTTGAAACCTGTAAACATTGATAATATTAACATAAAAAACTGTTTTGCGATCGAATTAACAAAGTAGAGCGGTATTCTAAAATTCCTATTTTGTTACAAAAAGATCAGTTATGAAATAAAAGACTCCCACACGTTCCATGTTACACGCAACATAGGAAGGCTAATAAAAGCGAGTAGCCGAGAAAGTAAGGGTGCCTGAGGAGAGGAAATCTCGGAGCGGGGGTAAGATTGTGATCCGAGCGGGCTGCTGTTTATTCCGTGAGAATCGAGCTTCGTAGACCGTTCCACCTTTATGCGCTTCTTTAAAATATGAAAATGTTGCCTGGAGCACTATTAGAATATCTCGCGCAGCAGTTCGAGGGTCGCCCCGCGTGCTCGTGGTGCTCGCGTGGAACTACCTTTATAACTATTAATTAGCCGTTCTTGTGATGACTTTGACTAGAAACAATCAGTTAATGAAAATAAAAATTAATTGTAAAAATCTACTTAAAATGTATGTTTAGTTAAAATCCCAGAAGATGGCAGCGAGCTGCCGAAACTGGTCGAAGACACAAACATTAGTGGATTTTAACTTAATATACATTTTAACAACATTTTTTCTATTTTAATGAATTCCAACGAAATTCTACCATGAAATTTCAAATAACAAAATTTATTTTTTAAACAATTATTTCTACAATTCCCTTTACGTAAACTTACGCACGTTACCATACGTGAAGTCACTGCATATCAAGTCGCATTAATCTAAAATGTTAAAAGCTTCTATTTCGTTAAACCCTCAATGCCCTAAAAGTCTAAATTACTATTTTTTATTTGTCCAAAAGCCTTTTCAACAAAAGTATTTTTCTCAGACTATTTATATGAAATGCTCATTTCTAATCCCGTGTATTCTAACGCCAAACTGACCGTGACTCGTGAATAGCGCTCGCTGCTTGAAAGGAGTGCACTGTGTTACCGTAATTATGAATTATATGGAATAAGTAAAAGCCGAGATCGACCCGCCGCCGCCTCACGAAGGTGCTGCGCTGCGCCGATTGCCGCCCGTTACTCCTTTTATACCTACACTGTTATTTCTTATATTGCTCGTATTTCAAGCGGGTACTTATTTAATCGCTCATAACACCTCCACACTTCAACATATGTATTATCTTATTTCAATTATTTACTTGTATTTATGAAAAAAAAATGTATTAGTATTGCATTCAAGTTCGTAAGATGTGAATAGAATATTAATTATGGTAAGTGTAAATAATTGTACCTAAAAATGTACCTTTTTGTGTAATAGATAATAATATATGAAGTCATTGAAGAATTTTCTTAGACGCGAGAGAAAGAACCAACGCGTCTGCTCTTTTAGCTTCTAATAGCTAATGTAATATGGTATGCATTTTGTCTCATTCTCACTAATCACGCACGTCCTGGCGTGGCGCAAGTGTGCTGCCCGCTCGTTCACTGATTGTGAGAGATGTACATTTTCAAACGGGAATATAAAACGCTTTTATTGTAAATAATGTAGTGGGGGTACATGTCACTTAATAACTTAGATTAACAATTAGAGTGTGGTATGTATGTACGAGTATATCTACAAGTACAAGCCAAATGTTCACGGCCAGTAGAATCGGTCCGTCACCTGACTTCTCTCCGCGCGGAGTGCAGCCTCCATTCCAAGGGTTGTCTTCTTGTGGACCAAACGTGTAAACTCGTGTATTTTAGAATATCTCGTCACTCGCCCAAGCCTAAGGTTCGTATATTTTAATTGTTTTAAACATTCCAAAATTTCACAATAAATATTTTTTATATGCATATAGTGAACGTAACAGTGTAAAAAATAAATAACATAAACCTAAGCTTCGATCATTCTATAATTTTAAAGAACATATTTTATAATGTCAAGTATGTATAAGTCCATAAAAAGTGTGTTAAAATCTAGGTTTAGAATTATCTACTTAATGGAAGAAATCCGAATTTATTGTGAATAATAATAATAATAATAATAATACAAATCAACATTATTTATTCTGTACGTTCAAAATACTCGCGCCACCCGAAATAACTTTTCACGAAACCGAGGTCTGCTACTGCCATCTATTGATTTCGGCCCAAACTTTATTTATTAGGAACCAAGTTTGTTAACCATACTTTATAGATTCCTACGAATCGTGTTTGTTATCATTTTAAATAATGTTACCTTGAAATATATAAATTAACGTTAAAAGTTTTAGGAAAAAAATCTAAATTGTAAATCAGTTTTGGCGTGTTTTTATTTTGCATACTGATTATTATTACTGACATTATTTTGCATGTGATTCTACAATCAAAAATGTATTTTGAATAAAGTTTCTAAAAGGCACTTGTTCAAAAAAAATATTCTCGATACCGACCTTTTCTCATCGCATAATTGATGAATTTCGAATAAAAGCCAATTGTTAAATGAATGAATGCAGTCATTGATAGTTCAAGTTGCAAATTTATTCTTGTTGTGTTAATGATAGATACTTTGAGATTAGAATTCTCGTAAGAGCAATGGTTAGTGGAAAACTTTGCAATAATCCGAGTACAGGGCGAGTGGGAATCTACCCACAATAAATAGTGCACAATATTTCAAATACGAACTCGAAATGGCGGAAGGGAAGAAAATGTAGAAATGCATGTATTCTATAATAATTCTGTCCTGGTGGTTGTGAGAAAATTCCCTGTCTAATGGTTGTAAAATAAGTGAATTAATAAACATGCCAAGCTGTTTGCACGGAGGTTGGGTGTCAGCATAAGCATACTTGTGTATTTCTGTGATTCTATAATACAACAAAATATCCCTCTATCCTCCCTTTTGGTCCACACGCAGCTGCCGTTAATATTGGACGGCCATCCGACATTTCCCGATTTTGTTTGTGTCCCGATTTAATTCCTTATCTCTATTTGAAAATTCTTATCAAAAGAGAAATTAGAATAATCATACATTTTTAATAAATATGAAAATACGGACCATTTCAAGCGTGATTCAGATCAATATACCTAAATGTAGCTTTTACGTGACCTCAATTTACAATAAACTTGGCACAATGGCACCCCACATTTAAAAGAAATGCATTAATCACCCATATATGTTAATGTGCCATAGTCTTTGTAAATAATATGTGAGCAATTGAAGTTTTCATGTTCATTTACGGACTCTTGGAGTCATGTGTCTATCAAAACTATCAGAAGCCAACTCCGGTGAAAATAACAATGGCAGTCTTCTTAATTCTGAGCTTACGTGACTTTGAATATTATGATATATTTAAAATGTTGAAGTTAAAAGCACAATTGAAATGGATTTCGTTGTACCACCACTTCTGAGACCAAATATTAGGAAACCCATAGGAGATGAACGGCTGTACTCTAGTTCCACAGTATTGAGGGTACACCAGCCAGCCCGCGCATCATTGTGATAAGAACAGGCCAAGGTCAGTTGTTCTCTGGGCGAGTCTGAAGAAGCTATTGTTGTTGGTGTACTACATGACATATTGAGATATTTTTCTACTCCATACTTAAAATATGGTTGATTTTCAATTATTAAGGTAAATATAGAGGAGGCGCGGGGGACATAGACTAGATACCTGCTCTGTACATGTTCTCCAATAAATAGTTTCTAGTCAATTTGTAGGTAATTAAAAGGTATGGGATAATTATTCCGAAACATTTAATATATAATATCATTAATTGTTACATATACTCGTACATTAACAAAATATTATATGAATGTATTAAAAATAAAATAATTGTGATGTTTAAAAAAAACTTTGATTTTTAGAAAGAATCGTAAAAATGACTGTAAAAATATTTATATTAATTATGTTGAACAGAATCTTAAATTACAAGGTGACCTTGTATTGTACTATGGACATACATACTCGTATAATAAAATAATGTTTTTTAATACGGGAGTTTATTTGACATCCTGCCACCCTTCTTCAATCATCTGGTACGGATGTCTGTGTCAGGGATAGGCCAATCCCTTTTCGCCCTTTCCGTAAGGAGCCATGGTACTTGTACTGAGGTAGAAGTTGCCGCTCTTCCTGAAACCAGAGACACAGTTCAAGTAAAGGTTGTGCAACATAACAGGACATATTGGGCACACTCAAATGTCTGACTATACACAAATGCACTGGAGGAATATTACTTGGAGGAGGCACCGAATCCCATGTAGGCTACACTCCTGTTTTTGCACATGCCGGCCTTAAACTGATCGTAGTCCGCGCACTCCACCCCGAGGAAGGCTTTTGGATTCACAATGGATTCAGCGAAATACACCCACGACCTCTGGTGGCTGCAGAGCTCTGTAGATGATAATTTATATGAAAAGTACTGTAAATAATGCTTTCTGATATTATTTTTTTTATCTAGAATGTATATTTTTTTACTAAAAAACGGAGCAAGTCTCCGAAATACTGATATAAATACGTAAATGGTTTGAAAAGAAGAAAAATGAGGATAACACATACTATTTTTTTAAAGTGGGTAAGTCTTACCGAAAAAAGGAATATAAAAAATAAATCACATTTGTTGCTATTATTTTTCATACTGTTCACTCATCCTCAAATTGTGCAAGTACTTATTAATAGAAACAACATCTTAAGCATTTCAGGTGTTTATAAGTTTGAAATTGAACTGGAAAATGATTTCTTATGGGGCTCTGTGGTTGTATCATAGATATAGGAATGATCTGCTTGTTCACCTATAAAGATCAAATCGGGTGCCGTGGCGATCTCCACCAAGCTCCGCTCAGGACAGCCGGGCTGCACCTTCTCACCGCCATTGGGCCAGAAGGAAGCGTGTCCGTCGCTGAAGGGTGTGCCCAGCCCGCGAGAGTCCGTGTGGATGGTGTCCACGAACAGCGCATCCTCCGAACTCAGGCTGCGGCCCGTCAAGCCCACGTAAACCATCGGAAATGAGCAATCTAGACCAGTTATCCTATCACGGAACAACTACATGTATATAATATTAACTGAAAACAGTCAGCTTTGTCGACGCGCCAAGACTAGAGGATATGGCAGGTGAGTGAAATAAACGAGTATTGAAGATTGTAACAAAAGAAATTATTTAAACCAGACTATAAGAACTGTATGTAATGTATTTGAGAAAATAAACTGACTTGATTTGATTTAAAGACTAAACTTCATTGGCTGTACAGATTTGTCAGTAGTGCAAACATAATCATTCATTTGTTTATTGATTTTTAACATGATAATGTAAAACTCATTATTTTAAAAAACTAATAGGCGGTGAAAACTATTAGGTGGTAAAAACTATTATTGAAAAAAAATTATATACGAGTATATATATATAATAATATAAAAATATAAAAAATATAATATAAAAAAACTAATAGGTGGTGAAAACTATTATTGAAAAAATTTTCTAGAAGTTTTATAACATTTTTATATTTGATAATGTCCAAAAGTGAAACATGTAAACTTCTATAAACATGACCTTTTGACCAATTTTAAATAAGCATAATCGTATCTTATTAATGTCCACCCGAAGTAATGTATTGGGATAATCGAGAAGGTCTCCCAAAATATTGTTCATCCCTTAAGTAACAATTTAATAGAATTGTTTGAGAAACAATAAATATCTTCCAGATCACTTTTTGCATCTATTAACAAACCTTGGCAGAGTGACCCCGGAGGATTTAGCCGTCCTCCCCAGGGCCGAAGCCACGTAGCAGCCCAAGGAGTGTGCGATGATGTGGAGCCGACTCTCCGAGAGTCCTTGGGCTATTAGTTGTAACAAATAACGAGCTGTTATTCGACCAACCTAAAATTGAAAAACTAATTCTTTAAATTGTATATCCTTTCTAATTTAATCTATTATTTCCACTTGTTGAAAATTACTATAGATTGCACAGAGGCACTTGCGGTATTCTTTTTGTTTGATGGGGTACATTCTTAACCACGCATCCCACATTTTCATTCCTTATTTCAAGTTAAACTAAAAAATATCTTGGAATACTAATAAGATGAGGACTTGGGAAATTGCGTGTGGAATGTGACTTTCTGATATTGCATGAGGGTCATCAATAGTCAACATAATCGAGTGCACTAACCAGCCAATTCTGAGAAAAAGGTTTAAAACTTTTCATTGCAGATTATTTATTAGCAATGTCACCATTATTATCAACTGCTCTACAGCACAAGCGGTGGAGTGCTCATCAGCATTTTATTTATCAAATCAATTAGTAAAATATTAAAATATAAAAATTTAATTGATTATCCATCATCAATGATAAAGCTCCAGTTTTTAATAAAATTATTTGATGTACTTGATTTACTTCGAAATGGTTGGAAGGAGAAATTTATTTTAAAGAATTTTTTAATTTATTTTTGATAAATTTACTAAAGATATATTGATCTTAAAAACAAACATCATTTACTAATAACTTTGCAAGATGCCAAAATATTTTTTGATTTATATGTTTTTACAATTGGCAATTATCATTCTGGCATCTGTGTGTATATTCTAAGTAAATTAATGTATAATAAAATTGATAATTTCAATTAAAAATTGTTTTGGTAATGATATAATGATTAAAAATGTATAATTAAAGTATTATTAAAATTTCAATAATCAGTTCTTTTAAAAAAGTGTACATAAAAGTAAACATGTAGACAGAAGGAATATTCTCCTAAAGTCTCCTCTGGACACCATCCACCTAGAAGACCTCAAAGGAAAATGAATACAAGCCTACTGAGGTTTGACGAGCACACTGCAGCACCGCTTGCACTGTTGAGCTGTGGAAAATAGTGGTGACGTTTCTAATATAATATATGAACCGCCTTGAAAAGTTTTGGCTAGTGCGCTTTCTTACTCCATAACCCTTAGAGGATACTAAAATCAGAGTATAATTGATAGTATTTTTATATGGGGTTCCCTCCGCTTACTCCCTTCACTCGTGCACTCCCTTGGCCTGTTCCCCGTTCATGAGCGACTTGGATTAAAAATAATAATAATATATGTATATTTGTGTAACCAAGGGGCACCCAGACCACATTTAAGCTACGCTACTCTCCCTCCATGTCCTGGCGTACAGAAAGAATTGATAGTATAATGAATAAGGTAGTATTGATTTGGGCGTGCATTACTTTCCCGGGCAGCTTTGCAGCGTGCGTGATGAAGGGCCCCGAGGCCAGCCCCTTCCAGTCAAGCACGAGCACGTTTTCGTAACGGCGCGCGCGCAGTGAGGCCGCTACCACCGTGCGTATGCTCAGCGCCGAGCCGGACTCCTCGTACCCGTGGATGATCAGCGCGGTGGTGCCATTGAAGTTGAAGTTGCTCGATGACTTCAATAGGCTCAGCTCCGAAAGCTGGTAGGTCTCCTTGAAAGTCTTCCTAGAAATAACTCCTAGATGCAACATCACCATGACCCGTAATATGGTGTCTGATCAAGTTGTACGCTTTACTCTCCTTAAAACTTTTATACCATCCACTTGAAACAATATCCAAATCCGAGGAAATATGATATCTTATAATTCGCAATAAAAAGAAAACCATAAACTATTAATCAACTTACTGGCTGTAAAACTGGACTTTAACACTGGAAATATTTTCTTGACAGCTGGCTGTAAGTATAATTATAACAATGTTATTTAATCAATGAATGATCAAATAATTGCATCAATTTATTTTTCACAGCAAAAAAAAAGGTAACATTAAAACTTAATGAACGACGTCACGAGACCATTCATTCGCTGTTACTCTCTGTTTCAAAAAAATTTACAGGGAATGGTGCAATACGGTGTGATGGATACGCCCATAGCATGTTTCAGCCGTGAATTGCTTTTACCAATCGCCAACAAGTGTGGGTACTTCATTTTGCATGTTGAAGGTACAGTCAAGATGGGAACCGTTGGAACCGGTTGGTGATAGCTAAAAACAGTCTGTGGTTGGAACAATACACAAACAAAAAGTTCTTAAAATACTCGGTGTGACCTTAATGCCTAAAAACTTGAAAATATAAATTACAATTAATTACTAACCAAGTGGATAGTTATCTATCCATTCTGCTCCACAAACAACTTCATCCGCCTCCTTCTGCACTAACCACGAGATAATTGTAATATTATAATAAATTAAAACTCTCAGTAATTATTTTACCCTTATAGATATAGAATAATAAAACACTTTGTATTTAACCATGATATGGTTATTATAATTGATGCCAACTAGTTTCTTTTGGACCCAAGCTTCATCGGGACAATATAATAACTATAACAATATAATAGTTATTATATTGCCGTGTATAAGCTTGGGTCCAAGCGAAACTAGTTGGCATAGATTATAATAACCATACCGTTGTTAAATAAAGTGTTTTATTATTATAAATCTGTAAGTTCAAAATGTCTAACCACAAAGCGGATGCTTTATATGAAATTTTAGGTTTTATCTGTCATTCACACAAGAGTATGGTTATAGTTGTAGCTCATTTTAAATATAATATCTGAACAGAGGCTTCCTTGAGTTTCTAATTTAAATGGCGGAAAGGGAAGAAGACTGTGCTGTTAGAATGAAAAGAATGGTGTCTGTGACACACTGTTAAGATAGAAAAACACTAGAAAACAAAACGGGCATAAATACAATCAGTACTACCTGGGCAGAAGAGACAAATTGTGAAATAACTTAAACATAATACGTCACGAATAGTGCGCGGCTTAATTATTACAAATTTCCAAAGTACAGAAAAAGCTCGAAAATTCTGTTCCACCATTTTGTATACCACCCAGAGTGACCTGAACATCATGAACTCGCGACTGCAAATCTTACTAATGAGCCTTGTGATTATGCACCACCCATTGCTCAAACAGGAAAACACTCATTTCGTTTCAAGCAATTACATCTAGTTCATTATAATAATTATTGATTGATAACATCAGATTAGAGTCTTTGTCAGAGAGATAAAGTTGATGGCCGATTACTGTTTGTACAGCAGAGTCATATTAAGGACAAAAACTGTTGACGTGTGTCCCCGCTGCCGAGGCCCACCTCACCGAGAAGCGCTGTGATGAAGATGTTCATGACCTGTTTTACTACACGTGAGTAATAGATGGGTGACATTATGCTTGCACTTACCTTTTATATTTCCCCTTCTTCTTCTTGTTCCACTCCTATCGGAAGTTGGATAACATCATGGCTATTTCTAAAGGATGATCTGCTGCAAGAGAACCATTCTCCTTCTAGAGAGGATTATTTCCCAACACTTCGTTTTCAGTTTATTGGATAATCAATTGGATAATCAATTTTCTAATACTAACAATTACTCTTAGAATTACATATTTTAGTTCAAAACAGTTCAAAAGTTGCATTAATTCGAATCATGTGTTTTTGTTTCCAATAAATATAGCTATTTGGACCTATATAGTATGTCACTTTTTGTTACTAGCCATGAGTGTTCCTTAATTAAATTTCCAGCATCACATTTTAGAAGATCGTTCAGTCTGGTATTTATTATAATTGAGCATTTCATACAAAATGCAGCTTTACAATTATTCTGGAATATTTCTAAATAATGCCTCGCAATTAAAAGTGAAAACAACTTTGTTTGACCTCGAGGGAAGGTTCTGTGTAGGGGGAGGAAGGGAGAAGAGAAATAAAAGCAAGTCGTATAGTTCATCAGTTTATTTACCATATTTACGTACACTTAAATACAGTATAATAATATATAATATTATAACATTGACAACAGAACTTTTCCAAAAGTCAGGAAGGAGAGGGAAAGACAAGTACATATCTCCTGGAAGGGTGGGTCTCGCTCCAGTGAAGGGCTAGAGCTTGTGTCACTGTGGAGGTGGGAAGAAGGAAATGTATTTTCTGTTGTCATGCACATTTAAATCTAGTGGAAAATAAAATTTGAAATATGATAACAGATAGATATTGATGGATACATAAGTGGAGTGACTTCCAATAGCCTAAGTTCATACACTAGGTACAGCGAGTTGCGGAGACTCGCCCGAGAGGAAAGACTTAATATCATTAACAACATCTAGAAGTAGTCCCCAAAATTACATTGAGGAATCAGTTGCCTTCCAATATGCAATTGTCACTTAACAACACTTTACATGAAAATGACAAATTTCAAAATGTCGGATTGGCCAATCAATCAACAGTTTTAGTTTGTGGAACGCCATACTGACTAGGTTCATAAACACTTTTAAATAGTTGTCCGAAGACATGAGAAAAGATTGAATATGTAACAAAGGTTGTACAGATCTGTACAAATATACTAATCCGAGGCAGAAACAAGGATTACATTTAGGTAAACATTAACAATATTGTAAAAGTTACATCTAAATGATGTGTTCTTTTATTATTTGCCGCGGTCATCCGCCCCCATCCCCATTCAACCCCAGCCAATCCCCATGCTCCTACCACTCTGCGAAAGTTATCAGAACAAATGATAAACGCAACCCCAAACGCACAAGAAAATCTAAGACTATGTAAGCCTAGTACATTAGATATTGCCCAGAAGTTCATCATTAAACAATACTTACATTATATGGTAGATGAAATATAATTATAGAACACAAAACTTAAGAGAGAAACTATGTATTATTGATATACATACATACATACATACAGCTTTACATAGTGTTCAAACATCACCCATATTTCTGTCAAATGATATGTTATTATTAATAAAGTAAATCAACATACAATCAGCTCTCCGTTTAGTAACAACTTAAATACATACAACATAACCCCAACACTGCGAGGAATGGAAGAAGTCTAAACCCGAAATGGCTTCACTCTGGCATTCGTCTCTAACTTGGCCGTTATATTGGGGCAATGTCAAATGCAGATGTGCTCGGTGCCGAGTGAAGCCGTACAGAAATAAATCAACAAACTCCTCAGTCTTTGGAACTAAAAATAACTTTATTTCAAATCTTCATCGTCGTCTCCGAGTAAATCCTGGCATTCCTTTTCCCAATGGCGGTCTTCTGTGGAGGGGGCCTTGTCACCTGCCAACACCTCATAATCTCTCAGTTCCGCTTCCAACTCTGTTTCCCACTCATCCTCTAAACAATTACTAGTATGAGAACATAACAACTACAAAACAAGAAGGCGCATTATCAAATTTAAAATGTTCCAAACTGTTTTGCCCTCGGTTGATACTGATCTGTGGCCAAAACAATCCAGAAAATTCCACAAATACAATAATGTACTGTAAATAATTAAAGCGGAGAGCATTGTTGAAACGTAAAATATGTTGAATACTTTAATTGCATGCAAGAAATAAACTAGAAAAGAGTATTGTACATAAAAGGTACCGTAAGCCCCTTTAAAATAAATAATGTTTGTTTTTCCAATTGAAATACATGTTAATTCGGGCGTGTGAGAAGCAACAGACTCGATATAGAAATGATATTATAGTTTAAAATGAAGAGAAGGGAAGGGAAGAGAAGAGAAGAGAATAGAAGCTATCCATACCTCAACTATCTGTTTTCAAAAGTATTGTCAAATTACAATGATACTCTAATTTTGGTGATTTTCAATTGAAAATGCGATACCTACGTAAATATCATCTAAGTACATACATCATATTATATGACTATTAATTACAATACATACACATGTTATAACAACTTAGGTCGGCCACTTCTCCCACTAATCACACCCGCCCACAGGTTTCCTAATCTTCAGAGGATGCTTAAACAGAAACGGAACATTTAGAAAGACTCCTTTATTTGCAAAACTTACAAATTGACCGGAAGAGTCTGTGTAAATGTTATTTCTCCATTCCCGCACGTCGGAAGGTGGCGCTGGACTGCGAGAACATCAATTTGAAAATGCTTACCACTAAGATATAAACCTATCTAACACCCTCGAGAACACTGCCATACCATTGAGGAGGACGCAGAGCGACACTCTCTCGCCATAGTTTCATAATTTAAGCAACCCGTGAAGACAGTAGGTTCCACTTGATAGAATAAATATTAGTATGGAAATGAATGATGAACAGTTAATCGATTGCATGAACACGGCTAGCCAATGGTGGGCAGCACATCCGAGGGCGCGGAGCTGTCAGCGGGCGGCGGTCCGTGTCCCGCTCCGTACCTCCGCTGCCCGACCTTGTTGCTCGCCACTATTTACATCTCCAATCGCCACTCAATAATAAGACAAATAACTCATAAGACAAACAATTATGTTCAAATATGTTTAACATAATGTGGAGCATTACTCTAAAAACCTACTTATAATTCTTTTAAAGAAATATCTACATTTCAACATTATAAACTAAATAACTTTTAGCAGAAAAATAGCAATTTGATAAGTAGTTCTTTGAGAAAATATTGCCGCTACGCAATAACTGCCACCCGCAGCAGCTTCGGCTTGCGGTGAGCTTACTTCGCATTGCACGGATTAATTTGAACAAACTGCATATTGAATAGTTTGCGCTGGAAACACTGAACTAGGTGAAAGAGTTCCGATACATAATACATACACCCATGCTGTTAGACAGTCGCTGGCCGCACGGGGGAATATCTTAATTGGGACTGTTGCGTGCTCTCGTACTTTAGTTACAGTGCGGTACAAGCGGCAGAAAAGTTATCTTCTTACTTTTTAATCCTAAAAGTTTCAATTACAAACATAACACTCCAGACAAGTCTTGGAAATACACAAATGGAAGAGTACAACATTAGTTCGGACAGCTTTGAGATTGAGATAGAGAATTGTTTCGATACATCAACAGCGGAGATTACATAGTTTACAGAATACTTATTGACATGGGGACACACTGAATAATACGGGGGCAACGTTATAGGGATGCTTTGTGTCGTCTGTGACAAGTGTCAAGTTGCTCTATTGCTAGCTGCTTCCTTAGGCTGTTGCGGGAGGGCGCCACCAAGAAAAAAGACAATTCAAGCAATCACCCAAAGGCCAGTAGACGCTGGTGACTGGCTCAGCGGGATGTGTCCACCGATGACAGTTCTAAATGTTCGATAGTCGGATGGCACGCATCCCACTGAGCCAATCATCATATTAGAAATATGTATTAGTTATTTATTATAATTTTTAAGGATACAATTTAATGGAACCACACAATTGCGACTAACAAATAAAGCATTTTCAACAGCAATCCACGTATGGTGGTTTAACTCCAAAGTGTATCCCAACAAAAATACTAATAAATATGAAGCATATGTGAAACTTGGTTCTGTTTAGTAGATAACTGTGAAGAAACAATGTGAATAGACATAAAACACGAAACACAAATGAAATGTCAATTATCCTTCCCCGGGAGATGTGTTAGTTCGAGTCAGTGGGCAGTAGGCAGTAGGGAGGTCGGGCTGTGTCCAGTCCAGGTGTGACAGGTGATGGGCATGCAGTCAAGCCAATGATCTCTAGCTAACTCTAGACTGTTCTCTAGAGAAAAAATTATAATACACCGAACCAAAAATGCAGGATGAGAGGTGATTGCCAGCATGTCATTTTTAAAACTCAACGCATCTCTTGGGATGAAACAATCTAAATTACATCAAAATAGTGCACTCTAAGTGTGTATAATAAGATTTCACTACATACATAAAAATAATAAGTGAAGAATGTGTGTTTACTAGAAGTGATACTTGGATTGGTTGATACAAATGTTTTGCGATTAGAGCGCACTATAATTTCTGTAATTTAAATCAGAATTGGCGACGGTCCAGTAATTGCTCCAGTCATCTTTCAACCCCATTGTAAACTCACTGTATGGAGATAATGACTGAATATACCAGCAGCGGCAGGAGGGGCCAGCCAAGCCTGGTAAGTTAGCAACATCAATAGTAAATGCACCAAAATCAAGTATCATTGGAAGACAATCAAAATACAATTAGAAACCCCACCACCGGAATCTACATTTGACGAGGGATCTTAATGCTTTATAGAAGAGTATATAACTTATTCAGTAGAAGAGTCCTCACCGTCTTTATTACTTTTATGAATGGAAAGGGTGTGGAGTCTCTCTTCAGCTTCGTTGGAAGGGTCCACCTGTTCCTGAACCTGTTGGGAGCGGATGAGATCGGCGCTCGATTTTTTTTCATCACTTTCAACTGCGGCACATAGCGGCGTAGACGGGCGGGCGCACGATGGGATGAAATGGGAAATAATAATACATCAAATAAACAAAAGCATGCAAAGTAAATTATAAATCTATCTAACTAAATAAAATTTAAATTGTGCTGAAATACGTCCTGGAATAATGGCTCAATTTGTTCCAAATTCATTAAAATTAACCAATGCATCTATTAAAAAAATATATATGTGCAAAGCTGTAAAATCAAGGAAGTTCTTTTCAAATAACTTAATTATCTGTTGCGTTATGAACGGTATGAATCTCTTTGAGAAATAGTCTCAAATGTACATAGTCACAAAAGAAATATACATTTGTATCATATAATAGAATGGGAGATTTGTGCGCAAAGACAATAGTGTCTTGTATTTGCAAACTTTAAATCTGCAATTAACAAATAAATAAAATTACACCGGAGAAGGAAACATTTCATTAATAGTTAAAAATAAATATAGAAAACAATGAGAACGCAAAAAAAGTGAAGAGGAATCTCAAAGCGAGAAATAATTTGCATTGCAAATAAATTAGAATATTTGCAGAAAAAGAGAAGCAAGTTTGAAAAGAGGAACTAAGGAAGAAGAATAAAAGTGACTCGGAATATACCTCAACTGCTTTAATGAGTAGGTTATACTGCATACATCTACATATAATGCTGTGCACAGGATGAAACTAGGACTCACTACTGTTCTGTCAGGTAAGTTAACAATTGATATGGTATTCTGCTACATAGTAGTTGCTCTGTTCTGTGGTGATTTTTACTAATAATGAGCCAAACCTTCGAGCAGTCAAATGTATATAACCCGATGGCCTTCTTTGGTTTGCCGTGGGAGACTGGACCAAATGATACTATTTGACACTGTCTAATCATTTGTCCAGTTTAATAATTTTCATTGACTTGAATATAGACAGTTCAACCAACACAATTATCTGCGTGATGTCAGAATGTTGTTGGAATATAAAAGTGACTCTCAAAAGTGTAGCGGTGGTGTTGTGCCCTCTTATTGTAACTGTATATCTTACTTAACATTATTGCTCCATTCAAATTGGCAATCTTTTACTAATCTTACTTCATACTAATCTACATTTACATAATGAAAGAATTTCAATTATTTTTTCAATTTAATTTTACATATTTCATCAGTATGTCAAAAAGAATGAATTGAACACAAGTATAAAAACTTTCTATGATAATCAACAATCAGATATGTTGACAGTAATGCACTATCCAGAGTATAATATGAAGAGGGCGTGTTACAATAAGAGGGGGGTGTCGGGGTGCGGGTGAGAAGAGAGGAGGGAGTGGTTACCTTGCGGCTCATCCACGCTGGCGAGTCGCGAGCCGGGCTGGCTGTCATTGGCGCCCTCTGTGGCCTCGCTGGCTTGGCAGATCAGCGACACGCGGTAAAAGTAATTCCTCCAGAAGTTCTCTTCCGTGATCCTGGAATTCAGTTACCCACCATATAAATCATTTGTCTGTACACAAGACCACCCAATAGTTTGCTTTGTTGTGAAGTTAGTTAATGTGTATGATATCAATTTTAGTAAATGGCGATTAAAAGATAATTATTAATTTTAAAGGATAAATTTACTAAAATTTGTTGAAACACAAAGCAGTACTGCAGCCAACATATTACTTACAGTGCATCGGTTGCTATTTACCATTGGTATAGACTATCAGACTGAATATATAGTATCGCAGGTCTACTCACACTTTGGGCACGAGGTCGAACCTCATCTTCTCTAGATTGGGGTCCTCGGCCATGATGGCGAGGGCGACAGCGTAGGAGACGTCGTAGTCGAAGTTGAAGTCCACCCCGGCGGGCGGCGCGCGCACGAAGTTCCGCCGGTCCGTGGACAGGGAGAGGCACTCCTCCTTGAGCGCGGCCTCGTCCGCCCGGCCCAGCCAGGGCAGCTCGGCGGGCCCCTTGCCGCCCGCCTGGGTGCGGATGAAGGCGTCCTGCTCCTTGTTGAACTCGCCCAGCAAGCTCTGCGACCCGATACAATACAACATTCAAGTTAATAGATCCACAAGCCGTGTACTTTCAGAGTTAATCTAAAGGCAGATATTCCAAGGATAAACGGATTGTATTTTTAATTTATAATTATCGCGATTTCAAAACAGCGTAAATACCATATAACACGTCGCAGGAGCTAATCCCGATACGGGGCGACTTCACACTTCTCGGGGGATTTAGAATTACATTATTAACCTCATGGAAATAGAATAAGGACCCCCCTCCGCCCATCCTCCGCCGCGGGAAGGATAAAGCTAATTTAATTAAAGGCATCCCGCCCAAATCTCAACTAAGCTGAGCGAGTAATTATTATTTACGATAACAGTACCCCGAGCGCTGGAATAATTATGAAATAAGCATTGATTGAAAGAAACACCTACGTAGGCGGAATAGGCACTACGACGAAAGACTTACACGCTGCAACCAGAAGAGAAAGTACGGTCGAGGAGATAGAATGTATGTATCACTTACAACTTTACTGCAGTGTCTACTGCCTATAATGGGGATGCTGGAGCGATAGCCGATTGTGCTCAGAACGCAGCAACACAACATTGGTGTCAGACACACGCAATGAAAACGGTTTTACCCGATATATAAATCTTACTAACATTATACCGAAATATAAAATGAAATACTCGTACATTACAATAAATGGAATGTGCGTGGAATCTGCTCCAAAGAGGAGTTGTATTTTAATGCGTGCAATCTCAAGACTTGTCATCGTATGTATATGTGAACTAATTAGAATATAGAGGAGAGGTCCCCGTTGGAAGTCTGGAAGGGGGTTGCCTGGGGTAGTGCGGAACGGAAGGAAGAGCGGGTGCAGGCGGGCGGGCGGCGCGCAGCGGCTCAATCGCCCGAGACCGGAAATCGAAAGGTTTTAATTCAAAGACAAACTTCACTTGCCAGGAAATTGATTTTACAAATAATATTTTGGCAAGAAACTTCAGAAAAAAATGGCAATTAAATTATAAATAGAATTGATGTTGATATTGCGCGATACAGATAGCCAGTTTAATAAATTTATATTGCGGTCCAAACAATTAGGGTGTAACATTCTGACATGACAGTGTCAGTTTATGAGAAAACGTGATTTCTCATAAACAGATTTAAGAGATCATTCAAAATCATTTTTAAAAAACGTCAAGTATGCCTCTTTACATCTTCAAAATGGACTTGTATAGTTTGTAACTTTTATATATTGTAATATTATATATACGAAACCGTCAATCGTAGTGGGATAAAGTTGACATCGTCGGTTGGAATTTGGTACAGTGGTGTGGGCACCACATGAAACTAATATTGCCTGTTGATTGAAAAGGTACAAAAAAAGTTCTTACGTTCTTTGAACCTCAAAGATAACGGTTATTACCCCTGGCTGTACCCAACTGATTTCTTGCTGGGTATGCTGGACTACCAATCATTGGAAATTAGACCAACTATCCATTTAGGTGTTCATTTTTTCAACTGATTCGTGGTCGAATATATAACTCGGATATTTTGAATGACTTGACTTTGTTTGTCCCTGACAATTATCTGCGACAAAGGCAAAGATTATTTCACCTGCCACTGTGTAGAACCAATTTACCTAAGGTTATGCCCGTGGGCAGGGCAATAATTCTTCTAAACCGCATCTCTTCGGATGTGGACATCTTCCACGATAGTGAGGCTACCCTCAGAAAACATCTATCTCTTAAATAATGTGTTGTTCTTCTTATTGTGTCTAATTACTTATTTGGTCTTTATTTTTTAATTATCTCGTGTTTTTTGTGTTTTTGTCTATTTTTTAATTTCTTAATTGTATTTACTGTTTAAAATAGTTTTTTACCTACCTGTATAGTCATAAGCGCTTTGGTTATATACTGTAATGTTTATGATTTAAAAATAAATTAAATTGAAATTGAATCACCTTGCATGTTATTACATTTGTGTAAATAAAACAATGTTAATAATCAAAAGTATAGTAAACATTGCAAAGTTATAACCGCCATAGCGTAATTCATAATTCCAGTGACACGTGGGCGTCGTAGAAAATAGAGTTAATGATGTTTACATGCTCCCCAAATTACAGGACGAGGACTATAATTACCCACTAGTTGGTGCGGGGGAGATAGAGATGGATGCGCCAAATTATAGGAAAATCCTTCCTCTGGTGATGAAATGTGTTTCGTATCACGAGTACTTATATGGGCAATAAATAATACGCAGCGAGAGCCGCGGTAATTAAACACACGCACACACAATCTGCGCTGTACTATAATACGTCCCAGTTCCTCATTGTAATACGTACAATTTGGTAGTAAAACACATTCAAATATGAACTGCAAATATAGCCAGCCGCACTATAGAGATTAAAAGCATGCGTTTACGACCGAGAGCGTAGTGGGGGCGGGGGCGGGGGCGGGGGAAGCCAGGGTAGGCTGCAGATAAAGCGGCGGTGAATTTGGAATGACCAGATTGGACTAAAACACTGGCAAGGAAATAGCTTCGCCAAGTGGACGCACTCGGCTGGATACTGTGGGTATTCATATTAGTTCATTTATTTTTGTACTTCACATAAAAGAAAAACGCTTCAGGTTTTAATACCTACATCCAGCAGTAGAAAATGAAACAGCCCTTATAACGAATTTCAAGTCATGAAGGTGTAGTTATCACCGGCCAGAGATCGCCGAGGCCATCAAACATTCTGCCGGCACAATGGAATCCTCATTACAATCTCGCACGTCCTACTTTACTCTGCACGGCAATCACGTAAGACGAAAATCAATACGTACCCACCTACCCGAGTGTTATACCTGTATTACATTCCCTGGGTGTACAGCTATACAGCTATCCTGGATAGGTACTTTACAGTGCGAGTAATACCCCCGCGATGTTCAGTGAATCATCATATCTGTCTTCTGTTCTATGTTTAAAATAAATTTGAATTTTCCCTCTGAATATCCGAGGCGCTTACAAAACGGCGAGTCGGGGATTTCCCAAATTGATTTTCATTCCCGCCGCCAAAATAATATTACCTACCTCCATTTTACTCACGAAAACGAACTTGTTTTATATGTAAATAGGGCCCTTGGAATGTGGATTTGATTTAATGATAGTGTCTACGGGCCTAAATTTGGAACTGTAATGTTCTCTCTCGTTCATGTTGTCACGAGAACAAACCAACGCAAATCTCGGAGGGCGTGGGCGGAGAGTTCAGGATAGCCTGCCTAATGCCTCGCACCTTCCAATGAAGTAATTAGTAAACCAAAATCATTACACAGCCGCACATTCAAGTCGTACTGCTCTCGATCTTACGTCAATTGGCCTCTGTCTCAACATGTTTTTAGGGGGCTAAAGGAGTTCACCCATCTTTTTTGGAGTCGACCGAAGCTTCTTTTTTCCTCCCGCGGTCTCCATGTCAAGACTCTGGTTACCCATTTCTGTTCCCTGCCTGACGACAAGTCCTGCCCATTTCCAATTCAGTTTGACAACACGGTCTATTACATCGTTTGTTCGGCGTCTGATTTCGGTATTGAATATTTTGTCCCTCAGACTTATTTATGCCAACCGTTTGTCTCTCCGTAATCCGTTATGGACATTTCAGCTTACAAATGATATTGACTGTGAATACCACAGTTTCCAATCCGGGAGAATGCATGTCTCATTGACTTTTCTTTTGAGATTCATGGGAATATCTTTGGCCTTTAGTACATGATCTAGTTTTCCAAACGCTGCCCAAACCAGGCCAATTCTTCTGGAAATTTCCGCAGTCTTCGGAAATTAGATAATATTTTAAAGATTAATTAATAATTAGATAATATTTACCGTTTTGTACAAGTTTTATTATATCTTGTTGGTTCACCTTGTTAGAGCATTATCAAAATGTATTGGAGAAAATAGACATTTAACATCATTATTCAGGAAACAAGAAATACTTATCTAAATGAATCGATTCTAGTAGTCACAAGACTTGTAGAATAACATGTATTTGTTAATCTAACAATATGGCCGATATGTATGAGAATGCCCTCGCAAGGCGAAACAAATTTGTCACTATTTATATAATTTATATAAATTAAAACCAAGTAAAACCACTAAACAGTCGCGTTAACTATAATATTACCGCCCCCACCGCCCAACAGAGAGCAGAGGGCAGTAGTAAAGAGCGATGCTTCCTATACCGAGACTAAAGCTCTATATACACTCTGTGTATTATTTCCACGTTGTCCGATATATTATTATATATGATACCCTTGATATCGGTGTAATTGTCCTGTATTATTCGTTGTGTATTTAATATTATTTATGTCCCGACACTCGATTACTACGAGACGCGATCCTGTCATGTCATCCGCGCGGGGTTCTGTCTGCCGGCGGCCATTATCGACCACTAAAAGTAAAACACGGCGGGTGTTGTGTTGTGTCGTGTCGTAATCCTCCGACCTAGCACTGAGGAGGCCTGATTAATTGGAGGTCCCGATAGCCGGGCTCGGATTCCAGAAATGAAACTTTTATTATAACGGACAGACGAACATTAATAATCACATTCTTACAAGTATTTGTTCGTTGTTTGCAAAATATTTAATAATCCTTGCTAAAGTGAGGAACAAATTACAGATGAATACAACGAACGGTTTCTCGCAGTTCATCCTCCCGCAGCCCGCCTAACTTGTGCCCCGCCCAAGACGCCTCTTGCAAACTCTATTACTATTAAGTGCCTTCGAAAAAAAAACCACCAGAATCATGATTTTTTTAATCAGAGCAAAAAATCGTATAACTTCCGGAGAGGGAAAATGTATACAGCACTTTCGGTAATGGGTGAAAATTTGCTGAGCCAAAAACAACACCTTTTCCCTGAAACGCTTATGCCAGAGGGTTTGATATCTTTCCTGCTACGAGTAGGTACTTGGTATATTCATATTTCGCCATCAGATACATTATCCCATCGGAGCTGGCCGATACTGAGTTATAAGCGCACCTGAGTTATAAACTCTGTAGCGATATGAACTATGATATAAAGTCGCACTTGTGGAGTAAGCATTCTATTTTCTTGAGCCCATCTGTAGGTACCCTACAATTGCACGCCTCATTACACATTCGAATAAACACCTATAAAATAAAGCTAGAGGATAAGACCCGAGAAAAATGATTGTACACCAGTTATTCTCATCGCATGCTCGTACACCCGGACTGGCAGCAAAAACCTGAAACCCCGCAACGTCCGCGCTAGACGCGGCGCGGCGCGGCGCCTCGCATTCCGACTGTAAAACTTGTTTGGTGTATTCATTGAAACAATAGAAAAGGGTACATTCAACAGAAAGAATAAAATGAACGCACAAGCAATTTTGAACCTTTTCTTTGATCGGCTTAAAAATGTCAAATTTGCGACAGCAAGGGACACAAAACCCGTCTCATGTCACCCTCGTGCCTTATATACTTGTATTATTTCAGAGAGTGCCACACTACGAGTCAGTCAAAGTATCAAATCGTCTTAGATTACATTGAACCAACCCTTTCGGGAAGTATTGATTTCGGAACACCGGACATTTCGCATACACTACGCCGAGGCTATATGCATTACTGTCGACAGGTAAAGATTATCTCCCTTCGCATCAATAGACGAGCTCCTGGAGCGGGTAAGATGGATCGCGACCCACGAATGAATAAACAATGTGCCAATACAAACTCAAATCCTGGGACAACTCTTTTAAATATTTTATTTCTGCAAATAAACATACAAAATACAACCAGTCTTCTCGGTTTTAGTACGGTCCATGGATGTGAATCCAACAAAGTGAATTCGAGAGAAATAGAGTGCAGAAGAACACACTACAGGTCTGTATGTGAGGCACCGATATCTTATGCATTCCCATTCCGAGCACATCCTGAATAATCCCGAATATGATGTGCACGGTGCGATGTAAATCTATTTGCGTGAATGTATTTGTATGGAACGGTAAGAGATATTATTGAAATACGCTTTTACGATAACGTAAATCTAACATTTGCAATAACAAGTCGTAGTTAACCGAAACTGAAACAATGCTAAGTAATAAATAGTTCACTATATTTAGTTATACAAGTACGAGTATTGTATGTAGGTATATTTAGTAATAGGTTAGTATTCTAGCAAGCGGAATTTCGTCTGAGCATTATCACGGGGAGAAATCGATTTAAGAATCCATTTTCCTTCAATTGAATAGCTTCCCCTTGAATGGCAATACCACTCGCAGGCCTCAACTGGTAATCTCATCCCGTTGAAGTAATTTGTACCTCAAGATACGAGTTTAATGGATAGCCACGTATTCCTTTTTGTGTGATTAAACTACTCAAAATCTATAAGATATCTATCTTATGTATCGGCGGATCATAAGGGTGTCACCAACCTCGAGAGGCGGCACGAGGCGCGCCGGACACACTACGGGCTCCATATAATTGCAATAGCAAATCGATGAGCAAATTTGAGAGAAAATCGTCAATAGAAGGTTGATTATCAGATTATGAAAGGCACTGATTCATGCTATGAAGCACGACTCGCGGCGTCAATTCTAAATTCCAGATTCTGATTGCTTGAGATCGTATTCTATAACTGAGTAATTATGTACCTCAGCGATCAGTGGCGGTACTCCCATAGAAGCCCAGAAGCCCGGCTTGCGTAAGAAATTTTGAATCAAAACCTCTTCTGGCTCACAGAGGTTCAGCTCTTGTGGCTATTCCTCTTACGTCTGATGGGAACATTGTTGGAACGTGATTTGGTGGGTTGTTGGTTTATGCGGGGGTATGATTACCTAGATTTGTGGGTTTTGATTCAAAATTTCTTACGCAAGCCGGGCTTCTGGGCTTCTATGGGAGTACCGCTACTAAGTCAGCGTAGGAAAAGATGAAAAATCATTTTTTTAGGATTAGGTATTTTTAAATGTAAGCTCGATTGTTTTCAGTTATTTAAACGGTTGCACCGAGTTCAGGTGCTATCTGCAGTGGATGTGGATCTTTAAGGTGAAATGAATAAGGATAATTATACGACACAAACTTAACTTTGCATTCTGCATAAGCAATAAAGTTAGTAAAGATAACATATACCATACATAGTTTAAAACACTTGTAATAAAATCAAATAAACATATTTTATAACAAAGATGTTTCGGATGATTGACATTCTTCATTGATGTGCTTTTTTTAAATATGAATATATAACACAAAAGTGAAAGCGAATATTGAAGAATTTTTTTTATTATTATTTATAATAGAGAAAGAATCCGCCATCCCTGAATTATTAATTTGATTACAAAATGCGATTGATTATTAAAAGAATAGAAAACTACAGAAAATGTCATTGCGGTTACAGCAGACTAACGAGAAAACTGCTAATCAATGCATAATGAAAGTGATTACTTTTTCGATTTTTTATCGATTTATTTATACATAAAATATCAAATAAATCAAATATTGAATGTCGGCCATGTGAGGGGTCAAAGAAATTGACGCGCGTGCATGACACGATGTATGAATGTTGAGGAATCGAGAGAAATATGTCAGGAAAGAAAAGTGTGGCAGTCCATTCTTTCTGCCTACCCCTTCGGGGAGACGGCGTGATGATTAGTTAGTTAGTTAGATAGTTAAACATATATAAATAATAGCGTAAAATTTACTTCGCCTTTGAAGGGGAAGCCTCAAGAGTTTGAGAATACCCTCGCAAGGCGAAACAAAATTTTAACGAGTATATTTATATATAAATAAATCAATGTAAAACCGAAAAAGCAATCACGCTTTCATTATATTGTACATTAATTATGTAATAGAGTTTTACCAAATTAAAACCGCAACCATTAATGAGAAAACTGTTGACTATCCCAAGGCAACAGAACATGTATAGACGATCTTCATGGAGCGAGGTAAATACCCTGACGGGCGGGCGGTACAAGGACGACAAAAGAAGGAATCCGTTACCTGATCGACTAAATGAGCTGCCTGCACAAACTAAAGAACTGCCGGGAGGTAGGGGGGGAGGGTGGTCGCAGCGCGAGTCCATAAAAAGCAGTCGCTTAAAAGAGATATTCATAAAATGAGTTCACTTTGATCACAAAGGATATAAAAAAGATCGTCTACGCCAGAAAACATTACGCAAGGACAGAATTAAAATATGAGATTTTAAATTCTCCAATTTTACGCGCAGTAAAAAAACGTCGTAAAAAATATATCGTTTAAAGCGGGACAGCAGTGTGAATTACCTTCCGCTTTAAATTTACAAAAAAAAGTGAATAATGACATGAATATCGTTTACACGCCGAAAACTTCGCTAAATTCTATTAATATAATGTCGTTGTAATCAACGCAGATCTACTATTCCAGTCTGCGTTGTAAATGCCTAAGGAATCATTCTGGTTTAGACGCTGGCACAACCCTCCGCCGTCGAAATAAAGACAAATGTGGAAGTAGTTATTAAAAAACATTGTTTTATTTCATTGATTTAGAATAAACTTCCATCGAGATATTTCAGTAAAGTCTTTAGATTATCTTATAATGTATGATTATTAATAGATAGAGACGAGTACCATACGAGTATATGGTATAGATAAGGTGCAATAATAATTTTAATATTTGGTATAAATATTATGGTAGAGGAGGCGTTGGAAGGCGGATTCCCAGAAAAAGTTGAGCCCCTATGCAGTTACGAATACCTTTTGTTACAAAACTGAAACGTCGTACGTCCCCGTGCACAACGAAGGTTAACCGCCTTCCGTGCTCTAGGAAACAGTCTGATTTGAATATGGAACATTTCCCAAGTCGATCAATAAGAAAGGCGCCTAATGTAGCGAGCGAGTCGCTTTAGTTTTTCCACCAAGATTCTCAGCGAGATTTGCTATGGCGGCACAATGGACTCGCACGAAACTCAGAACGTGCGTTACACATGTAACATACATACCTTTATATAAATTTATTTGTAAAACGAGAATTTGGATAGAGCGTACATGGCCGTTGCGCCCAACCGCATGCTCTGTGAATTGACCCTAACCTGTGACATTCTACACGAGCTTTTAACGCCGCACCATTTAGGTCCATCGCGCAACGACCCCCCACCCGCCATTATACTCGTATTATCAATAGAAACTGAATTGTTGGAAATATTTTCTGAATTCACGTTTTTTATCAACCGTCAGCTGTGTTTCAGTTGACGATCTGATAACACGAATTTATTTTGCTTTCAATTGGTGGACATCTAAAACACAACTTCAAAAGAAATTACTGTTTTATATGCACCCTATTTAAATACAAGGATTGGTGCCGGATAAACAATGTGTACGAAATTGCGAATTATAATATAATTACGATTTCATAAATAAATAAAATAACAAAGATTGCGTCGAAAATACACATCGACTATTCGGCAGTGTCACGCGGCAGTGCTCAAAGTGCGAGGGCAGAAAGGTATTACTCGGACACTCTTGGTCCAGTATGAGAGAATGTTAGAAATAATTGTCAAAATTCATAAATGGGATGTGCGGATACTATACCGCAACATTCTGTTGAAAGCCAATTTGTTCAGGTTCGAATGTGTCAAAAATTCACAAAATCAGATGAAATTTCGACATTTCTTCAAGATCTTGACAGGGGATATGAAGCGGGTTATGTAATCGAAGCAATGTCGCAAAAACAGTAGCTTTTTAAAGGGCGCGTACCACTGGCAAGGCCAAAACCGAACCTAAATGTGAAAAGGGTTATGATGTCGTGGACTTGGGTCTTTTAACACATTTTTCTACACGATAATATGAGCACTCGTGATTAATTCATTGCATTGAATCATTTACCGACTCAGCTCCATTGGATTACCATTTATTTAGAGCACGTTTTACCTGACAACAAAATAATTTCATATCAAACTCTATTTTTCATATAAATCAAAAGATTTATAGGCAAATGACTTTAAAATTAACAGGAAGTTATTATAGAGTAGCTCCCGACAGGGGCGGTAGCGGGCCCAAAGATAAATGGGGGCGTTGAGGCAGTCAAGGAGGCAGCCGTGGCATGCGTATTTTAATTAACTGATTTGATTTGATTTGATAAATAATAATCAAGGTACTTTAAAAACACTTTTTTCATGAATAAACAATTTAAAAATTAGAAACATTTCTGAGATATTTAATAATCTTCTCAATTTCCACTTTGTGATTATAAATAGATATCATCATCATTATCAGTCTGTATCCGTCCACTCCTAGACCTAGGCCTGCCCTATCTGTCGATCCTGGGCAACACGCATCCATGTCGTACTGGCCCCGGCGGTCTCTTTAATGTCGTCCCTCCATCGAGGTTGGGGATGTCTTGGGTTTCGGGTCTCAGTTCTAGGACACCGGCAAAAGAGACGTTTTGTCCATATATCGTCAGAGCTGCGAGCGACCTGATCCGTTACGTAGATAAAGACATAACCTTATTTAAACTGGGGGGACTATTATCGGAGAGAAGGCCAATCTGCTAATAAAATACTGGTGTTATTACATATTAAGTGAAATGCCAATATAAACGGGTTTAAAGGAACCTGAATAAAAGTCTACCAACGAAATCAACATTTTGCGGGACATCAAAGAGCGTATTTATAAAATCCAATACTTTATCCGACTGGAAGAACATGAATGGAGCCGGCTTTGGATATTATGAAATCGTAAATACAAACCATTTATTTTTTTAGTCATAAAAATGTAATCCCGGCCTTCGTCTAGGTCTAGCGTCAGAGCACCAGGAGAATGATTTCCCGACATTACAAACTTGTTTAGCCTCTTTCATTAAGAAAATGAAACTCTTCCATCAAAATGTAAAGCGGCTGAGCGGTCGTTTGCGCTGGACGACACAAAGGGGTATTTAGTATAAGCTTTTAATTTTTATCAAAATCCCGGATAAATACAAAGGGTGCTGGCTAACAAATCTCGATCGACCCGGCGAGAATCGTACTCAACAGAGACCTACGAATATCAACACAAGCGAAAAAGATAGTACTTAGTGGTATTTCAATGACATTTATTTCTAATGTTGTATTAATTACATGTAATGTATTTTTACTTTTCTTTATGAATTAAAACACCATTTTTTCAACTTTTGAGTATACTTTTCAGGACATGCTTCGAAGGTTTTACAACGGCATCATCGGGGGATTAATTTTTCCCAGACGTAAAAAATAAAACCGTCTTAGAATGTACCGTAAAATCACCCCTTCCGACAAATACTGCCTAATGAAATCAAACACAAAAAGATTCAAAACTTATTTCGACTCGAAAACATGTTTTTCTGCAAACTTATTGAATGTATGCTTAATACAAGAGACTTGTGCATTTCTCAATAATCGTACTCAAACAAAAATCAAGCATTTATCCGAAGCCAGCTAAGTATAGCGAAGTTTTTGTATTTGGCCCTCCATCTCAGCGGGTAAACTCCAGATAAGGAAGAACAATGTAATAACACAGATTTCAAAGCATCCGAGAGAAAACTGAAAACCGGGCCACGACCGACCGCGACCGGGGGAGAACGACAAGCCGCCATCTTATCGACTGGAAGTATAATTCTTTTCAAATCCCAGAGATTGCGACTGTATTGATTCGGGGTTGTCTTTGCGCAAATAAAATTTTCAAACGATGAAATCAAAATGTTACAATTCTAATTTACATAATTCCCAGATATCTTCTGAATTCGAATGGATTCAGAGAATTGATTTCAATTCCGAAAATATACTTTAGAAGAGCGAAGGTCTCAAAATAAATATTTTGCAAACTCTTAATTCTAATGAATAACAAAAGCGATTCATAAAAACAATCCCATCGCTATATCTTCTCGTCTTCTACAATCATTACACCTCATTGGATCGGAGTGGACATAATTATAAGAAATTATGTTTCATGAGATGTTTTTGGACCAATTCTAACAAATTTTGTTTATAGTTCCATACGGTTTCGGTAGCTTTGGTTGGTGGTCGGTTGATGCAGCGAATGATTGCAGGTAGCTGCTGAAGCTGGTCGGAAATATGTGAAAAACAGGAAGAATAAAACGTATAAACTTTTTACCGCTTTAGTATAATATAACGTTAGTTTGCACATGTCTTCATAATATTTTTAATCAAAGTATAAATTGGCAAAATGAGTAATTTATTGTTTAGAAGTGTGATTGTGTCGCACATTGGGCCGCTGATTGCGGGGCACTACTCGCTTCCCTGCTGCAGCAGCCAAGCTGTTCAAGGATTGTCCTTCTAATAAGAACGCGTGGAATATATAAGATGTTCTCTACTTACTTTTAAAAGAAGATCATAGATTATCTTAAGCGACATAAAGTCTCTCTAGCTTTTCCTGTCTCCGATTTCATTAGCAGCGCTTAACTGGAAGCTGGGCGCGGCAGGAAGCCCGCCCGCACCCGCACCCCGCTCTCACCCCGGCCCGGCGGAAGGTAACTTCATAAAAATTGTATTTAGCCGGTGAGAGATGATCAATTAGGCGGTGCACATCCCGGAAACATGCCCCGCCAGCCTGCGAGCAATACAATCAATCTACTGCGAATCGAGAGAAGGAATAATAATGTTGGATAATGAGCCGAGCCTTCTGTAGAACGCAGAATCTCTTGTTATTGATAAAACGTGTTCCCGGAACGCCGTGATGGGATGAGGTATCGTTTATTTTTAGATTTTAATAAACAGTTTATTATGAATATTGAAGATTGAGTGAAAGAGAGTGGTATAAGTGAAACCCAATATGTCAGTCAGTCAGCTAATCGCTATGTATGTAGACGACGCTGCGATCTGATATTATGAGAGATCTACAAGACATAGTATCAAGAATATATGAATAATATGTATCTGAGAAGGAAGAACTGTGACATACTCGTACATACGAACGGCGAGAAATTTGAACAAAACAAACAAACAAAACAAACAAAACCATCAAACGCCGTTTCCCCGCAGGGGTAGGCAGAGAGAATGGACCGCCACACTACTCTATCCTGGCAAACCTCTCTAGCTTCCTCCACATTCATACAACGAGTCATACACGCACGTCGATTCCTCCGACTTCTAACATGACCAACCTTTAAAATTTGATTAATTTGGTCATGCCATGTTTTCCTCGGTCTGCCTCGACTTCGTACCCCATTTACATCATTAACGTATACTTTCTTAACCATTCTTTCTCCATCCATGCGTTCCATATGTCCGAACCAACGCAGCGATCCTTTCATAATTTTGTTCATTATACCTTCTTCCGCTCTACATTCCTTTCTTATATCAGCATTTGAGATTCTGTCGTATATCGTTCTACCACACATACGTCTTAGGGACCTCATCTCTACCGCATTTATTCTACTCTCATCCTTCTTTTGCCAGTTCCATGCTTCGCTTCCATACATTAAGGTTGGGACCAGAACTCCATTGTGAACGGCCGTTTTCGCTTTCATTGATAAATTCTTGTTTCCAATAACTATTTTTAAAGCTCCATTCACTTTGTTACCCGCACCAACCCTTCTTTCGACGTCACTATCCGTTCGGGCATCTGCTGTGAACATACTACCTAAATACACAAATTCCCTCACCTGTTCCAAGTTCTCTTCGTTCACACTTATATTACAAACTGTCATTTGCTCTTCCCTTTCGAAAACCATCACCTTTGACTTTCCGACATTCATCATTAAATCATTTGACTTGCATACCTCATTCATTCTCGACACCAAGATTTGTAATTCGTCCGCACTATCCGCAACGAGAACGGCATCGTCCGCGTAAAGCAGACAGTTTACAGATAAATCACTCATCTTAGCACCAGCATTTATACATTTATATTTATTTATATATATATATATATATAACTAACTGACTAACTAACCATCACGCCGTCTCCTCGAAGGGGTAGGCAGAAAGAATGGACTGCCACACCTTTCTTTCCTGACATATTTCAAATCAAATCAAATCAAATCAGTTTACTTCATCAACAGACATTACAAAAATTTCTCTCGCTTCCTCAACATTCATACATCGTGTCATGCACGCGCGTCGATTTCTCTGACTCCTCACATGGCCGACATTCAATATTTGATTTATTTGATCGTGCCACGTTTTCCTTGGTCTTCCTCTATTTCTGGTTCCATTTACATCATTAACATATAATTTTTTTACCATTCTTTCTTCATTCATTCTTTCCATATGTCCAAACCATCTTAATGATCCTTTCATTATTTTGTTCATGACACCATCATTCGCACCGCATGCACTTCTTATATTTTCATTCGATACTCTATCATACACAGAATATCCACACATTCGTCTAAGAGATCTCATTTCTACTGCATTTATTCTACTTTCATCCTTCCTTTGCCAGTTCCATGCTTCGCTTCCATACATAAGGGTCGGTAGAAGAACACCATTGTGCACTTTTATATATATATATATTATATATATATATATATATATATATATATATATATATATATATATATATATATATATATATATATATATACATATATATACTATATATATATATATATATATATATATATATATATATATATATATATATATATATATATATATATATATATATATATATATATATATATATATATATATATATATATATATATATATATATATATATATATATATATATATATATATATATATATATATATATAAAAACATAATATTTTATATAAACATAATATTTTGCCTTCTGCTTTTTTTCTGGAATGGTGCATTCTCCAGCTAATGTAAGTCCTGCGTGGATGAATGGCGGGCCTGGGGATTGTTTGAGCGAAGCTGACGAAGGGGCGTCGCTGCGTCCTATAACAGCTTCGGGTAAATGGCGGGTAACCTTCTTTATCTTTATTTAACTGTTAGTTTGTTCATTTGCATTTGCATTAACAATCACTGAATGTTACCCTACAATAATTTTTTTTTTTTAAATCTTCTATGTTCGCCATACTTTGTGTTGTAGATATCTTGTATATTTTTTCTTTTTTATATACTTTGTATACAACACTCACTTTTTAAACAAATTAAAATTAAATATCAAACATATTTCGTACCACCCAGCCCTTCGTCAGTGATATTATATAGATATTTAAAAAATTATAAAAAAAATCTATGTTTATCATAGTTTGTGTTGTAGATGTTTTATTTGTCTTTTTCTTTTTTATATACTTTGTATATACAACACTAACATTAATTTTTTTAAATTAAATATCAAACATGTTTCGGTCAATCCGTCCTTCCTCAGTGATATTATAAAGATATTTGAAATATTATAAAATTGTTTACAAATATGACCAGTTTTGACAGATGATCCTACAATACATCTGTCAAAACTGTTCATAATTGTAAACAATTTTATAATATTTTAAATATCTTTATAATATCACTGAGGAAGGACGGGTTGTCCGAAACATGTCTGATATAATCTTTTTTTTAAAGTTAGTCTGTATATACAAAGTACATAAAAAAGAAAAATTATGTGTTAAATTATTTTTATTTGTTATTTTATTTTATATACTTTGTTTTAGATTTATTTTGTAGACGTTGTACGATCAAAGTGCGCGCGGGAGATGCCTATTGGTGGCGATGAGGTTCGCAACCCATCACACCGCGTCTCCCGCGGGGGTGAAAAGAGAAGGATGGACTACTGCATTCGGGGAGACGGCGTGATGGTTAGTTAGTTAGTTAGTGAATTTATAAAAAAGAAAAAGAGCTATATTATAAAATTGTTTACAAACATGTTTTAATTCATAAAAATATAAATACTTATATAATTTGAAGACTACAGGGGAAAAACAAGGAATGTCAGTAGAAGGTTAATTTGAATAAATTGAGAATAAAGGTAATCAAAGTCTATATATTTCTTAGCAATTAGCAATCGATTATCTGGCCATAGTCGATGACACAGATGATTTTTGAATATGAAAATTTTACTGTGGATAGATACGTACAAATGCCGCTAGATGGCATTATTACATTTATTTTGAATTTTTACTGACATTCCTTGTTTTTCCCCTGTAGTCTTCAATTGTTGTTGTTTGTAAAAGTTTCACGGACTGCCCCTGCGCTCTGCCATCACACGGGAGACCGTAACTACGAAAATGTTACACAAATGATTAATGTAGCGTACGAGGTTTTTGTATTTCAATGACCATTAGAATAATAGCTACATGTGATGAGGTTTTTTTTACCTTTTCCTATATTAATATTCACTATTGATTGGCGATCGTTTCTTAGTTAAAGACGACTTGTTTTCTTATACGAAGAAACAAAAAAAAATGATTGTTTGAATTCATTAGATCACATTAAACTTTCGTGTTATTTTTAATAGTGTTATTCTTGAGCCGACCCTTATGTATGGAAGCGAAGCATGGGTCTAGCAAAAGAAGAATGAAAGTAGAATAAATGTCGTAGAAATGAGATCTCTTAGACGAACGTGTGAGTACTATGTGAATAATATAGTGTCGAATAAAAACATAATAAGTGAATGCGGTGCGAATGATGGTGTTATGAACAAAATAATAAAAGGATCATTAAGATGGTTTGGACATATGGAATGAATGAATGAAGAAAGTAAAAAAAATTATGTGTTAACGATGTAAATCTAACCAGAAATAGAGGAAGACCGAGGAAAATGGCACGATCAAATAAATCAAATATTGAATGTCGGCCATGTGAGGAGTCAGAGAAATCGACGCGCGTTAATCGTTAACATATACTTTTTTTACCATTCTTTCTTCATTTATTATTGTGTCCAAACCATCTTAATGATCCTTTCATTATTATGTTCATAACACCACCATTCGCACCGCATTCACTTCTTATATTTTCATTCGACTTTCTCTCATACACACACATTACAAACAATATAAATGTTTAAGGCATCTATTGAGTACATGTAAAATATAATATTATATACCATATGATATAAAATATAATACCAGGAACGCATAAGAGATGGTTTAGACTTAGACGAATGTGTGGAAAACGGAGTATGATAGAGTGTGAATGCAGTGCTAGTGAAAGTGTTATAAACAAAATAATGAAAGGATCATTAATGGTTTGGACGCATGGAAAGAATGAATGGTAAAAAAAGTTAATGTTAACAATGAAATGGAACTAGAAGTAGAGGAAGACCGAGGAAAACGTGGCACGATCAAATAAATTAAATATTGAATGTCGTGCATGTCACGATGTATAAATTTTGAGGAACCGAGAGAAGTATGTCAGAAAGTAATAGTGTGACAGCCCATTCTTTCTGACTAACCCTTCAGGGAGACGGCTTGATGCTTAGTTAGATAATTAGTTATTTATATCCCATCATCTATATAGAAGCATGGAACTGCCAAAAGGAGGATGAAAGTAGAATAAATGCAGTAGAAATGAGATCTCTAAGACAAATTTATGTTAAATCTGTATATGATAGAGTGTCAAATTCAAGTATAAGAAGTGAATGCGGTGCGATTGAAAGTGTTATGAACAAAATAATAAAAGGGTCATTAATATGGTTTGGACACATGGAAAGAATTAGTGAAGACAGAATGGTGAAGAAGGTATATGTAAACGGCGTGAATGAAGCTATTATAGAAATAGAGGAAGGCCGAGGAAAACGTGACACTATCTAATCAATCAAATATTGAATGTCGGTCACGTGAGGAGTCGGAGAAATCGAAGTGCGTGCATGTCACGTTGTATGTAAAAGTATGGCAGCCCATTCTTTCTGACTACCCCTTCGGAGAGACGGCTTGATGGTTAGTTAGATAGTTATTTATATCCCATCATTGTATATCCCATCGTCGGATTTCCAGTCATTTGAGTCCCAATTAAATATCATTAGTGTGATTAATATGTCTGTCACATATTTAAACGAGAAAATCTTAAATTAAGATATTTCTAATCTAATTATATTAGTTCTATTTGTCAATCGTAATCTCTCAAATATCCAGAATTCTCTCTGTAACACGTTCACGTCGAAAATATACTATTTCCAAGAACTCAGCGTCCATAATTCGTCTCCCATTGCTTTGAGAAAGTATGTATCTATCTCTTAGCCATTACGATTAATACTCTATTCTCTAGCATCATGAAATTCTAAGAAATCGTTATTATATTATAATAATGGTAATCTAACCATCTCATAAAACATGTCTATTTAAATTTTTTAAATATTTGAAATTCCAAAATCTTATTTTTGATTAACGTAATTTGTATTCAAACCTCATTAAATTAATAGTTTATTTTTTTACAATAGCTGCTTACTAATGACTAAGAAATCTACTGGACTACATGTTTTGCCTAGCAAGGGCATTTACAAATGCTTTATTTAAGTTTTAATTAGATAAATTCATACACACCCTTATGTATGGAAACGAAGCATGGAACTGGCAAAAGAAGGATGAAAGTAGAATAAATGCAGTAGAAATGAGATCTCTTAGACGAATGTGTGTATACTCTGCGTATGATAGAGTGTCAAATGAAAATATAAGAAGTGATTTGATTTGATTTGATTTGATTTGAAAATAATGAAAGGATCATTTAGATGGTTTGGACACGGAATTTGGGAAGAATGTATGTTATTGATGTAAATAGAACTAGAAATTGAGGAAAAACGAGGTAGTTGTGGCACAATCAAATAAATCTAATATTGAATGTCGGCCACGTGAGGAATCAGAGCAATCGACGCGCATGCATGAAACGATGTATGATTGTTGAGGGATCGAGAGAAATATGTCAGGAAAGAAAAGTGTGGCAGTCCATTATTTCTGCCAAATCCTTCGGGGAGACGACTTGATGGTTAGTTAGTTGGTTAATTATAAATTTCATTTATAACTTTAAATATTTTTGCTGTCGGATGCATCATCAGATTAATCTGTTAATGTTAGCGAAACTAGCGAAATCGCAATAATATAAGGCTGTGGAAGAAAATGATTAATATAACCAATAAGCTATTCACTACGTATGTTGAGAGCTACGTGCATTTGCCCAGGTGGCAAAATCACGTGTGATTCCCAAGTCGTGACTGAACGCGTCGTATTGTTAATTAGATTATACATACAGGCGGGAAATACTCGATACTCTTGTCCTTTCGATACGCGAATAACAGTTATCTATGAATCACGTTAACTTACTCCTTCATTCAAGTGCTTAACTCTCAAACAAATTCTGTTCTTTATTTAAAACTAGCTGACCCGACGAACTTCGTACCGCCTCAGAATCAATAAATGTTGTGTTAACTTATAAGCTAAATTTAATTCACCTTTTTATTGAATTACAATTAATACTTAAAATGAATTAAGTTCATGAAATGTGCAAAAGTCAAAATTAAAAATATGAATTACAATGGAATATAATTCACGTGGAAGCCTGCATTAATACCTACTTAAAATGAATTATAAATTGTTAATTAAAAACTTTGTTTTATGTATCACAATTGTGTTTTTATTTTTTCGCGACAATATATTCAACCAAAGTGGAATCTACCAGATTAATTGTGAGGATTGTGATGCCGTGTATATTGGAAAGACGGGTCGATCATTTTGAAGAGGTTATATGAACACAACATTTAATACAAAAACAGAATCATTGTGTGAATTTTGACCATCATTTCAATTCCAAAAACACATTTTTTTTGCATATAACAAACAATTTAAAAAAAAATTGATAAATTAGAAAATTTAGAAATTTTTAAAGCAAAGGCACGTGAATTGAATGTTATAAATATCCAAATTCCAGCTTATTTCCCCTTAGTATATATGTAGTACATTAAAAACTTTTCCTTTATACAATCTACCAAAAAAATATTAATACTACCTTCCATTTTTGTCCCTTTCTTACTAATATAATCTGCTTCCTTATAATGTTTATCGTCTTTAATATATTAGGATTCATCGTTTTTGACTCTATATTATGTATGATTGTTCCTTCTAATAATTGTTTGAATTATTATTATGATTATTATCATTCTTATTATTTTATTATTATAAATAAATGAATTTCATACAACAACACAACAACAACAACAAACCATCACGCCGTTTCTCCGCAGGGGTAGGCAGAGAGAATGGACCGCCACACGACTCTATCCTGGCACACCTCTCTAGCTTCCTCCACATTCATACATCGAGTCATACACGCACGTCGATTCTTCCGGCTTCTGACATGACCAACCTTTAATATTTGATTAATTTGGACATGCCATGTTTTTCTCGGTCTACCTCGACTCCTTACTCCATTTACATCGTTAACGTATACTTTTTTAACCATTCTTTCTTCACCCATGCGCTCCACATGTCCGAACCAACACAACGAACCATTCATAATTTTGTTCATAATACCTTCTTTCGCTCTACATTCCTTCCTAATATCAGCATTTGAGATTCTGTCATACATCGTTCTACCACACATACGTCTTAGGGACCTCATCTCTACCGCATTTATTCTGCTCTCATCTTTCTTCTGTCAGTTCCATGCTTCGCTTCCATACATAGGAGTTGGGACCAGAACTCCATTGTGAACGGCCATTTTCGCTTTCATTGATAAATTCTTGTTTCCAATAACTACTTTTAAAGCTCCATTCACTTTGTTACCCGCACCAACCCTTTTTTCAACATCACTGTCCGTTCGGCCATCCGCTGTGAACATGCTACCTAAATACACAAATTCCCTCACCTGTTCCAAGTTCTCTTCATTTACACTTATATTACAAACTGTCATTTGCTCTTCCCTTTCAAAAACTAACACCTTTGACTTTCCGACATTCATCAAAACACGTTAAAACAATTAAATAGCAGACAACATAATTTTGAATAAGTGTGATCCATCAATGAACTCCGTTTTCATCATTAGCATCATCATATTCATCATCTGAAGAGTTTGATGATTCAGTGTCCCTATCAATTGAAAAAAGAAATTCCTCGTCTTCATCTAGCCAAATATTTCGTTTATTAAGTACTCGCGGCTGAATTTCCTATGGTAACAATTCTCTGGACCGAATGTACACAGATACACCTATAAAATCAATACAAAATATACAATACGTATTTTTATTATTATTCACTAATCATAAATCGGTTTTTAATCTCTACGGAACACTCATCTGTCATCTTTTCGAATGGTAGGTATTAATGGCGCAAATATTCTCTGCTCTCCTTCACAAAAGGGGTTTAACTTTTAGAATAGTCTCTCTTATACTGATTTTTATAACTTTGGGCATTGTTAATCTAAAATTAATAAAGAAAACCAAAAATCCCGGTGACGATTAAAAAATAACCTCAAATCTTTCACATTGAGTATTGACATCTGGCATCAACAATACACCACCTACGGGCGTTTTCGAAACTAAAATGGAAGCCATGATGTTTTTTGTACTTTGTCTCAGAAGTCAAATATAGTCAAATTTATGACAAATATAATTAATTTTAAATCATTTAAGTGATTTTTTCAAATGTTTTAATGATTATTCTGTTATCCGGAACGGAGACAAATCCAGCTAATATAAGATCTTCAAAATTGGTCCAGCCGTTCTCGAGTTATAAATGGTGTAACTAACACGATTTTTGACTTTGTTTTATATATATAGATAACAACCCTATAAAAAAAATTATATGGCCGAGCCATAGAGGGCTCCCACCGCTTACCCGAAGCTGTTATAGGCGCAGGGGCGCCTTTCGTCAGCTTCACTCGTGCACTCCCTAGGCCCCCGTCCATGCGGGACTCAAAAATAATAATAATAATACATAAACCGCGCTCATTGAGAAATTCGGATGGGAGATCGTCTTACACCCACCATACAGTCCGGACTTGGCTCCGAGCGACTACCATCTCTTCACTGATTTCAAGAAACACCTCGGTGGAACGCATGTTATTCATGTCCACCCTTTGATGTTCTGCAGCCAGGACAGCTGCCTTCTACCAACTCCTCGACGTCCTTCCATTCTACCCATTAATATCAGTCGAAGGAGGTGGTATTTTTCTCCCCTTAGCACATGACCCAAATATGAGACCTTTCTAATTTTCACACTCGACAACAGCTCTCTATTGGCTCTGGCTCTCTGCAGTACGTCTGCATTACTGACCCTATCGGTCCACGGTATACGGAGCATTCTGCGGTATATCCACATCTCGAACGCTTCCAACCGGTTCATTACATTCACTTTCAGAGTCCAGGTTTCACAGCCATATAGTAAAATAGACCATATATATAATAACATTTAATCATTCTTTGAACATTTTTTTATTAGATTTGATAATGACTTAGATATGTGAAATATGTGATTTCCGATAAAATATAATGAAACTTGTATAAAACAGACGTTTTTATTTGTATTTATTATTGAATATAGAGTTTTATATTATTGTTAAGGAAACAATTAATAATAAAGTATTATTTTTTAATCTCATATAAAATATCGGCCACGTAAGGAATCGGATAAATCGACGCGCGTGCATGACACGATGCATGAATGTTGAGGAATCGAGAGAAGTATGTCAGGAAAGAACAGTGACAACAGACATTTAATAGTAACTAATCACAATTTAATTAAAAAATCGAACGCGTATAAATTACAGCTGTTAGATAAGGCCTTGTCCTTCTCGATAGGGGACCACCGCGCATGACCTAATGACGCCGAAATAGCCGTTTAATTAATCTGCAGTCAGACGGTCTGCTGGCTCTCGTATGAGGTCCTCTGTCGCTCATCCATCCAGTCATAACGGAATGGCTCTAGGAAGTATGTGCGACTTGGAACTACACCTGTGTGGGACCCGGTACTTGTAGTGGATGGACCAAGAACTGTTTTAAAAGATTAAATAGTTTTTTTTATTAAACATTGTTATAATAAATTAAAACACTGTTTTAAACACTGCTTTTTTTTATCTATAAACCACTGTTTTAAAAAATTAAATCACCGTTTTCTCCACTTTTCAGTATACTATATTTAATCGATGTTTGGAAGTTTTTATTATTATTATTTATGATTATTTTGATGACTTATATTTTAAGTGCGCCGTTTTGTAAAACAATTACTCCAAGGGCGCACTCGGAAATGACTGACCGAACAGTGCAGTCTTTAGAGGTTTCTTAAATTTAACGTAACTATCCTCATTCTTGAGGAAAACGCGACACAATCAAATCAATTAAATATTTAATGCCACGTTAGGAGTCGGAGAATTCGACGTGCAAGCATGACACGATGTATGAATGTAGACGAATCGAGAGAAGTATGTCAGGACAGAACCATTTTTTCTGCCGGCGTGATGGTTAAGTTATGAACTGAAATTTTCGCAAGAATCAATTGTATATCAGAATATGGAAACAGAATATGGTTGATCGAGGTGTTTACAGGACCCATGACCTGTCATTGGTTGGGTCAAGCGCACGCCCCATGTAATACAACATTCCCCATTGCACATTTTTTCTTATGACCACCATGTCTGACAAACTTTTGGATGTTGTATATATGTTAATCTGCAACACCACCCTTCGCGTGGTAGTTTATTCAATCTACACACTTACGCCATCTATGAAGATTGTATTTTAAGCATAAAGCAGAAGATCTTTTTAACGCAATGTGAAAGGCTACCGCCATTTAGCGCATTGCTAGAAACCGCCTGGAGATGTCACTCCAATCTATATGCTTTAATTTTTTTGACCAGTTTTTTTGTTTTTACAACATTTTGAATGTATACAAATACTTGTAGACGAACAACTGGATTTCACACATTGCGCGCTATCAATTCAAGAATCAATATTGATATTGATTCTTGAATTGATAGCCCGCAATGGGTGAAATCCAGTTGTTCCGTCTACAAGTATTTGTATACATTCAAAATGTTGTGAAATTTTCTGGTCACCCGTTACAGCATTGTTGAGATGAACTTATCTGGTATATAATATAGTGTCTTCATTATATAAACATCTGCACATTACTAGTACCCACCGCACCCAAACACATTATATCCCATCTTCAAATCTCGTGCCATCAATTAACAATAATAAATTACACCAACTTCACCATTATTCACGCTAAATTGACGGGGTTACGGGTTCGATTCTTGTCGTTAGTATTTTTACATAACATTACTTAATATTTTGATATCCAGCTTATATAAAACTCCGAGGTGGTCTACGAGCATTATAATAAACCAAGTTTTGTATAAAAAAAAAGTATTATTTATGATAAATAAAAGGCATAAACACTGTGAAATTCTATAATGATATTTTTTATGAATGAAAACACTTCCTTCTATATTCGCTATCACTATGATTTGTGGATTCACATTTGAATATTTTATTTTAAAAGGCTATTAGGTATTTTAAAAAATACTATAAACATCCAAATAAACTTAACATCAATTCCCAAATTTGATTTGTTTCCTTTTTCCCATAATTCTAACTAATATACAATTAAGTCTACACCTAGATTTAATTCTTCCACTCTCCCCATTTATTTCATTTTTATTTATTGTATATAATAAGTCACGATTTTGCCTCATTTTATTGTTAAAATGTCTACACTGAGGAAGGGCGTCTGTATCCCGAAACATGATTGTGAAATGTAAAAATTAAAAAGTTTTGTGAATGTAGGATGATTTCAATATTAATTCAATACAAAACATTGTTTTGGCTCTTTTAATTTCAAAATTTGGTTCTTATGAAATATAATAAAAAATCTGGATAACAAAGTTTTTTTTGCTATGTTCGTCATACTTTGGTTGTAGATGTTTTATTTGTCTTTTTATTTTTTATATACTTTGTATATACAACATAAAACAAAGGTTTTATTTATTGTAACTTGAACAATGATGTAAAACTCCGTATTAAATAATAATTACGAATGGAAATGTCTGTTTTCTAGAAGTTTTATTATATCTTATGTGAATGACCGTATTTCGCCTGTCTAAGGCAAAATCATTGATAATCTTATCTGTTTACTAGAAATTTAATTATATTTTATGTGAATGCCATGTTTCGCCTGTCTAAAACATTATCATTGATTATGCTTTAGACAGGTGAAACATGGCGTTCACATAAAATATAATATAATAAAACTTCTAGAAAACAGACATTATCATTTGTAAATAATAAAAATAATAAATAGTGTAAACTTAATGTACTCGTATATTTAGTTAAAATCCACTAATGTTTGTGTCTTCGACTGGATTCGGCAGCTCGCTGCCATCTTGTGGAGGGATTTTAACTAAATATACGTTTAAAAAATATTTTTATTTTCATTATTTACAATGAACTTCTACAGTGTAATTTCAATAAAAAAAAATTGTTTCAATTAAGGTTTTCAACATTATTAAAAATATAATGCATACTGTTTTGGACTATTAGACTGTCATAAGCGAGATGAAAGTTTCTCATCGTTGTTGCTTACCCTCTTCAACATGTCTCCCGTGATTCAAGTCGATGCTGCTTCATGAATTGGATTAATAGATCCTAAAACTCGTTTTCGAACTGGTTCTGAAAATAATCTCTTGTGATATAAGCTTGTCAATCTACAGGTTGCTTTTAAATCATTCAAAAGACATTGAGATATACAATAAATACCAAAATAAAAATATTAACGCCTCATTTTTATAAATATAACTAACTAACTAACCATCACGCCGTCTCCCCGAATGGGTGGGCAGAAAGAATGGACTGCCACACTTTAACCGATGCGGCCCACCATCCTTCTCTTTTCGCCTCCGCGAGAGACGCGGTGTGATGGGTTGCGAACCTCATCGCCACCAATAGGCAATAGAATCAGAATAAGAAAGAGTATAATAAATGCGGTAGAGATGAGATCCCTTAGATGAATGTGTGGTAAAACGATGTACGATAGAATTCCGAATACTGTTATCAGGACGAAATGTACAGCGGAAGAAATTATTATGAACAAAATTATGAAAAGATCAATTAGATGGTTGAATATGGTAATAAATTAAGAAAGAATTGTAATGAATTCTTTGTTCTCGAACAATGATGTAAAACTTCATTTTAAAAATGAATACGAATGAAATAAAAAACATATATCAAAACGCACGTTGGATAATGGCAAAACGCACAGGCGAAAAATATCATTAACGTAATGAGGCTTCTCGAAAAAAGACGTTTCCATTCTTATTAAAGTTACGATATTAACACAGTATATTATTATGGTAACAATGTAAATGGAACTAGAAATCAGCTTATATATTTACTCAAAGGATGTCACAAATATATTTAAAGTTTAAGACATATATTTGAGAAAGGGTACTAGGAACGCATGAGAAATAGAGGGAGAGAGAGGAAAACACGGCACGATAAATTCAAACAATTATTATTTGTCGCCCACGTGAGACGTCTGAGTAATCGACGTCGTGCATGTACGACACGATGTAAGAATTTAAACATATAACCATCACGCCGTCTTCTCGAAGGGGTAGGCAGAATGAATGGACCGCCACAATTCTTTCCTGACGTTTCTCTCGCTTCCTCAACATTCTTATATCGTAATTAAGTAAAATAGTAATTAAATAAAATAATGTGAATGTAAAAGAACTTCTTCCACTTTTGTCTTTATTTCACCAATGACCGGGTTCGTCAGCATTTTTTTTTGTGTAAATGACGTTAACGAAACAAGAAATAAGGGAAGACCTAGCTAAACGTGAAACGAGAGGAGTCAGAGAAGTCGACGTGCGTGCATGACACGATGTACGTATTTTTTTTTGTATTCAACAGGTTGTTTGAACCTAATTACTGCATACAATTTGGTTTTAGCTATTATATTGATTCTCATGACATGTGATAGGTAGCTTATCTAACACCATTTTATTGTCACTTGAATTCTACACCAGGCTAAAGACAGTGTGACAATCACACTTCTATTGCCGGGAATCGATCCTCGGATCTTCGGTATGGTAGTCAAACCACTTACCACTTAGACACGAAGGTCGTCAAATATTTAAATATATATTATATTATATATAAACACACAAAAAAACACCATGTGTGTTTGGAATTATATCTTTTATTAATTTAATGTGTTCTGGTTTAAAAAAAACTGGGTTTAAATAATTTAAATGGCCGTTTAGATGGCTGCTTCCGTTTTCTAAGTAATGTTATATTTTGATCGGACAACTTCTTATTTTAGGACCGTGTATGACCAGTGGTACGTGTGCGAAAGGTTCGCCATCTGTGGTTCGCGTAACCACTATAAAATATTGACAAGTATTGAGGCTGACATTATTCAGAGACAACTTTGCTGGTCTGACAACTGAAGGTAGAAAATAATATAATCGAATAATATAGACCTAAAACTGAGAATACTCCTCATCAAGAGTATGGAGTATCTTGATGTACGGCTGCGAGACATGGTGCCTATCCGAAAGAGATAAACGGAGACTAGAGGCTTTTGAGATGTGGTCCTATAGAAGACTATTAGGAATTTCCTGGAGAGACCACATTACAAATGAGGAGGTTCTCCAAAGAATCGAAGGAGGAAGGCACCTGCTCAGGACCTTGTCCGAAAGGCGTGCAAGGTGGATCGGCCATGTAATACGACAAGAAGGCCTCTTGCATACCATAATGGAGGGTATGACCGAGGGGACAAACTCTAGGGAACGCCCACACCGACCTGTTGGTGGACATGCGCTGCTCATCATATACAGATTTCAAAAGAGTCGCACAAGACAGGGAAGAATGGAAGAGAAGAATAGAGGAAATTGCTGCAAACCAATCCCAGGATTGAACCCAGAGAAGAATAACTGCGCTGGGTTGGTTAGGTCATCAGAATGCCTGAGACAAGACTCCCAAGGAAGGTTATATACTCTCAGCTGACCCAAGGGAAACGTTCACACGGTGGTCAGAGGAAACGCTTTAAGAACCCCTTTAAAGGAACATCGACTGTGATTGCTGGGAAAAGACTGCAGAAGACAGACCTAGGTGGAGAACAATAGTACATTTAGCACAAAGGCACGCAGGAATTTGAAGCGCAGCGCAGAGACGACGTCGCAGAGAGGAGGAGGAGAAAGGAGAGACCACTGGGAGACGGTGACGGCTCCGCTACAAACGCCTTCCCCTGCCCCAGATGCCCCAGAATGTGTGGGTCCAGGATCGGGCTCTTCAGTCACATGCTATTCCACAATCGTGTCGAACAAAAGTATGATTACAACCACCCCGGGTTCCATTTAATCAATCCTGAAAGAATCAGCTCGATCTGCTACCAATTTTCCGAGTAAAAAGTCTTAACAATAACACACTTTGGCTTTTATTTATGTACTCGTAGATTTAAAAATTGCGTTCGTTAAAATATTTGACAACCACGGGTATAGGTTCTGATGAACGTCATAATTAAGATTAATTCAAATTAATCACCGCCAATTTATTTTATCAAACATTCTTGGCATTTTACCTATAATAAAATAGTCCATTTCTATATAATAAAGTGTGAATCTGCATAATATGATTCGAATAAACTATTTAATAATTAAAAATTTACCTGAAGAGGCAGGCAGGAAAAAGGACTGCCACACTTTTCTTTCCTGACATATTTCTCTCGCTTCCTTAACATTTATACATTGTGTCATGCACGCGCGTCGATTTCTCTGACTCCTCACGTGGCCGACATTCAATATTTGATTTATTTGATCGTGGCACGTTCCTCTTTTTCTAAATCAATTTACATCGTTAACATATAATTATTTTACCATTCTTTCCATTCACTGAATTCACTTATTATATTTGCATTTGACACTATCATATGCACATTTTTCGCACATTTTTTCAATTTTTCAGATTTATAACAATTCCATGCTTTAGTTGCATAGTTAAGGGTTGGTAAAAGAACATCATTGTGTACTGCCATGTTAGCTTGTTTGCATAGACTAGGATAGAGATAAGGTGATGATATATAATGCATGAAAGATGTATATAAAATATCTTTTGCTCTGTTAGATAGGTACGACTATTTTTTTTGTTCTTATTGTGGACAGGTTAAGGTTGCGGCGATGACTCGGAAGATAAAACAGTTTTTTTTAATAATGGAACAGTAAAAAAAATGCCCACTCATTCCGTTACACGTCCTGGAGAACACAATGTGAGCTATTGAGTAATCTAAAATGTAATATGGCGGCTGGAATACGAAATGTGTAATTATGTTAACACGAAATCAGAGTACCCCCGACGTTTTGACAGACCGACATCATGTTATAGATTGTCTGCTGACTGCTCGCACTGGACCCGCAGCTTCGAAAGCCCTGACGGGTACAGTGGGCATCGTAAATTTTGTGATCGAACAATTTTTTAAATAGTCCATTTTTTTGGCCGAAACACTATGATACTTCAACATTTTTACTGTTAAAATTTAAAAGACTATTATAATATCATAATTTCTTTTTATTCACATAGAGTGTCGCGACAGCTGATTCTAAAATATCCAATAAATAAAAATAGATTAAGTTCCGTACAATAATGGAATTGAAGCATGGAACTGGCAAAAGAAGGATGAAAGTAGAATAAATGCAGTAGAAATGAGATCTCTTAGACGAAAGATGGATACTCTGTGTATGAAGGAGTGTCGAATGAAAATATAAGAATTGAATGCGGTGCGAATGATGGTGTTATGAACAAAATAATGAAAGGATCATTTAGATGGTTTGGACACATAGAAAGAAAGAATGGTAAAAAAAGTATATGTTAACGATGTTTTTGGAACTAGAAATAGAGGTAGACCGAGAAAAATGTGGCACGATCAAATAAATCTAATATTGAATGTCGGCAAAGTGAGGAGTCAGATTTCGGCGCGCGTGCATGATACGATGAATAAATGTTGAGGAAGCGAGAGAAATATGTCAGGAAAGAAAAGTGTGGCAGTCCATTCTTTCTGCCTACCCCTTCGGGGAGACGGCGTGATGAGTAGTTAGTTATTTTAGTACTTTCGTAAAATTTATATAGGTTTTCATTATATGCAACTTAGGACACATCTTAAATGCTTTAATACGTTAAAATCATTTCAAATAATAGTTTATTTAATATTTCTCACCCCTAAGAATATAAATAACGTGAAAAAACAGTCGCAGGGGCTGTAATATGATTTTAATTGGGCGGGTCTATAGAAATGCGTACCCCTAATAACGCGTTCTACCTCTCTGGGGTGTAAATTAGCAAATCTGTGAATAGGGGTCTGTAGTGGACCCCTAATAGTCATATTACAAGGTTTAACCTACCATTATCCAATGCGTTATGTTATTTGTAGTTCTCTAGGCAGACTTTTGTAATGTCATGAATAGTTTTTTTTACATAACTTATTGTGAGTACGATTTAAAAAGTTTTTGGATGGTTGATGGTTGAGGAAACATGATGGTTATGAAATATCGAATTCGGTTTAATGCATACATATTTAGCAACAAAATATAGTTTTAACACGTTCTTTGGGTAAGTGCATTGACTGCCACCCCGAAGGTTCCGGGTTCGATTCCCGGCGAGGGCAGTGTGATTGTCACACTGTCTTTGGTCTGGTGTAGAATTCACGTGACAATAAAATAGCGATAGATTAGCTACCTATCACATGTCACGAGAATCATTATGATAGCTATAATACCCTTTACATCGATTTGGCCAATGCTGTCATGATGTAAAAAGCGATTCATCAAAATAATAATAATAATAATAATTATATATTTTATTTTTAATTTGCAATATCAGCTAATTTCGAATGTGTGGTAAATCTGTATATGCGTATCTAATGCAAATATAAGAAGTAAATACAGTGCGAATGAAAGTTTTATGAACAAAATATTTAAATAGTCGTTAAGATGGTTTGGACACATGTTTAAAATATATGAAGAAAGATTAGGAAATAGAAGAAAATGGATGAAAATGCGGCATGATTAAATCAATAACATAATTTATTAAATCGACGTGTGTACATGACACGATGTACGAATGTTGAGTATGCGAGAGAAATATTCTGGGACACGTTATGATAACAGTAAACAAGCACAAAGTATTTTCTAGTATATATTTTTTTATTTGTCTTTTTCTTTTTTATATACTTTGTATATACGAGACTAACATTAAAAAGAATTAAAATTATATATCAGACATGTTTCGGACAACCGGTCCTTCCTCAGTGATATTATAAAGATACATATTTAATATTATATTGAACATATAAAATATTATAAAATTGTTCACAAATATGATCAGTTTTGACAGATGTTATAAAGATTCATTTTGGAACGTTTATGCTTTTGTTATAACAAATATTATGAATCAATTTAAAATTTAAATTGATAATAATTTAAAGTTCTTATTGGGGTTCAGGTAATTACTTACAACAAAGGAAATAAATGAAAGATTGGACTTGACGTTAAATTTATATGATTATTTATAATAATTTCTTTACTTTTAATGGCTTTTTTAATTACTAAAATTTCTGGATTGTTCAAAGTAATATTTCTATTATTAACATGCAAAATTTAAACGCCATTATCTTTATTAAATTAATGATCTTTGTCAATGAGGTGGTTAGCAAATTCAGAAACATTATTATTGGAGAGACATCTTATGTGCTCTTTTATTCTTAATTTAAAATTACGCCTTGTTTTACCTATATAAAAAGATGAGCAATCATTACATTTCAGTTTATAAATCACCGCATTTTTTTAATTAATATATTTTTTTAGTTAAGTAACTAGAAAATTACCTTATGCTATTAACTAAAATTTCTTGGTAAAAATGTTGTATCATAATAAATATTTTGTTTTATTCCACTTGTTATAAAATTTCGACCGGTTTCGGTAGCTAGTTGTCATCTTCAGGTGGCTAGCTTAGATAATAATCAACCAGCAACTAAGTGCCTTATGAACAAAAAAAGTTTTTTTCAATATTCACTAAAAAGTATATTGCCAGTACCTGTATTAGTAAATTTACTTTATGTCTCAATATGATAAAAAAGAATCAATTGTTTCAAAAAGCACATTTGATTTCAGAACACCGTATAAATAACGTATTCGATTTTTAAATTGTTGATTCCTTTACTTACAAATTAATACAATTTTATAACTCTCTTTAATTTCCGCTTTACAAAACGTCTCAGCGTGACTTCCAGCTATGGAGCACCGTTCGCATTCTGCCCTAGAGGCATAAGTGACCCTGGGGTCTATTTGACCCGGGGCTAAATGCACCCCGATTCGCCCTCCTATAACACGTGATCAGCCAATGAGAAAACTGTATTTATAATCGTAATCGAATTGACTTCCGAATTCAATCTGATTTGTCAAGGGTAAATTTGCAGAATTAAAGGGTTGATTCAATGGTTATGAAATATGTTTCTAAATCAAAATGTATTACTACCTTCGTGGCAGAGTAGCAAGAGTTCTGACTGCTTTTCCAAAGGTCCCGTGTTCGATTCCCGGCGATGGCAGTGTGATTGTCACACATTTGGTCTGGCGAAAAATTCACTTGACAATAAAATGGCGATAGATTGGCTACCTATCACATGTCATGAGAATTAATATAGTAGCTAAAATAAAATTGTATGCACTAATTGGGTTCAAACGACCTTCGAAATCAGGCTGGCCTCTCTTAGGAGTTTGTCATCTCTCCAACTCTTCGGCGGTCTTCCGGGGGGACGGCAGCCGGCAGGAATCTGATGCGCCACAGCGTGTGGGATTCTGGTGGGATCCATCTCCTGCACCTGCGCATTCCAGTATCTTCTGCGTTGTCTGCCCCATCTCACGACATCCTCCACCTTGCAGATCTCGCGGATAGCCGTGTTCCTCACCCTATCTCGAATAGTCCTTCCTGCTATCATCCTCAGCGTCCTCATCTCTGCCACCCGTACTTAATCCTTCGTTTTTGTGGTATCCGCTCTGGTCTCAATGGTAGGTATATGCCAGTATAGGCCTTACGCAGGTTTTATATATTCTGAACTTACTGTCAGTTCTCATACTCGTATACTTGTTTTTCCATATTATATCTGATATCCCCGAAGCCTTGTTGACTTGTCCTATTATTTCACTGACGAGATCATTTTGACTGAGCAGATCCCCTCCCAGATATCTAAACTTTTGAAACAAACGACCTTTTGTACACAAAAAAAATTATATTATGTTTAAAATAATTTCCCTAAATTTCAGTTAGTTGAGTAACATCTGCAGGTTCCAGGAAAGGTCATGTTCTTCAATTATGTTTCGTATTTGCTAACTCCCAAGAGCATTCCTTCGTCGATTCAAATGTTAGTTTATTGCAATAAAATATATCCATAACTTCGAACAACGTGTGATACCTTCTCCATAATGTGTTAATTAATTACTTGTTTATTATCGAATATCGTGAGAAACGGCAGTTCCCCCGATCTTAGAAAGTTTCACGGCAGACTAATGTTTGTTAGCGTTTATAATGGCTGAATTATACAGGAAATTTTTCGATTTAGAGTCATAGAGATTCACGCTAAACAAACAAGGATATGATATTCAAATATCTAGATAAAAAAAATATGATATACAGTAGAACTTCGATTATCCGGACTAATTGGGGATGAAGGTAGTCCGGATAAGGACAAATACAGATAATAGAAAAATATATAAAAAAAAATTTAATGTACGAGTATACTTACACTTGTATACGAATACTGGATTTCACCCATTGCGGGTTATCAATTCATGATTTAATTGTATCTCAATAGAGACGAAGATGCAAATTGGAAACTGAATATGGTTGATCAAGGTGTTTACAGGACTCATGACCTGTCATTGGTTGGGTTAAGCACACGCTTTATGTAATGAGATACAATTAAGATGCAACCCGACTATTTTTCTGCAGCTACGAATAGATAGGCATTTCGTAACCTATTTATTTAGATTAATCAGGGAATATTTCGAGAACTCAGCCGTGCTGAAGATGATCGTCTTTGTATGTGGTTCATACAAAGACGATCATCTGGAGCTTTTCAGTGTTGAGATGTCTTCATGAAGTGGTTTGAGAGTCAAGAAGAGCGTAATTCAGGACAACTTAACTAACTAACTAACTAACTAACCATCACACCGTCTCCCCGAAGGGGTAGGCAGAAAGAATAGACTGCCACACTTTTCTCTCCTGACATATTTCTCTCGATTCCTTAACATTCATACATCGTGTCATGCACGCGCGTCGATTTCTCTGACTCCTCACATGGCCGACATTCAATATTTGATTTATTTGATCGTGCCACGTTTTCCTCGGTCTTACTCTATAATAAAGGTCTAAACAATTATAAATGTGATTAAAGAAAAAAAAGAGGGACCCGGCCACTTACACTACCCATTTCCTCTATGTCCCGCCGAAATGTAAATTTATTTAATAAACACAATACAAAAAAAAATTAAAACGCAACAGAGCTACTGGACCCGTTAAATAATAAAACTTATAAATATAAAACTTTTCTATTTTTATACAAGGATTTGTAGAACTTCTTTAAACGTTAAAAAATCTCTCCTATGTCATGCAAAAAAAATTACTTGTGTGCTTTTGCCAAGTAGGTACGGTTTTGCATATTTGAATTTAAAACTTGTTCTTTTGGAACACTTTTAAATTTTGAATGTCGTATCTGTCTAAGCATGCATTATACCCTGTCATGAACCAACCAACTCTATTCCCAATTCAATATCTCACCCTAACAATATTTCACTTTATCCAGTACTGCGCGCCTAGGCTCACATATCTCTGTCTCGCATCTCTTTCACACCGGCAGGAAGACGCGGCCATAAAGGAGAGGAAGCATAGGCAGTTAGGATACAATTCAACACTCCTTAATGTTGCAGGTGATTTTTGAAAATCGAACGATTTAAAAATTGCAGTTTCAAATTTTTAATATCATGTATTGTAATAATTTTTATCACGTGTGCGAAAATTCATATATTTCGGTAGTTCGGGAAGTGGATGAAAATTTAGCTGAATGATTCCATTACATTAATTGGATGACATGAAAAAAAAACAATTTTTATTTGAAAATATTTTTGTGAATGTATACTTATACTTGTATACGAAATTCTGGATTTTCACCAAAGGGTGGTCAATTCAAATTTAATTGTATCTCAATAGAGACGAAGACGCAAACTGAATATGGATGATCAAGGTGTTTACAGGACTTATGACCTGTCATTGGTTGGGTTAAGGTTATGACCTGTCATTGGTTGGGTTAAGGTTGTGTTAATAAGGTAGTTTGCTAAATGCTGAAAATCATTCTCCATAGATGGCGTTAGTGGGTCGGTTGTATAAGTTAATCTTGAATGTATTCACAAGTGCAACCAAATCTACATAGATGGATAATTGAAACTGACACGTGAAGATAGGTATGGATTTTGAAGTATATATACATCTTCCAAAATTTGTCATGCATGATCATAACAAAGGTGGAATGGGGAATGTTGTAATTACATAAAGCGTGCGCTTAACCCAACCAATGACAGGTCATAAGTCCTGTAAACACCTTGATCATCCATATTCAGTTTGCGTCTTCGTCTCTATTGAGATACAATTAAATTAGAATTTTTATTTGAATTAAAAATTTAACAAAATATATATCTTCTTCTTATTCTTCCTGGCGTTCTGAGTATCGTCCTCACTCAAGCCATTTCTCTGCAAGACGCTATTGCACTGAATCATTCACGTGTTCCTAGGTCTTCCTCTGGATGGTTGACGACGAAGAAAAATATATTTTATAATTGTTAATGCAAAATTTTTGTTTTATATCACATTTATTTTACTTTACGACAGCTGTTTCATCAACCAATGTAAACATCATCAGGTGTTACAAAAATATATATCAAATGTCAAATTTTCGTAATTTTTCGAATCTTTGTGTATTTGTTCCTAAGTCAATTTAAAATAAATAAAAATTATATAATTTTGAAGTTCTTGCTGAAATTGAGTTAGGTACCTAAATATTTTAATTTAAAGAACGGTTAGTTACTGTTTATAGGAGAAAATATAATAATGAAATAATAATAATAATAATAAACAATAATTGGAAGGAACAATTACACATAGTATAGAGTCAAAAACGATAAAACATAATAAATTAAAAACGATATACAGTAACAGGAAGTACATAGATTACATTAATAGGAAAGGTGACAATAGTTGAGGGTAATATTATTATTTTTAAGCAAGATTGTACAGGGGAAAAGTTTTTAATGTACCTACTATATACTATTTATTTATTTATTATTATGATGATTTGTATTTTAAGTGCGCCGTTTTGTAAAATCAATTACTCCAAGGGCGCACTAGGAAATGACTGACCGAACATTGCAGTCTTCAGATGTTTCTTAAATTTAACGTCACTATTTTCATACTTAATACTAAGCTGTTTGTTGTATGCGGACGACGCTGTGCTACTTGCAGACAACGAGCACGAACTGCAAGCCCTGGTGTCTAGGATGTATGAGGTATGCAAGCGATACGATTTGATGATGAATGTGAATAAGTCTAAGGTAATGATTTTCGAAAAGAAGGAAGCATGACAGTGTGCAACATTAGTGTAAACGGTGAAAATCTGGAACAAGTGGATGAATTTGTTTATTTAGGAAGTATGTTTACAAAGGATGGGAGGGTGGAGAAGGATATTGAAAGAAGGGTTGGGGCAGGCAACAGAATAAATGGTGCACTTAAAGTTGTCATCGCAAACAAAAGCCTATCCAAAAAGCTAAGATGGCAGTGCACAATGGTGTTCTTGTGCCGACCCTTATGTATGGAAGTGAAGCATGGAACTGGCAAAAGAAGGATGAAAGTAGAATAAATGCAGTAGAAATGAGATCTCTAAGACGAATGTGTGGCAAATCTGTATATGATAGAGTGACAAATGCAAGTATAAGAAGTGAATGTGGTGCGAATGAAAGTGTTATGAACAAAATAAGGAAAGGGTCATTAAGATGGTTTGGACACATGGAAAGAATGAGTGAAGACAGAATGGTAAAGAAGGTATATGTAAACGGCGTGAACGGAGCTAGAAATAGAGGAAGGCCGAGGAAAACGTGGCACGATCAAATCAATCAAATATTGAATGTCGGTCACGTGAGGAGTCGGAAAAATCGACGTGCGTGCATGACAAGATGTATGAATGTAGAGGAAGCGAGAGGCGTATGTCAGGACAGAACAGTGTGGCGTTCCATTCTTTCTGCCTACCCCTCCGGGGAGACGGCGTGATGGTAAGTTAGTTAGTTAGTTAGTTAGTTAATACTAACATGGAGGCTATTCCACGCCAACGGACCCGCAACGCTGAAAGCACGATCATAGAAACATGCTTTATTGGGTCTGACTGGAATCGCTATGTTGTTTGCACTTGTTTCTACTGATCGGAGTGAACGTTGCCTTTCCGTTGGCATGGGTGTCACGCAGAGGTCCGATATATACGAGTACGCTGGCGCTCTCTGGTGTCGAGCCTTAAACACTGTCAAACACAATTTATATTTTACTCGCTCTCAGATTTTAAGCCAATGAAGGTCCTTCAGGAGCGGCGTGATATGACAATATTTTTGTTGCCCCATAATCAATCGTTTACTTTTACGTTTACGTATACCAATACTAATGGGGAATAAGAAAGAATTTGGTTGTTTATAACATTTAGTTTACATTTTTTGGCCTTTAAAATTTCTAAATTTTCTAATTTCTCTAATTTTTTTAGGATTATTTTATATACTCGTATGTAAAAATTTTGTATTTTTGGTTTCGAAATGATGGTCAAAATTCACGCAATGATTGGCCATTTCCGAAAACAAAAATTATAACATATTATTCAAACTATAGCGTTTGCTTTATATCTATTTCAAACACATATTATTAACTGGATACCATTTTCAGTATCGCGGCAACAGATGGATTTACCACAACTGTAAAGCCAGTGTTAAATAAAGATTCAGATCAGTTTCCTTGATCTTACTATCGCAGGTGTATCTGGTGACCCTGTAAATATATCCGGGAAGAACATTCTCCCAATGTTCCTATTTCTATGGCGATTCTCTCTATATGTGGCTATTTATTTATTACTGTTCGCCTTTGATATTCTAAACTGATAACAGCCGAAGTGAACATAGCCAAGATAGTAAAGATAACTGTTTCTTCGGTGTTGGCTATCCTGCCAGCTGTGAACTTGCTCATTTTTAACTTCCAATTATTTTTATAATTTTTAATGAAATTAAAAAAAAATGTTGAATTCATATTCAAGATTGGCCATGTTGGATGGTTCGGACATATGGAACGCATGGATGAAGAAAGAATGGTTAAAAAAGTATATGTTAACGATGTAAATGGAGTACGGAGTCGAGGTAGGCCGAGGAAAACATGGCATGACCAAATTAATAAAATTTTAAAGGTTGGTCATGTCAGAAGCCGGAAAAATCAACGTGCGTGTAAGACTCGCTGTATAAATGTGGAGGAAGCTAGAAGAAAGAAAAGAAGAATGTGTGTGAATACACATAAGACCTACAATATAATATTCTCGAAATCAATGCGGTGTTATCTTTATATAAACTATTGATAAAACACAATTAAGAATACCAGATCAAATTCAGTGAATAATTTTAGAATTCCGATCGTCTGGATTATACAGTACGTTGCAAAAAGTTTACCATTCAGTATTTTTATATCTTAAATACGTCATATTTGAAAAAATTAACTTATGTCAAAACAATGCATGAACTTTTAAAATATTTTTATCATCATTTCTGTCAGCTCTCATCAATTTAAAAAAAAAAAAATGTTTCTCTTATACTGATGTAAAACTCCGTATTAAATCATTAATATCAATGAAAACCTCTGTTTTCTAGATGTTATACTATAAATAATGGGAATGACATCTTTCGCCTTGATTTAATCAAATTTCATTTGAAAAAATACGTTTATTCATACATATTCATTTAAAATAGTTTTAGTTTGAGTTTTAATGTTGATTGGACAACTTTATACATTTTACGAGTATTCAGATGATATGATATTATATATCATATTCACATATTATATTCAATTTATTTTTCTGTGAATACTTTTTTGGAGATTTTAAAACTCTATTTCAACCTGTATCTTAAAAAAAGTATTTGATTTGTACGTTGTAAAACATGATTTTGTTACGATATTACTTCTGTATCTAGGAATTGGAATATTAATAATTCACAATCAAAACCATAATTATTAATAAAAATAGGGATATTTAAAAAAAAAACGAGCACACTATGGAGACATGATTTTGCATGCGAAAATTAGTCTTATACTTAAGGTTAAAGGTACATTTCTTTTTCTTTTTTTTTCGATTCATGTTTGCAAACTTTTTTGTGGCGCGTACTGTACAATTTTGCTCATTGTTCATTGATTTATTATCGAGAAGTGGTCGGTACAGTACAGCGCAGTAAAAGTAAACAAGCGTTGCATAGTTAATGCCCGCTAGCATCCAGATGTGTGAAATACCTGAGATTCTTAAGATATCGTATGCGGGTCTACAAGTTTCCTGTGGCTATTGTAAAATGTGTTTAACATAAAATAGTTAGAGAAATGCATTTCCCATTATTTATTAAAATAGAATAGCATTTAATCTAGTTATTTCTTGTCTTCGACAGCATCAACGTTGATTTTTAAATATAGAATGGTGCAAGCACTATAATATTTGACTGATGCACGAAATCGGACAAAAACAAAAAACGTAAATTTTTTTATAAACGCCATAGAAATGAGATCACTAAGAAGAATGTGCGGGAAAACGTTGTATGATAGAATACCGAACGATGAAATAAGAAAGAAATGTAAGGCAGATGACTGCATCATGAATAAAATTAAAAAGGATCCCTGAGATGGTTCGGACATATGGAACGAATGGATGAGAGTAGAATGGTTAAAAAGTTGTACACAAGCAGCGTGAGTGGGAAAAGAAGCTGAGGACGACCGAGGAAAACATGGCATGACCAAATTAATCAATTACTAAAAGGCGGCCACATTCGAAGTCGGAACAATCGACGTGCGTGCATGGTACGATGTATGAATGTAGAGGAATCCCGAGAGGTATGCCAGGACAGGCCAGTGTGGCGATCCATCCTCTCTGCCTACCCCTCCGGGGAAATGGCGTGATGGTTAGTTAGTTAGTTAGTTATTGCTTTCACGAATTAGAACCTCTTTTTTTTTTAATTTTCAGTTCATATTTCTTGGTATGTTTTGAAGGTATTATATCTTCATCATCGCGATAACGATATATACCAACTGAATATATTTTGAACACACTTTAAGAATCAAGGGATATAACATGCAAATTAAAATTAGAAAGATTTCCAGACAGAGAAAATAACAAAAGCTTAATGGCTTAATATTTATGTTTAGTATTAAACTAAAGCTATTGATTTTGTTCATTATTTTGAACGTATGATACCTTCAAAACATGTCGAGAAAAAAAAATCAAATGTGAAAATGTAGTATTTTTAATTAATATAAAATTCATCAGCAAAGAGTATTAACGCCTTAAGTTAATAATAAAATTATAAAGCATGAGTTAACAGACAAAACACTATGGTACTTCAACATAGTCAAATGATTAAATTTGTAATACTGATTACGTATCACAAATCATTAACATGAGTTTGACTCGACAGCTGTTTCCTCGACCTATTTTGGCATCATCAGGTGTTACAATATCATGCAGAATCAGCTGTCGCGGCAAACCTATATAAATAAATAGTGATACGAAACATTAGTGTTTCAAATTTAAATATTCAAAAGCTCACTGCTCACTGACGACCTTCGTGGCCAAGTGGTAAGTGCATTGACTGCCACCCCGAAGGTTCCAGGTTCGATTCCCGGCGAGGGCAGTGTGATTGTCACACTGTCTTTGGTCTGGTGTAGAATCAACGTGACAAAAAAAATGGCGATAAATTAGCTACCTATCACATGTCACGAGACTCAATATGATAGCTATAATACCCTTTACATCGATTTGGCTCATGCTGTCATGATGTAAAGAGCGATTCAACATAATAATAATCACTGTTATTTCAAATCAATAAATGATAAGAACTTAAACTGCAATATGTGTAGTTTACATTTATGATTTGTATTTTAAAAATCGAACAACCGAACGCGTTTTCTAATGTGAAGATAATTTTTTTATATTGCGAATTTCCCGAGAGGGAGAAATTTCAGATTCCGAACAGGCTGTCGCTGATACGCTATCAGAGAGGTCATTGGTCCGCCCCGACCACGTGGCAGGGGGCGTGGTCCCGCGGCTGCCTGGCTCCGCAGTCTGTCTCCCGTCACCGTCGGAGCGCCACCCTCCGAGTCCGTCACGCGTCAGTCTGCCGGCCGAACGACGGCGGAAATGCACGAGCGTCGCGCGGGAAAAGCGCCGGCCGAAAAGCGCTGACACTCGGTTAACGATTTGTTTCGAATTTCGAACCTGACACTTGTTTCTTAATTCGAATTGGACAATTGGTTCTTTTTTCATATTCATCAACTTTAAATTGATCTTGTGCTATGATATAATACATACATTATTAATTATTTTGTTATAATAGAAAAGTGTTGATTTTTCTTGTAATATATGAGATATTTTTTCTGTGTTAATGAAGCTTGAACCAAATAAATTTATAATAAAAAAATCCATTCACTTCTAACGGTAACATTAGTAGATTATTTTATATTTAAATTATTATAAAAAATGTGTTAATAACGTAATTCAATGTTCTTATTGAAATCTACTTATAGAAGTTCGATTTAAATACTTTATAACAGAAATATGTATACGTAAATATCATATTTGTTTGTTTCCACGCATTCCTCTTGGGCATGCTGGGGACCAAAAGTTTACAGATAAGAAGGGATGGGTGCATACTAACCCATTTCTTCAGACTTATCAGGGGATTCTTTGAGAATTCCGTCATCTTGGAGGCTATCCATCTTTATGTTCCGGATGGTTATCTTCGACTGTTTTATCTCCCAGCATGAAGAACCAACCTGCCTCTGGTGATGCCGGTGGGGAGGGCAATCAAACTGCTGAACATGATCGCTTCGGAGATCGATTTCTTTCATATCAGTACGTTCAGAAGACAAAAACTCTTGACTTTGGAGAGTATCTTGTATTCCTAATGTCGAACCATCTCTCATGCGTTCCTGGTATTATATAATATATTTATTATATTTTACCTGTTCTCAAAAGATGTCTTAAACTATAAAAACTGTTTGTAATATCTTTTGAGAAAATAAACTGATTTGATTGTATTTATGATCGGTTTTATTAGTTTCGTTTCGACAGTGTATACAGCTACTAGTATTTTAATAGCAACGAAAGTGACGAAACCGATCACACAAATTATTGACTTTTAGTCAAATTTAACATATTTTAACATTACATTGATAATATAAGAACAACAGTAAAAAAAATATCTTTTGATATCAGAGAAAATATTTGTCTACATTATGTGAAATTAACAGATATTTTTCTGAAAAGATTATATTGTATTCTCGAACGCTTTTTGAAATTTCACCACATAATATATTCAAATTTGGAATATGCACGAAATCTGGCAGCGCATATTTTCAGTTGGAAAGTGATTTCTTCTTCTTCTTCTTCTTCCTTGTTGTAGACCTATGTGATCTGTTCTCCAGAGTGTTGCTCCTCCTGTAAGGTAGACTCCCAGCTGTCCTTCCATCTTTTATAAGGTCTTCCATGAAGACGGGTCCCATGAGGCTGATTTTGCAATGCAATATGTGGTCTGGTGGTGTCCATTCTTTGGACATGACCGTACCAATCCCTCCTTCTCTGTCTTCTCCAGTTCTGACATAAATCAGTTTGTTCTAAATATTTAAATTTAAATTAACTACACAGTAATGCCTCGCATTCGTTAAAATATTGAATCGTATTATACTTAATTTGAATATAGAATACATAACGTTCGATCGATGGCATAAGGGTTCATCACAATGCGACATCTACGGGTAGGTCTTGTCTGCAACATCAACTCAAACTCAACACTCCTGCCCTATTCAGACAGAGAAGGTTGGCCATATTAGAATTTGGAAGAATCGACGTGCGTGATGACTCGCTGTATATGGTAAATGTGGAGGAAGCTAGAGAGATGTGTCAGGATAGAATAGTGTGGCAGTCCATTATCTCTGCCTACCCTTACGAAGAAACGGCGTGATGTTTTGTTGATTAACTGCAGTAGTCTAAAAGAAGCATTTTTTTAAATATATCAATTCATTCTTGATTTTGTTTGATTAGGACTGTTTTTGTTTAAGTTCACAAATATAGAAATAACAATTCTATACGTACTTTATAACTGTTGCAAGCCAACGATTCGCAATTATCGCGTGTCTCCAATTGCCACACGGAAGCTTTTCGTAACTTTTCATATACTGAAGGTACGTAAATAGTTTTCTCAGTGAGATTGCACTGGAGATATCTGTACATGTTGCCATAAAAAACTGAAAACTGACTTACACAAATTTTAAGTTTTATATCAAATTTTCTTGCCTATGTTTTTATACATACTCGTACATATTTATACTTTCCTTTCATTGTATTAATAATATTTAATTTAAACAACCACTGTTTTCAATATACATTGATTATATCAAATGGAAGCTATATTGTGAATTATATTTAACAAGTAATAATATAATTCATAATATATTCATGTATGGAAGTGAAGCTTGGAGCTGGCAAAAGAAGGGTGAAATCAGGATAAACGCCGTAGAAATAAGATCACTAAGAAGAATGTGCGGGAAAACGTTGAATGATAGAATACCGATCGATGAATTAAGAAAGAAATGTAAGACAGATGACTGCATCATGGATAAAATTAAAAAAGGATCCCTGAGATGGTTTGGACATATGGAACGAATGGATGAGAGTAGAATAGTTAACAAGTTGTACACAAGCAGCGTGAGTGGAAAAAGAAGCCGAGGATGATTTAGAAAAACATGGCATGACTAAATTAATTAATGAATTAAAGGCGGCCACATTCGAAGTCGGAATAATCGACGTACGTGCATGGTACGATGTATGAATGTACAGGAAGCCCGAGAGGTATGCCAGGACAGAGCATTGTGGCGATCACAAATGGCGTGATGGTTAGTTAGTTAGTTAGTATAAGATGGAGTAGACAGCGAAGCAGGGACTTGTACGGTCATGTCCAAAGAATGGACACCACCAGACTCCCCTATATCGTGCTACAATATCAGCCTCACAGGACTCGTCCTCGTGGAAGACCTCCTAACAGATGACAGGATAGCTAGGAATACATCTTGAAGCAGGAACAACCCTCTGGAGAACAGATCACATAGGTCTAAAGCAAGAAAGTAGAAGAATTAGGATATGTTCGATTGTCAACATTCTTCAATATCCAAGTTACTTAAATTAATTCCTGTTGTATTTGAGTCTTAATAAAGCATACATCGTCCACACTTCTAGGAATACTCACATTCTATTATATGAATCCATTGACATTAAGCAATAATTTTAAAATACAATCATATTTTCGTTTATGCCCATACGGTGGAATGCTCGGGCAATTTCGAGTACTTTTTTTATCCATGGTTTCCGAGAAGCTGACCATAGACACCGCGGGTATTGCGGTTAACCACGAAAGCATAGAAAAAACAAATAGCCCCAAATGCAATTATTGTAAGTCTGTAATTTTGACCCCAATTTATACATCTTATTTTTTTTTTCATCAACAATCGTAGTATAAATATCGTAGATACGTTTTTTTTTACTAGTAGATATTCTATTTTCAAATTTATTAAATTTGTTTGTACACAGGTTAACTACGAACTGTGTGAAAAGGATAAAGAATAAAAGTGATTCTGACGTCATATTTATAGAAATTACCGTTAAAATTATTATGGGTTGTTTTCCAAATTTATACAATTAAACCAGATTTTTAAAGTTCAATAAATTATAAAAAAGTGGGTATATATTAATTTCAACCTTAGTGGCAGAGTGGCAAGAGCTCTGACTTCAATACCGAAGGTCCCAGGTTCGATTCCCGGCGATGGAAGGGTGATTGTCACACTGTCATTGGTCTGGTGTAGAATTCACGTGACACTAATATGGTGATAGATTAGCTACCTATCAAATGTCATGAGAATCAATTTTATAGCTAAAAAATAAAATTTATACAGTATTTGGGTTCAAACGACCTGTTGTATTTAAGAAAAAAAACTATATTTAAAATACATACATACATCATATCATGCACTCACATCGATTACTCTGACTCCGAATAATGTATGAATATTGAGGAAGCGAGATAACAGTGTGGTTTTCCATTCTTTCTGACTACCTTTTCGGCGAAAAAGCGTGATGATAAGTTAGATAGTTAGTTTCTAAGTTTTAATCCTAAAGATTAGTATGCATCAGTCAAATAACATCTTTGCTGGCTCTTGCGTTTTTACGTAGTAGTTTCCCATTGCTTTCCTCATAAAGTCATATATTTCACGTACAGTATATAGCACTATCATCACACAACGTACAGTATATAGCACTATCATCACACAACGTACAGTATATAGCACTAACATCACACAACGTACAGTATATAGCACTAACATCACACAATTACAGTATATAGCACTATCATCACACAACGTACAGTATATAGCACTATCATCACACAACATACAGTATATAGCACTATCATCACACGACGTACAGTATATAGCACTATCATCACACAACGTACAGTATATAGCACTATCATCACACAGCGTACAGTATATAGCACTATCATCACACAGCGTACAGTATATAGTGTTTTCCAATTTCCACATATAAATAGTTAGTTACATTATATTAAATATTTTCCGTAAGAAATCTACCAACTAATTTAATCTACCATGCACTAGAAAAGGGTAGTTTTTCTCAACATGTGGTCTGTAGGACGGCACCCCTTTTCACGATAATATCTTTCCGATTAAATTCCTATTTAGCCATTTTCAATTCGTAAAACAGTTGAAAACGCAGATCTAATAAACGAGACGCTTATAACGAAGCAATTTGAATTTAAATAAAGAATTACATTTTTATTCTAATTTGAAATGTCGTAAAAGGGAGGAAGTAGGAGTTACAATGCATGGCTATTCTTATACGTACTCGTATATGCATAGTTATTACTTAAGCAATAAATACAATTTTCATAATTTAAATTATATACAATTTGCTATCTTTACATAGTAAATAAGGTATTTGTTACATTTTTTTAAATAACAATTCGAATCTAATTCAAATATATTCGTTTTTTGCATTTTCAAAATAAGAACGATTTAGATTAAATTATTGTGGGGATTTGATTGGTGTCTTCCTGTGTTAATGCTACCCGTATGCAACAGAGAGATCTTGAAGCAGTTTTAACATACGTCCATATATATAGAGCTGTTTTGTTTTATTTTATAAATACGCAGTAGATTTTAAATTTCGAATTCGAGTCTATAAAACTTCTTCTTCTTCTTCGCGTGCCGTATCAGGTCCCCCTGACGTTGGCAATCACTCCGGCGAAGGCTTCTCAAAACCTCCAAATTGCTGATGAAATCTGTCCACGGTATGCGAAGCATTCTCCTGTGCTATAAAACTATAGAAGATAAAATGTACATGCTTGTTACTCGTGGCAGTACATAATGGAGTTTAAATGTCAACCCTTATATATGAAAGGAAAGCCTGGATAGCAAAACAAGGATTAAAGTAGGATACATTCCATGGACATGAAATTACTCGGAAGAGTATGCGGGAAAACGATTTAGAAATAAGGAAGGAATGTAAGACAGATGATTGCATGCTAAATATATTTTTTTTAATTATCCCTTTGGTGATTTGGAAATATGGAACGAATGAGATATGGATAAAATAAGAAGAGTTAACAATAGCAACAAACCATCACGCCGTTTCCTCGAAATGTTGGACAGTTAGAATGGAACGCCATAGTACTCTACCTACTAGCATTACCATTGCCAGGTTGATTCTGCACCGTGGCGAATAAAACAATCTGTCTTGTCTTTGACGAAGATAATTATTTGATGGTTAGTTAGATAGTTAGTTTACGTTACTAGAATTTCAGGGGCGTTGACACGGTAAGAAGCGCTTTCATAAGCTTTCTAGCTCATGAATACTTAGCTTTTAGAGCGCATATTTCCCAGATTAGCACTCAAATAGTTTGTTAACCTTCGTGTGGAGACTGCGTCATGAGACGCAGAAGGAAGCTTTTAACCATTGTGATCAACTTGTTTTCTTTGCTAAATGTAAGCTTTAAAATAATTGTGTAACTTTTCGTGTTGAAAATACAGTTTCGTTTAATATACGAAGCGTTGAAAGCTCCCATAGCTGTAAACGCATTCTGCAGATATCCGGCATTCTTTTAAAATTATCCCTTAATATGTGGTTTCTTCCAAAAATTACTCTTCACCGATACACAGAGGAGTAAAAAAATTAAGGTGTATGTATTTCAGAGGTAAACGCTGCTAACTTAAAAAAGAAAAATTTGCAAAATAACAAAGCATTATATTTAAATACGGAATGGCCTGACTAATTGCTTAAGTTGCCTGAGCCTTCTTAATATAACCTTCATACAGTTGCATGTACCTGTGCAGTGCATGATACGATGTATGAATGTTGAGGAGGCGAAAGAAGCATGCCAGGAATAAAAAGTGTGGCAGTCCATTATATCTGTTTTATGTAGATGTAAACGTCTGTTTTTCAGAAGTTTTATTGTATTTTATTGGAATGATGAGATTCACCTTGCTAAGGGAATAATAAATATCCATCTTCTTCTTCTTCTTCAAATGCCCTTTCGGATCCCCCCAACGTTGGCGATCACCTCGGAGAACCTGTCCTTTTTCTGCGCGCTCCGCTAACGGCTTCTCCACGTTTGTCAGCCAGGACATATATCTCCTACCGGGCCCTCAGCGTCCCTCAATTTTCTCCTCTAATATCAATTAGAGAAGGTGGTACTTTTCTCTACGCAGTATTTGACCCAGATGTGAAATTTTCCGAACCTTGATAGTTGATAACAGCTCCCTGTCAACTCTAGCTCGCCTCAGGACTTTGGTATAGGTAATCATGTCTGTCCAGGGAATTCTGATCATTCGGCGATAGAGCCACATTTCTAATGCTTCCAGTCTGTTCATTGAGTTGACTTTTAAGGTCCACGTTTCACATCCATACAATAAAACAGAGTGGTCTTACAAGCTTGGCGAAACATGTCATTCCCGTAAAGTTTAATAAAAACTTTAAGAATGTTTATAAATTATTTTATATGAAATTATCCATAATTGTTTGAGGAACAATTTTTTTAATACATAAAGTTTCTTTTCGATGAAAAAAAACCCAGCAGAATAATGACAATATTATGAAATGGTTTTCAATTTCTTGTATATTTACATAATAATAAATTATTATTTAACTGCTTCCACTTTTGGCTTCATTTCGACAGCGACTGTTTTCGCAATGATCGCTGGCATCGACAAACTGGTCCTGGCGAAACCGGTCGCTGTCGAAATAAAGTCAAAAGTGGAAGTAGTCAAAAATATCGTGTTATTCAATTCTATTTAAAATTACATAAATACGAGTATATCGTTTTCCCACACATTCTTTTCAGTTATCTCATTTCTACGGTATTTTCCTACTTTCATACTTTTGCCAGCGCCAGCTCCAAGCTTGTTTACACGAGTATTTGAAAATTGGCAAAAGCAGAGTTATGAATGTTTACCTCTGATATGCAGAATTAGCCACCCAACCTGTTGTATTCTCTGCCCGCAGCCTGGTAGCAATTGGGAAGGCATTCTGAAGAGATAATGATACCCTGGAGTCTGGAGGATATCTTTAGCTCCACACAATTTAATGATGAAGCCGAATGAATGATTTTTAAATGATTTTTCATTCCGCTATAGAAATAATAAAATCATGTGCGATTTATATCGATTCCATGTTTGTATTATAAAATAATGCGTCAATCGTTTTTAACTTTTAAAGTAAAATTAAATGATGTTTTTTGTTATAATGAAATAAAACTAATCAACCAGCGTGCATGTGACGATGTACGAATGTAGAGCCTATGTTCTCAAAGTGGGCGATAACGCCCCCTTGTGGGCGTTTGAGACTTTCAGGGGGCAGTAGAAGACCCAGAAAAAATAGAAAACGTGGGCAGATAAAAAAATATAGTCAAAAAAGACAAAAAAAAACATGCTAATCACTTAGGTACTAATAAAGCAAATTAAACTTAAATATTGGTTTATTTTGTTATTGTATAGTTGGTTTATTTTGTTATTGTATATAACTAGAAATCAGTAGTTTTCTTTTGTATTAATTAAATCACGCAGGTTTCTGCATACCCCTTCAGAGAGACGGCTTGATCTTCTTCTTCTTCTTCTTGTCCTGTCACACCTCCGTGGTGCATAGGGCCTCATAGAAAATTCTCCACCCGACTCTATTGCATGCCTGATGCCTAACATCATCCCAAATGAGGTCTGCTGCCTTAACCTCGTCCTGCAGGGCTCTTCTCCCGGTTTCTCCTTCTCTTAGTCTTCCTCGCTTCCTCTTTCCGCCCATTGGGGACCAGTCTAGTGTGCTCTGAGCGATGCAGGCTGTATTCCTTCTCAGAGTGTGACCAATCCACAGCCAATTGCGTCTAGCGACTTGTTCTCTAATTGGCTTTTCGCCTGCCATGGTCCAGAGAATAGCATTTGACACTGTTTGAGATGACTTGATGATTAATTTTATTTGTACAACAATTTTTTAAATTGCAATTGTAATTCTTAATTTAACTTTTTATATACGTTTATTTACAAGTACATTCACCCCAAGTATGTGATTCGTTGTCAAAAAGCTTTCTTAAGGTGTCAAAGCTTTAAGCGCTGATTGGCTAACAGGGTCTCTTGTCATCGGCAGCCAGGGCTTCCTTCGGCCATAATAATTAGGCTCCGTTAACAGGTTTCGCCGCCAACAATTTGTCGTAGACATGCGCAATTTACATGTTAACTCCATTCAAAGAGGCGGCGACGATATTTGAGAAGAAGCTTTCAGGCAAAAAGTTGAAGCCAAACGCGCGGATAAAATTACCAACACGTTCATTATAATCATTATTATTTAACAGTTAAATAAAACCATTATCCACTGTTAAATTGAAACACTGTTTTAATATCAAAAATTGAGTTTATTTTTTATAAAATCGTCGCGACAGCTGTTCATGTTGGGTATCAGTTTACGGGACAGACTCAGAAATGAGGACATAAGAGTCAGGACAAAGGTTTCCTATGTAATCAAGATGGCCGCAACCCTCAAGTGGCGATGGGCGGGACATGTCGCTCGCGATCCAGATGAAAAGTGCTGGTGGCCAAAAGAAGAAGAAGAAGAAGAAGCTGTTTCGATAACCGATGTTTCTATGGTCAGGTGTTACAATATCAGTTTATTGAACACTTGACGATGGAAACATCGGTTACCGAAACAGCTGTCGCCACGATTTTATAAAAAATAACTCAATGTTTTATATTAAAGCAGTGTTTTTAATTTAACAGTGAATAATGTTAAAATATCAAATTGATTACAACAATTGATTATCTAAATAAAACCATGTTTTTTTATGAATTACTTCCTTTTTTGTATTTATTTCGACAGCGACCGGTTTCTTTAGGATCGCTGACATCTATACACTGGTCTTCATCTTCTTCCTTGCTGTAAACCTATGTTGTCTATTCTCCAGCGTGTTGCTCCTCCTGTGAGGTAGACTCCCAGCTGTCTTTCCATATTTTAAGAGGTCTTCCACGAGGACGAGTCCCACGAGGCTGATTATGTAGTGCAATATAGGGAATTCTGGTGGTGTGAATTCTTTGAACATGACCGTACCAGTCCCTTCTTTGTTGTCTGCTCCATCTTAAAATATCCTTAATCCTACATGTCTCTATTATTCTGGTGTTCTTTACGCAATCTCTCAGCGTCTTGCCCGTTATCGTCCTCGTAGTTTATACTCATAAAACATATTCGTTAATTTTATTTTACTTTGAAAAAGTGCCTGTAATAATTGATAAACGCAAACGAGTCATACTTTCAATTGAACAAAAACTCGAAATAATTCAAAAGTTTGAAAATGGTGCAACCGTTAAATATTTATAGAATCAATATAATGTTGGTGATCAAACTATACAGGACATCATTAACATAAATAGAAAATTGGTAGATCGGATAGCACCAAATGCATTTGTTAACTAACTAACTAACTAACCATCACGCCGTCTCCCCGAAGGGGTAGGCAGAAAGAATGGACTGCCACACTTTTCTTTCCTGACATATATCTTTCGATTCCTCAACATGCATACATCGTGTCATGCACGCGCGTCGATTTCTCTGACTCCTCACATAGCCGACATTCAATATTTGACTTATTTAATCGTGCCACGTTTTCCTCGGTCTTCCTCTATTTTTGGTTCCATTTACATCATTAACATATAATTTTGTTACCATTCTTTCTTCATTCATTCTTTCCATGTGTCCAAACCATCTTAATGATCCTTTCATTATTTTGTTCATGACACCATCATTCGCACCGCATTCACTTCTTATATTTTCATTCGACACTCTATCATACACAGAGTATTCACACATTCGTCTAAGAGATCTCATTTCTACTGCATTTATTCTACTTTCATCCTTCTTTTGCCAGTTCCATGCTTCGCTTCCATACATAAGGGTCGATAAAAGAACATCATTTTTTCATTCCGGATAATCGGGAGTGTACTGTATATTCAATAGTCGTTCGGATCGGCTTCAAAAACGAGCTTGTAAAGTCTGCGAATGCTCCCTCCTACAAAGGCTGCCTGCATATAAATATGCGAAAACCGGGTTCTAATTGAACCTATTTATCTTAATAATTTGACCCCGGTAAGATAATGGCTCCCTGATTGGAACGAGCCGAGGTGTTGAGCAGGTTATTGATTAAGGAAAGTAATTTCACCGTGCAGTTTAAAATTCAATTACCTGACCTTGCGCGATATCGATGGTTTCAGAAGATGGATCAGTGATTGATGGACTATTACAATTTTTATTTTTATTTAAATTACACTTCCAACAGTCTACGCTCCTCAAAATAAGTATTTATACCCTTCCGAGAAGGTACAGAAAAAGTTCTTAAGATTTCTGTACCTTAGAGAACGGTTACTACCCCTGGCTGTACCCAACTGATTTCTTGCTGGGTATGCTGGACTACCAATCATTGGAAATTATACGAACTATCCACCTGGGTGTTCACTTTTTTCAACTGATTCGTGGTCGAATACATAACTCTGATATTTTGAATGACTTGACTTTGTTTGTCCCCGACAATTATCTGCGACAAAGGCAAGATAGATTATTTCACCTGCCACTGTGTAGAACCAATCTACCTAAGGTAATGCCCGTGGGCAGGGCAATAATCCTATTAAACCGCATCTCTTCGGATGTGGACATTTTTCACGATAGTGAGGCTACCCTCAGAAACCATCTATCTCTTATGTATTAAATTGCTATTTGCTTCTCTACTTTTTGTATAATACAAAAATATTTATCTTTACCAAACTGTTCTCGAATATTTTTTTTTTTAATTGTCTTCTGTTTTTCTTTTTTCCTTACTTGCTCTCATTTGTTTTCTTGTTATATTATTTGTAAATACATATTTTTTTAAATTGTTAATTTTATTTTTGTATATTGTGATTATAAACGATTTGGATTTGTTATTCTGTAATGTTTATAATTTTTTGAATAAATTGAAATTGAAATTGAAATTCCCGCCGGCCACCTCTAGTCCAGTAAACGGGTATTAACCCTCCCTTCCCTGTGATGGGTATCTTCTACACATTGCTTCTATCAATATCTATCAATATCTTTATAAATATAATAAATACAAGGTTAAGATTTTAGGTATTTCTCCATAATATATTTACGCATTGATTAAAAAAATAATATTAATAATAATCAAAATTTATCGGGTGCATCGGAGGTATTTTGTGAACATCGGAAACAAAATTCGTAGCGCTGAGTGCGCGACACTATATTCGCATCTCACTCTTGCATACTTCACTGTGGAAGCGCGAGGAGCTCAATGTTCGCACTACCTGGCAGTAGCTCTCGGGCTTGCAACCAGAGTGGACTTATGCCCGTCCCGTGAGCGTTGCAAGATGTTTTTTTAATGTTTTTAGCAAATAAATCTCAATTATTATAATTTTTTACTTCAATTATAATTAATTAAGGGGATTAGCTATGAATGTTCTTATTTTTCCGATTTAAAATCGCTAATTTTTTATTGGGTACTGACTACCCAACACAGGAACGCGCGTTTTTATTTTAGCACCGTAAGGGAAAGGTTACCCTTACTGCAGTTTTTATATTATTCAAGCAAATTTTTCTTGAAGCAAAGCAATCGCAAGATAAATGATTCAGAAATAATACGTACCTAAAAAAGTTTTTAAAATAAATTACTAAAATTGTGTAAAAATACACTTTCAACAGTTTACGCCGAGTTCTCGAAAGGAGTATTTATACACTTCCGTCCAGTAAATGGGTAATACTGCCTTTAAAAAGTTACGAATAGTTTTATAACATATAAGCGGATTTCCCTTGAAGTGAATCAATCATAAGATCAATGATTCAGAAATAACGTGTTCTTTGAACTGTTGAAAAAATTACCACTTAAATTGTGTAAATTTACACTTCCAACAATTTGTACCTTAACCGCCAGCTACCACCAGTCCAATAAACGGGGATTATTACCCTTGCTGTAGAAAATAAATGAAGAATTGTTTTTATATCATACAAGCAGATTTCACTTGAAGATTCAGAAATATCGTGTACTTTAAAGTGTGTAAAAGTACACTTCTGATTCCCCGAAATAAGTATTTCTACCCTACTGCCGGGCACCACCACTCCATAAAACGGGTATTAATACCCTTTGAGCAGAAAATGAGTTAAGAATTGTTTTTATATCATACAAGCAGATTTCCCTTGATGTTTCAGAAATAACGTGTACTCTCAAATGTGTAAAAATACACTTCTGAGTCTTTGAAATAAGTATTTATACCATATCTGTCGGGTAGCACTTTTCGAGATAACGGGTATTAATATACCCTTCCATTAGAAAATTAATTAAGAATAGTTTTTAGCGAATCAATCGCAAGATAAATGATTCGGAAATAACGCGTACTTTAAAATGTGTAAAAATACACTTCTGAGTCCCCGAAATAAGTATTTATACCATTTCTGCCAGGTAGCACCACTCCAAAAAACGGGTATTAATACCCTTCCCGAAGAAAATTATTTAAGAATCGTTTTTAGCGAATCAATCGCTAGATTAACGATTTAGAAATAACGTCTAATTTAAAATGTGTAAAAATATATTTCTGAGTCCCCAAAATAAGCATTTATACCCTTTAGTGCCGGGTACCACCACTCCAGAAAACGGGTATTAATACGCTTCCAGTAAAAAATTAGTTAAGAATAGGTTTTAGCCAATCAATCGCAAGATAATCGCGTAAATGTGTAAAAATACACTTCTGAGTCCCTGAAATAAGTATACCACCACTCCAGAAAACGGGTATTAATACCCTTCCAGTAGAAAATTAGTTAAGAATAGTTTTTAGCGAATCAATCGCAAGATAAATGATTCAGAAATAACGAGTACACGTACGCGTGCAGTGATATATGATCCTAGATACTTTCGCCCTAAATAAACACATAACTTTAACAAAATTAATTAAATGCATACCTTATGTGACGTGTAATGCAGTCTCGATTGCCTGGAGACCGCCTCAGAGTGCGCACCTGCCTCTCGCCTCTAGATCGTCTGGGTCTGACCTGAATGTAAATGTCAGTCCGTATTCTTGGGCTGGAGCCTTTATCACATGTAATTGCTGCTAGATTCAAACAATTTATTATCGCTGCAATTTGGTTTTATAATTCATGAATAATGCACGCATGCGCGTTCAGGTCTTAATCAACATAAGCGGCGTTGGAGGGAAACCGAAAAGCTTACTCGTCTTAAGCGAAAACTACAATAAAATAATTTCGTAATTTATTGTTTCTTGAACAATGTTGTATAATAATAACTCCTGCTTCTTCTTCTTCTTTTAATAGATCTGACGATCTGTGACACAGAAATCATGTCTCATCGAATAATGAGATCCAGTTGTCCTTCCATCTCTTAGGCGGTTTTCCAGTTAAGCGGTGTCCGGAGGGGATTTCATAAGCGGCTGAATATGCAAGTCTGTCACCATCCATTCGAACGATATCCTCTATTTCGCTCATTATTAATAATAACTCCGTATGAAATAATTAATACTAATGAAAACGTCTGTTTTCTAGAAGTTTTATTATAATTTAAGGAATGACATGTCTCACCTTTCTAAGGCATTATTTTTTTTTTTTTTTTTTTTTTTTTATGTACACAACAGGTCGTTTGGACCCAATTACTGTATACAATTTTTTTTTTAGCTATTATATTGATTCTCGTGACATGTGATAGGTAGCCAATCTATCGCCATTTTATTGTCACTTGAATTCTACACCAGACCAAAGACAGTGTGACAATAACACTGCCATCGCCGGGAATCGAACCCAGGACCTTCGGCATGGAAGTCAGAGCTCGTAACCACTCTGCCACGAAGGTCGTCAAATGATCAAATGTCAGAGAGGAGAAACATGGCAATTTCTTGAAAACAGACGTTTTCATTCATATTGTTTTTTTATTAAGGAGTTTTACATTATTGTTCAATAAACAATAAATGCATTATCAAATATTTGAAAATGACTTAGAAAGGCGAAATATGTCATTTTCATAAACAATAATAAAACTTCTAGAAAACAGAGGTTTTCATTCGTATTAATTATTTAATGTGGAGTTTTACATCATTGTATAATAAGAACCACGTATTAAAAAATTAATGTTAATGAAAACGTCAGTTTTCTAGAAGTTTTATTATAATTTTAGGAATGACATGTCTCACCTTTGAGAGGCGAAACATGACAATTTCTTGAAAACAGACGTTTTCTTATGGAAAAGGAAAACTTATAGAAAACAGAGGTTATTAATTATTTAGTGTGGAGTTTAACATCATTGTTCAAGAAACAATAAATGTATTAAGCCGTAGAAAGGCGGAAAATGTCATTCCCATAAGCAATAATAACACTTCTTAAAAACAGGTGTTTTCGTTAGTATTATAATTAAGAATTTAGTTCATAATTTGATAACGATCCTCCGTTTAATTTTTTTTTAAATTCTACAAAAAAATAATGGTTATTGGTTGCAGAATATAAAATATGAAAAATAATATTAAAAAATGAATGAACGAAGAAAGAAAGGTAATAAAAGTATTTGTCAATGAAATATACGGAACTAAAAATTGAAGAAGTTTTGTAGTTTTTTTTTAATTATATTTTATAGGAGCGACATGTTTTGTCTTGCTAAGACATTATCAAACGGAAACATTTGATTTTTTTACTAAAAAAAACATTTCGTCAAGGATTTATATCCATATTATTAAAAAAAATTGCAATCTCCATATTCTCCTTCTTCTTCTTCCTTGTTGTAGACCTATGTAGTCTGTTCTCCAGAATGTTGCTCCTATTGTGAGGTAGATTCCCAGCTGTCCTTCTATATTTTAAGAGGTCTTCCACGAGGACGAGTCCCATGAGGCTGATTATGCAATGCAATATAGGGGAGTCTGGTGGTGTCCATTCTTTGAAAATGACCGTACCAGTCCTTTTTCGCTGTCTGCTCCATCTTATAATATCCTCAACCTCACATATCTCTCTTATTCTGGTGTTCCTTACGCGATCTCCCAGTGTTTTTTTAGCTATCGTCCTCATTGTCTTCATCTCGCAAGTCCTCAAAACTTGTGTCTGCCCTTGTTTCGACGCAATCTCCAATGTAAGCAGAAAATAGCTCAATATTAAGAAGAAAGAAGGTCGTTTCCAGGCTTGAATCCAAGTCCCCTGGATTAGGGGCCAAGCGTTCTGTACCTAGAACACTGCGCAATTTATTCACATTCAAACTTCCTTGTTACTATCGCTAAATGTCACATACGCTGTTTTATCTTTATATGGTGTGTATATTTCAAGTATCTTTGATACAGTTTTCTTCAATTAAAACTAACTTATTGGCTTCAATATAAAGACAGAATGTTATGTATGCCGCTAAAACACATTAATATAAATTAATACACATATTCACATAAATAATAATGATTGCATAACGTACGTGCACTTTATTCAGAGGTGAAACACCGTTGGATAGAGATACTATAATTATTTTTATATACCTGTATGATTTACCTCTCGAGATTCCTTTACATTCATACATCGTAACATGCACGCTCGTAGATTTTTCTGACTTCGAATGTGGCCGCATTTGTATTTGATTAATTTGGTCATGCCGTGCTTTCCTTGGTTATCCACGTTTTCTCTTTTCAATCACTGCTTGTAGGTATACAACTTTTTAACCATTCTTCTCTCATCCATTCATTTTTCATAGTTAAAATATACTTTTTTATCATTCTTAACGATCCTTTCATTTCGTTCGCTTTCTTTCTTATATTTTCTACACCGACACTCTATCATACACCGTTTTTGTATACATTCGTCTAAGAGATCTCATTTCTACTGCATTTATTCTACTTTCATCCTTCTTTTGGCAGTTCCATGCTTCGCTTCCATACATAAGGGTCGATACAATAAAACCATTGATTAACACCATTAATAAGCAATTTTTTCATATAACTTTAAAGGTATTTTTCTTTTTCTTCAATATATTATATTATATTATATTTTAAATAATTAATCAGTATAATTAATTGTACGCCAAAAAGATGGAGAGATGGCTGGACAGCATCATCCAAGGACAGCTCACCGTCATATACCATACAGGTCATACGACCTAAACTAAGACGAAGAAGAAGAAGAATTAATAATCTCTTTGAAACATTTCACCTTATTACCAACGGCTGTCCAATGGGTCACGACGTGCATACGAGTATACTCGTAAAAATCAAATGGACTTCCTAAATTTTGCGCTCTGTCGAAAAAAAATAGCAATAATTAATTGCCTCGGTCAAGCACTGCTTTCGCACATTAATTACTGGCAACACTTAATAATTTGACAAGTGTCGGATGTATTCGTGGAGCCGTAAACAAAATCCTAAAGACACGTTAAAACCATTTTTATGGCTCACAAATTACTGGCGATTGTCAAATACCTGACCAGGATTCAACCCGTTAACGGCACAATAAACTTTTTATTATTTTCAAACACAATCAGCGATTGAATTTCACAATAATCATAAAAAAAGTGGCGCAATTGGCTTAACCACAAGATACGTAGAATAATATTTATTGTTTCTTGAAAATAGTTTATTTAAATATATCCAAAGCACCAATATGAGGTCCATAAGATGTACCTATGTGTGGTAGAACGATATACGACAGAATCTCAAATGCTGATATAAGAAAGGAATGAAGAGCGGAAGAAGGTATTATGAAAGGATCGCTGCGTAGGTTCGGACATATGGAGCGCATGTATAGAGAAAGAATGGTTAAAATAGTATATGTAAATGATGTAAATGGAATACGGAGTCGAGGCAGACCGAGAAAAACATGGCACGACCAAATTAATCAAAATTTAAAGGTTAGTCATGTTAGAAGTCGGAAGAATTGACGTGCGTGTAGACTCGCTGTATGAATGTGGAGGAAGATAGAGAGGTGTGCCAGGATAGAGTAGTGTGGCGGTCCATTCTCTTTCCGACTACCCCTGCGGGGAAACGGCGTGATGGTTTGTTTGTTTGTTTGTCTGTTTTCAAAGCATTACAGAATTATTTTTACAATACACTAAAAATACAAGTTAGATACACAATAATAAGTAATACATAATAAAATAATAAAAAGAACGAGAAACATGAAATACATGACATATTAATAAAATAAATGAACAATTATAATAGACAGTGCTTCCCTCAGGTGAGCTACTTTATCACAAAACACGTCAAACTCTGAGTTGACACGATTTAGCAAAGATATTGTTCTACCTACCGGCATAACCATTGGCAGGTTGGTTCTGCATCGTGGGAGATATATGGCCCATTTGTCGAAGATAATTAACAGTGATGTAAAACGCCATATTAAATAATTAATGCGAATGTATACGTCTGTTTTCTAGAAGATTTATTATATTTTATGGAAATAGAATACATCTTCATCTTATGTTTCGCCATTCTAAGGATTTATCAAACAGCTATAAATTTTTCAAACATTTCGACGACGATCCTCGTGACAGAGTGGCAAAATCTATGACTGCCGCACTGAAGGTCCCGGGTTCGATTCCCGGCGAAAACAATGTGATTGTCACACTGTTTTTGGTCTGATGTAGAATTCACATGACAAAAACATGGCGATAATTTAGCGACCTATCGTGATAACGAAATTAATCAAATTTGAAAGGGCCTACATGTTAGAAGTCGGAAGTATCGAAGCTCGTGTATGACTCCCTGTATGATTGTGGATGAATCTAGAGACTTGTGTCGGGATCGAATGATGTGGCAGTCTATTCCTACCCCTTCAGGTTTTTGTTTTTCAAATCAAATCAAATCAAATCAGTTTATTAACTCAAAAGACATTACAAACAGGAAAATGTTTAAGGCATCTATTAAGTACAGGTAAAATATTATAAAAATACAACAAAGTACCAGGAACGCATTAGAGATGGTTCGACATTAGGAAGAAAACATACTTTCTAAAGTCAAGAGTATTTGTCCCCTGAACGTACCTTCACTAATATAAAAGACGTCGATCTCCGAGGAGACCGCGTTCAGCAAACTAATTGCTCTTCCCACCGATGTCACCAGAGGCAGATTGGTTCTGGTGGCCGGTAGGTAAAACAATCTGTGCTGTCGCTGTCGGAGAAATCTATCAGGGACAAAAAGACCAACACCTTCCAGCACGGCCGAGTTCTCGAAATATCCCCTGATTAATTTAAAGAAATGGGTTATGAGATGCCCATCTCTTCGAAGCTGTACAGAATTAGTTCCGAGCATTCCTAAAAGAAATGCCGTGGGATAGAGCCACGGATAACTACCATACTCCCTCATGTAGAGATACCTCAGAATTTTTTTCTGAACTCTCTCCAGCATAACGGAATATCTCGCCTCGTGAGGACTCTATATCACAGAACCACGTTCGAGTCTGCTCCGAACCAACGCGTTGTGTAGGACTCTGAGCACATTGGGATTTCTGAGAACTCTTCCGGTCCGAATGATGAAGCCCAACATCCTCATTAATTTTGTTTTAAAGCTGCCTTTTTAAATCGCGGGTAGCGAACGGGTCAAATCTTTCGCAACGCAAAAACTACAACTTAATTAAGCCAAAATGGCGAACGGTATTCTTTGGACAGAGATTTATTGGTCGCGAAATAGCAACAACTAAAATTGATTTATTTTTTACTATATTAAAAAGTTTCTCATTGTTTTGACACTAGCCAACGGTACTTTATTAAGTAAGTGACTAAAGAATGACCAACTAGTCTCTCAAGAATTATGTGAGCTTAAAAAGAAGCCGAAGATAGCATAGACTGTCATTAATTATAATTTTATACTCGTATATATTATATTAATCAAATGCATAAGTCGAAATAATACATCGCTTGTTTATAAGCAAATTGACATAAGTCGAAATATTAGATTTTTAAAGTTAATTATGCCTAATCTTTAAAAATACTGTAGCGTGCGAGTGGCTTATGCAGTTATTTCAGATTTTTTTATACTTAGTTTAAAAATAATGATATTATAAACTTATAGATAGTTTTTCTTCTTCATAAATTGGATTTTAATCATACATATTAAAATATACACTTAGGAAATTTAATATAACTTATTTATAATCCACAAAATATTTAAAAACATGACATGTTTCGGAGGATACCTCCATTTTCAGGTGTAAATATACTGAAGATGAAGGTATCCTCCGGAGCATGTCGTGTTTTTTTATAAATATTTTTTTGTATTATTCTTGCGATCTCTTAGCGTCTTGTCTTCTTTCTTCCTCGGTGTCTTCATCTCAGAGTCCTCATAATTTATTCGATTCTGACTGTGTCTGTTAAAAAAAACTAAAATGGCAGTGCACAATGGTGTTCTTGTGCCGACCCTTATGTATGGAAGTGAAGAATGGAACTGGCAAAAGAAGGATGAAAGTAGAATAAATGCAGTAGAAATGAGATCTCTAAGACGAATGTGTAGTAAATCTGTATATGATAGAGTGTCAAATGCATATATAAAAAGTGAATGCGGTGCGAATGAAAATGTTATGAACACAAAAATGAAAGGATCGTTGGGATGGTTTGGACACACGGAAAGAATGAGAAAACAAAATGGTGATGAAGGTATATGTAAACGACGTGAACGGAGCTAGAAATAGAGGAAGGCGGAGGAAAACTTGGCACACTCAAATCAATCAAATATGAAATGTCGGTCACGTAAGGAGTCTAAGAAATTGACGTGCGTGCATGACACGATGTATGAATTTAGAAGAAGCGAGAGGATAGAGATATAGAGGATAGATCAGGATAGAACAAATCAGTTTAACTCAAATCAGTTTATTAACTCAAAAGACATTACAAACAGGAAAATGTTTAAGGCAATACATTGTAGCGATCCATTATTTCTGCCTACTCCTTCAGGTAGACGGCGTGATGGCTAGTTAGCTAGTTAGACTGTGTCTGCCCTTGCTTCAACGTATGGTATAATTTGTCTTACGAATACTTTATAAATTTTCATCTTACTTTCAATAGACATGTCTTTATTTATTTATTTATAATGTGGATTTTAGAGCACCCGAGATTGCAGCTGCCTTGTTGACTATAATTTTTATAGCCACACTCGACACTCTACTCAGATTAGTATTAGAAAGTAAAATAAAACAAAAATGCATTTTAAATCATTTTAAACGAACTTCCATGAATAAATTTCAATATCATATATTCAATAATCACGTTGACCTAATTAAATAAGCATTTATTTAAACATTCAGAAGCGTGTTTACATTTTGACGCAGATAAAAAAAACATGTTCTGAAATTTAAATTTAAAAAATAAAAACAAATGCTTTCGCTTTCACATTCGAATATAAATCACGTGACAAAAGTGCAACGTAAACTCGTACATTAGTACGTTTATCTAACATATCTGCGATTACAGATCTCATAAATCATATCGGATAACATCACATCCGACATGATTTTATCTTAAATCGGGTATATTAGGTACACCCGTGTGTTGTGCCGTTTTGTGTTGTGTCACATTGACGTTTTGTGCGGCGTTTGTCCCAACGGAAAATCGCCATTTTGTGTGTTTTGAAATTCGAACTCGGAACGTGAAAATTCAAACGTGGCGCTGGCTTACGTGGACTTATCCAGTGTTATCGAAGTTCAGGTAAATTAAATGTCTTGTTTTCTATTTTCCTAATATTAAACTTGTATGTTTGTCCATAATACTCAAATAATATTCCTTGTTAAGAGTTGCTTAATCTGGAAAAAGTGAAAAATTTTGTGTATTTAGGAAGAATGTTTACAAAAAATAAGCGGGTGGAGAGGGATATTGAACAAATGATTGGGGCAGGCAACAACGTGATTGGTGTACTTAATGAAGTCATCGCATACCAAAGTCATTTCAAAAAAGCTAAGATGGCAGTGCACAATGCTGTTCTTATACCGACCCTTATGTATGGAAGTAAAGAATAAAACTGGCAAAAGAATTATGAAAGTAGAATAAATGCAGTATAAATGAGATCTCTTAGACGAATGTGTGGAAAACAGTTTATATTAGAGTGTCAAGTGCAAAAGTGAATGCAATGCGAATGAAAGTGTTATGAACAAAATGATGAAATGATCATTAAAATGGTATGGACATATAGAAAGAATGAATGAAAAAAGAATGGTAAAGGAAGTACATGTAAACGAAACTAGAAAAAGAGGTTTATCGAGGAAAACTTTGGACGATCAAATCAATAAAATATTATGTGTCGCCAAAGTGAGACGTCGCCGTTGGAGAAATCGACGTGCGTGCAAGACGCGATATATGAATGTTAAGGAATCGCGAGAAGTATGTCAGGAAAGAACCAGTGTGGCGGTCCACTGTTTCTGCCAACCCCTTCGGGAAGACGGTGTAATGGTTACTTAGTTTAATAGTTTATTTGTTAAAAGTTTGGTTAAAAAATATAATTTCATGCTTTCATAGTATTTACCGGTTTAAATGAAAAATTCACCTTATTTTAGTATTTATAATTTTGTCACGATATGTTTATTATTTTGGTGAATCGCTCTTTACATCATTACATCGCGAATTAAATCGATGTAAAGGGTATAGCTATCATATTGACTCTCATGATATGTGATAGGTAGCTAATCTATCGCCATTTTATTGTCACGTGAATGATATGTGTAGTTTTATCACTTGTGGAGAAATGTTCATCACTAGCGTATATGCTAGTCAGTAGCGTGCCTAGGGTCAACCAGTAAGGCCCGTCCGACTTCTTTGTGTTATAATATTAGTAGAGGGTCTCGATAATGTATTTTTCCGGATTAAAAGGGTTTTATCTTTCTAAATTAATTTATTTAAAACCATTTCGGCGCATTTTACATCTATACAAACAATAATTTTCTGCGTCATCAAACTCATGTTCTTGTTTAATATAATAATGTATTTACAAATACAAGAAGAAATATAATTAATAAGAATTAAGCTGTACATAGACAATAATAATACATTTGTTAACACCGAAACATGAATTACAAATAAATGAATGTAAAGAAATTACATAATCATTATTTTTATAACATTTCTGTACAAAACGCAAATGACAGACAACATTCTGTCAATAGAAATGAAGTTCGTGACACATCGAATAGTAACATACTTCAGAATGATAATGCCCGGCTTCAAATCCATACAAAAAATTGTAGATATCTTCTGGTATATATGCACCTAGCTATATGATTACAAGCCAAAAATACATAAGTGCGACAAAGACCCTTTTACATTTTGCAAGCCCATATGAAGCCCATCGAAAACATGAAATAAAACATGTGGACGTAGGCGATTTCGCGGGCATCTCACATACGGTACGTACGAGTATGAGCAAAATAAAATACGGCGCGTATGAGTGGAACAGGTCATTTCTGCGCATATCAACGGAGTCATTTGCAATGCAACGAAATAAATCGCTTCATCTTATTCGTAGATGGCTCAAGCGCGCAAAAAACATCGTTTTATTATAGATTTTGTAAGGCAAGCCCGGCTTTTCGGCTTGTATGGAAGTACCGCCACTGATGCTAGTTTATATGTAGATCAAAGATAACCTGTTTCCCTACCAAGCCCGGAAGCTAGAAATATTTTGTGAGTAAATTGTATCAACTCTCTAGATGCAAACCATATTTAAAATTATACTATGCTATGAAATAAAATATTGCATCTGTTATGGAAATACGTATGGTGTCAAACGTTAAAAACTCACTGTAACTCTGTCGTTTGTTAAGATATTTAGTATTGTTCTTCTTATTCTTTCTGTGTCTTATCAGGTCTCCCCAACGTTGACTATCACCCATTTATAGTGAAGACCTGGGGGAAAATATCCAGAGTGGTATCCCCTTGCCTTCTCTAGAGAATTTTCTGTCGGGGTCACCTTCCCTTAGCTGGGTGTATCCAGTTTTATGGCGCTGGAAGCTCGCCATTCGTCCTCTCTCTATCTGCTATGGCACTAAGTAATATGTGCCACATTGCCCGGGGTTCGCGGGGTCTTTTAAAAGACCTCTCGTGGACGCTAGAGAGTTGGACTTGATAGTAGTGTTGCTGTTGTAAATGCAACATGGCGCCTTACGACATTTTGTAGAGGCATACTTTCCAGCAAAACATACCCCATCGTAGCCCTACTACCCTTTTGAACCCCTTAATATTGTTAATGTATTTAAATAATTTATTTGATGATGTAAATGGAATACGGAGTCGAGGCAGACCAAGGAAAACATGGCATAACCAAATTAATCAAATTTTAAAGGTTGGTCATGTAAGAAGTCAAAAGAATCGACGTGCTTCTATGACTCGTTGTATGAATGTGGAGGAAGCTAGAGAGATGTGCCAGGATAGATTAGTGTGGCGATCGATTCTCTCTGCCTGCCCCTGTGGAGAAATGGAGTGTTGGTTTGTTTGTTTGTGTTTATTTGAATGTTTAAATTTGATACACTGTTAGTATAACAATTTATTTATACGAGATTGTGGCGACAGCTGTTTCGCCAACCTGTGTTAGCATCATTGGGTGTTATAAAGAACTGATGATGCCAACTTAGGCTGATGAAACATCTGTCGCAACAAACTCAAATAAATCATAAGGTTGTTTTTTACGTAATTTTCCGGATTTTGGGATGCCAATTTGGTATTTTTAGTGTGTTAGCTTCCCGTTGCTTTCCACATTTGTATACAGCATGTAATTTGAATCGAATTAATGTACATTTTTTAAACTATTGATTCTCATGTCATGATATATGTAGCTAGTCTATCGCCATTTTATTGTCACGTGAATTTTACACCAGACCAGAGACAATGTGACAATCACACTGCCATCCGTGTGGCAGTCATGGCTCCTGCCACTCTGCCACGAACGTATATAATATGATAATAAAAGATCTGAATAAAAAACGTATACAAACGACAAGGTCATTAAAACTCTTCCAAAATATATTCTTTAAATCGTGGCCAAATAAAAAAACAGTTCTGTAATAGGATTTTTTGTTCGTCTGAAGAAATTGCGGACGTGAAAAAAAACAAGTTATTTGCAGTACATTCGTACGCTAGAAATGTGTGTACCTATAGCATATTGAATATCTGAATAATATCGTTTATACGTATATGAATACAGTGCCGTATTTACGCATTTAAAATGTACTTTATTTATTTATTCTTCGTGGTGTCAGTACACGATGCTTTTCAAGTACTGGCCCTTACGTAGTTTATTATTTTAAATCGTGTTAAATGCAGGCACGAGATAATTCAAGGTGAACGAAACCGACGTCCCCCTGCCTGCTGGACCGACGATGAAGAGGATTGCTGGACATGGATGGATGGGAGCGGTGGCGTGCTTTGGGAGAGGCCTACGTTCAGCAGTGGATGACAGACGGCTGATGATGAACGAAACTGATCTGAACAAAATAACGATATATTTTTTTCGTATAGATATTAAATAATAAAATACTTTGTTTCTTCTATATTCGCCATCATTTTGTGTTGTGGATTCACATTTGAATACCTTTTTGGAAACATTGTATTATCACAACACTTTTTTGCAGCTTTCACAAAAATGTTTCGGGACACAACTTCCTTTCTTCGAGAAGTTCTAGTAGAAGTTGATTGTAAAAAATATATTTTTTTAATGCGTATCGACAGCAAGATCAGAATCTATAAAACATGTGTGTGACCTATCATGACGTACGCTGTAGAGACGCGGGCTGACACTGTGCGAACCAAGGGACTACTAAGAACATCGGAGATGAAGGTCCTAAGATCAATCACTGGAAAAACCCTCCGAGATCGTGTCCGCAACGCAGACATAAGAAAAACCTGCGAAATAGAGGATATCGTTCAGTGGAGTAGATCCAGAAGAAGATACTGGAGGGACCATGTAGCCCGAATGGATGGTGACAGACTCGCATATACAGCCGCTTATGAAATCCCCTCCGGACACCGCCCACCTGGAAGACCGCCAAAGAGATGGAGGGACAGCTGGATCTCATCATCCGACGAGATATGATTTCTGTGTCACAGATCGTCAGATCTAAAAAAAGAAGAAGAAGAAGAATAAAAATATTAGTATATTATATTTTTTTTTAGTTTTATTCCACTTAATTTTTAGAATGGATTTGATTCAAATGAAATGAAACTAAATATCTATTATAAAGGAACATTTTTCCCTAATGATCATGACTCACCGTTCTATCATTCTATTCGTCCTCGCGCACTTTCTCCATCCCCTCGTTCTCCTCTCCAGTTTATATTTCTTTCTTCATTTGTTATTCTCTGATTTTATGTTTTGTTTACTCTCTCATCCTGACGAACTTACGACGGGAACGAAACCGGTTGGTGTTACCAAATAAAATGGTCTAGATACAAATACTAAAAGTGTATTATTATTTTATGTAATAATGTCACACCACAAATTAAGTGCTTTATAAGAAAGTTTAAGGAATTTTATATTTTTATTATTTATAAAACAATTTAGAAAATTACCAAAATTCTATGTATGAACCTATTTACTACTTGAAAGGCTCATTTAGAAAACTGTTCACATTGATAGGATCACATTCTTCTGAGAAATCAATTTTATGTATACGATTTCACATAAAAAGAAAGAAAATCATTCCCGAATATTGTATAATACTTGAAATAACTGTCTCAGTAGGTATTATTCTTTTCGAAATAGTTTTTGAATTTCGAATTATAAAAAATAGACACTCGTAAATCTGCGTTCTAATGGTTTATTATTACAGACGGCGCTGTACCGCGGGTAGGTAGGTACCGTCTCATATAATAATAATAATAATAATTGTGAACGAACAATGGCCAGGATTGAAAAACCAGTGTGTGTGTGTGTATGTGTTTGTGTGAGTGTGTATACGGCGGGCTTTGTCCGATGTGTTGCCATTATGTTAAAAAAAAATGTGATAACGATATTACAGTTATTACTAGTCGTCGGGTGGGGTACCTGCCTGCCGCCTGCGGGAACTGCGGCTGGGAACTGTGTCGCGTCGATCCAAGGGGTACCTACTTGGAAATTGATTGCATTTTACTGTGGGGTGTCTAGGGAAACATGTGAATTCGCTAATTTGAATTTAAAAAATGGAATGGGATTCTTTGAGCCATTTTCAAATCTATTTTACGATTAAGGACGATTTTTAAACTGATTTCTCCGACTCCTCACTTGATCGACATTTAATATTTGATTGATTTGATCGTGCCACGTTTTCCTCTGCCTTCCTCTATTTCTAGCTCCGTTCACGCCGTTTACATATACCTTCTTTACCATTCTGTCTTCACTCATTCTTTCCATGTGTCCAAGCCATCTTAATGACCCTTTCATTATTTTGTTCATAACACTTTCATTCGAACCACATTCACTTTTTGATATCTTGATAACAGTATTTGAAATTTTTTGTTTCCTCCACCAACCCTTATTTCGACGTCACTGTTTGTTTGGCCATCTGCTGTGAACATGCCAATATTAATATGCAGCATTCGCAATAAGTCGGGAGAGTCCATACGCGTGCATGAGACATGTTATGAATCTTCTTCTTTCTTCTTCCTCTTTTAATAGATCTGTGGATCAGTTTTTATGGCGTTAGGGTCTCCTGGGATACAGAACTCCAACTGTCTCGCCATCTCTTCGCAGGTCTTCCGGGTTGGTGAGTTCCCATTGGCACGTTGTTTGCGGCTGCTTGGGAGAGTCTATCGTCGCTCATTCGTTCTACGTGGTCGCGCCAGAAGCGTCTTCTTTTCCTGCCCCATCTGACAATATCTTCGGTATCGCAGGTCTCACGTATTAGTGTGTTTCTGATTCTGTCCCACAGTGTTTTGCCCAGAATAGCGCGGAGTGTCTTCATTTCGGCGGTTCGTAAAAGTGCTTTGGTTCTATTTGTGTCAGCTCTCGATTCTATACCATAAGTCATTATGGGTCTGACACATGTCTTATATATTCGCACTTTGTTTTCCACTGGCATATGCTGGTTTTTCCACATAAAATCTTTCAAGCATCCTATAATGGATGGTATACATGGTATGAATATGTATGATATTCGATTTCGATTTTATACGGTATGCCTTCTTCGCTTTTTTCTTCCAACATTTCATATACCCGAAGTATCGGCTGTATAATCATATTATATATCAACTTAGCAGGTTTTCCGATACCAACTCGATTGGACCGCTAAATCCGAATTAAATGTGCCTTATCGCCAGTAAAATATTATGTGAAATGCCGAGATATTGACACCGTTCTCACGGTTTCCGGGACGCGTGGAGCTAATCACACGTGCAGTAAACGGGCACGTGTCAAAACAAACTGTTACTCGTATTAACGCTAATATAATGCAACATTTTGAATGTGTAGACAAATACTCGATTAATTTTATCTCAATAGAGACGAAGATGTAAATTGTTTTTTCGAAACGGAATATGGTGGTCGAGGCGTTTACAAGACTTATGACCTGTCATTGGTTGGGTTAAGCGATCGCTTTATGTAATACAACATTCCCCATTCAGCCCTTCTTACGACCACCACGTCTGACATTTTTTTTGTTGAATGATGTATATTGGCGTTTTGTATGGGAGGAACATAAAGTTGATTTTTTTTAAATATAATATATGTATTTCATCAAAGTATGTACCATTGCTATCTATGCACTTTTGCCATCTCATAGGTAGTTCATCGATCCCTTTACTAAAAAAAACATTCGGACGGGAATCAATAAAATCTTTGAAGTCGGTTTGGAATGCCCCATCGGAGTTGATTTTTTTCCCTTGCAAGAAGTTATCTAAATTTCGAAAAAAATAGTAATCTGTTGGGGCAAGGTCCGGAGAGTACGGTGGATGTCTTAGACATTCCAATTGAAGCTCTTCTAATTTGGTAGCCGTCTGTTGTGCAGTGTGTGGTCTAGCGTTATCATGAAGCAGCAGTGGCCTAGAGCGATTAACCAGCCTCGGTTGTTTAGCAGCTAGCTTTTCCATCATGGTTTGCAGTTGCTGACAATATACATCTGCCGTAATCGTCTGCCCAGATTTAAGAAAGCTGTAGTGAACGACACTAGCACTAGTCCACCAAACGCTCACAAGTAACTTTTTTGGAGTCAATTTTCACTTGGGGCATGGTTTGGCTGGTTCGGCAGGATTCAGCCATTGCGATGAGCGCTTCCGATTATCATACAGGATCCACTTTTCATCACAGGTAATGATTCGATTCAAAATCCCTTCATTATTGTGCCGGTTGAGTAATGCAACGCAGCAGTCAACGCGCGTTTGTTGATTTGCTTCACTCAATTCGTGAGGTACCCACCATTCAAGCTTTTTCACCTTCCCAGTTTACTTCAAGTGGATTAAAACAGTTTTATCACTAACACCGCAGCCTGCAGCTAACTCGGACGTGGTTTGCGATGGATCCGCTTCCACAATAGCCTTCAATTCTTCATTATCAACTTTGGTCTTCGGCCGTCCACGGGGCTTGTTCTGCAGGTCGAAATTTCCAGAACGAAAACGTTGGAACCAAAAACGCACTGTGTTTTCTTTTGCGGCACCGTCGCCATACACATCATTAATCCTTCGAGCCGTTTCTGCAGCACTGGTGCCACGGTGGAACTCGTACTCGTAAATAACGCGATATTTCAAGTTTTCCATTTTGTAAACTGAGTGACGCAAAGAAAAAAAACAATTGAGAAAAAAACAAATGAATTATAATTTTCGTAACACAAATACTTGAGTAAATAGCTGTATAAATTTGAATTTGAAATTCCTAACCAAAGAGAAGATATTTGAGATCAAAGTTGCCAGTACGGCATAACGCCAATTTCATACGTAAGGACCTAATATAATATATGCTAATAGATTGAGGAACACTTCACATATTTTTGTTCAATCTACACTAGCACCATCTATTAATATTAGGTGTAAGCATTAAGCATAAAAGTTAAGTTAATATAATAGCTTACGAGTTACAGTTAAGCTAATATAATGGCTTACGCAGCATTCTAGCATATATATAACTTCCAAAAATTTGTCAGACGTGGTGGTCATAAGAAGGGCGGAATTGGGAATGTTGTTAAAACATAAAGCGATCGCTCAACCCAACCAATGACAGGTCATAAGTCCTGTAAGCGCCTCGGCCACCATATTCTATACCCAGAAAACAATTTACATCTTCGTCTCTATTGAGATACAATTAATCCTTATAAAATAATGGTTAAAAATAAATCAATTTTTGTGGTATTGCAAAGTACGCTTCAAGGTTTTTAAATCTATTCGCATATTTGAATTTTCATTTCCGTTGCATTGTAAACCCGACTTTATATTCTATAAATCTTACCCCTTTTGTACCGAGCCATAAATTCCCTATCCACAGACACCAGGCATGTCCGGTGTGTGCTGGTACCCAGGTTTAGGACACGCCCACGGTGTTGCCACACTAAATATTTTATTCGTATATTCCGTTTATGGATGTTGCGTAAAACCATACATGTAAACGTTTATGCATCCGGACAGGTAGGTACCCAGATAAATTAATGACTTCGCTCGATATACATACATTAGAGTGTCCCTTATAGGCTAAAGTTGCTTAGTTAAATTGCATGAGGTTTGATTGCATATAAGATATTAACAATTATCGTTGTCGATCAGTTGTTAATAATAAATTGATTTTATTATTAATTTTAGATAAACTCAAGGCGTTTTCCATAATGACGATTTAACACTGTTTTTTACACTTTTAGTTTATTTTTCTCGACATGTTTCGAAGGTTACACCTTCATCATCGGGAGAACGATATAAACTAACCAAAATTATTACAAACTGAGTGCAAGAACTTAAAAACATATATAACATGTGTTAGTTAACTTGACGAGTATCAGGGACATAACAATTGACATATCAATGAGTTAAATTTTAAAAGATATTTTAGATGGATGTTTTTATTTAAGGGACAGTTTATATATTAAGACAAAACAAATGGACATTGACACAAGTTTAAAAAATACTTTTACATAATAGAATTTTTAGAAGCTAGAGAGGTATGTCAGGATAGAGTAGTGTAGTGGTCCATTCTCTCTGCCTACCCTTTAACCCTAAAAGCCTAATCTACGCCTGCGAGGCGTACACGTATTCGAAAATTCTTTGTCTCTTTTTAACGGTTGAAGCTAGCTCCACGTGCTTTTTAGCCAACTCAGTGGCCGATAGGAACTAGCGGAAGGTTCCTGTGTCGTTGAGGTATGTCCCGCCATTTTTGACTTATTGAGGTACTGCACGCCTGCGAGACGTATGTTTAGGCTTTGTGTAACTTTGAACAAGTTTATACGATTTAACTTTTGTTCATTTTTCGTGTATTTTATATCTTTCTTTGTCGTTTTTTTTAGATAACAATATGTCACGGTTTAATAACTTAGACAGTGGCGATATTTTGCAAATTTTAAACGCGGAAGATCATTTATCTTTGGGAGATTCGGCTTCTGAAGTCGAGGATAACGAGATTATTGTAGACCACAGAACCAAACTAGCCGGATAAATACGGCATAAAATTTTCGATGATGTGTGATGCAACCTCCAAATTTATTATTGACGCTGATCCATATATAGGCAGGAGCACGAATACTGAAGGGATGCCACTTGGCGAATATTATATGAAGAAATTGTCGACGACTATTCATCGATCGAACAGAAACATAACCTGCGGCAATTGGTTTACATCTGTTCCTCTAGCCAATTTTGTTGGTTTACATCTGTTCCTCTAGCCAAAAGCTTATTACAACAACCTTATAATTTGACTATAGTGGGCACTTTACGATCGAATAAACGAGAAGTCCCAGAACAATTAAAAAACTCGAGATCTCGGCCTGTTGGTAGCTCTATGTTCTGTTTTGATGGCCCCCTGACACTGGTATCGTATAAGCCCAAACCTGCAAATATGGTTTACCTCTTATCCTCCTGCGATAAAAATCCAGTAATTGATGATTCAAGTGGTAAACCTAACATGATTATGTTCTACAACCAAACCAAAGGCGGGGTAGACTCATTCGACCAAATGTGCTCCTCAATGTCGTGCAGCCGCAAGACTAATAGATGGCCTATGGCTGTATTTTATGGAATTTTAAACATGGCCTTTGTAAATTATACTCTCATTTGTGGCCAACATGATCAGAAACAATAAAAAACCGTTGAACAGAAGAGAATTTATAAAGCGACTCAGCACAGATTTGGTCACGCCTTGGATGGAGAAGAGACTTGAAGCACCGACTTTGAAACGATCTTTACGAGACAATATAAGTCAAATTCTCATAAAACCTACAAATTCAAGCAATGAACACTAAGCAGAAGAACCAGAGCCAAAAAACGTAAATATTGCACATTTTGTTCGTACAAAAAAAAAAGAATGTCAAAATTAGTGTGCCGTAAATGTAAAAAGTCAGTATGTAGCGAGCATAAAGTTGATGTGTGTGTAGACTGCATTTAAATTATTACTAGTCACTTAAAGTCTGATTGTGATTAATGTGTGTCCTAAGAAGAAGATTAAAAAAATAACTGAATAGTTTATATAAAAAAAATATATGTTTTAGTTGATTTTTCAGAAGTCATTTTTTTTTGTTTGAGAATTTAACAATAATATTTATTTTCTTTATAATAAAGATCTATGATCGAATTTTAATTGATAACAATGATTTTATTGTTAGTTTATTTCCTAACCTACATTTCCTTAAAATAATTTACCTAAAATAGGTATATTTTTGCCTACAGAGTGTCATTTATATGTGTACGTCTCTGAGACGTATGTTTAGGCTTTGTGTACCTCTTATATAGATAATGCTTCTAGGGTTAAGGAAACGGCTTGATGGTTTGTTGTTGTTGTCGTAATAATAATTTAAAATTTTGCATAAAAACAGTTTAAACAAAACATCTATGTTAATGAAAACAAAAAAGTAACAAACTAACTAACTAACCATCACATCGTCTCTCTGAAATGATAGGCAAAAATAATGGACCGCCACACTATTCAATCCTGACATACTTCTCTTGCTTCCTCCAACATGCATCGTGCCATGCACGCAACAAAAAATATAATGTGTTTTTTAACTACTTCCACTTTTGTCTTTATTTCGACAGCGAGCCTGGCGAAACCGGTCGCTGTTCAAATTAAGACAAATATGGAACTAGTTATAAACAACATCGTTTTATTTAATTATTATTTAAAATGAAGTTCCTTCGTGAGATTTCAGAAAAATAATTGAATATCTTTAAAAAAATCCATTTTATAATAAGAAAAAAAACACAATTTTATAATAACCACAAAACAAAAAATCGTGACTGATGTACCTTATACAAGGCTGTATATCCTTTTGTTTTGTTGTATTTATTAGTGTTTTTCTGAATTCTTTTATTTTAATGTATATAATTTAAGTTTTAATATTTTTTATAACTGTTATTGCATTATATAAAAGAATCACGTTACTTGTAAATAACATCATTTCATTTTAAATGGTTACAATCGTAAAAATGTACACATTAATATTAATAAAAATAATAATAGTAATTTAACATTTAAAGCGCCGTTTTGTGATATTACATCACCTCAAGGGCGCATTAAGGCGTGTTTTAAATCTAAAAATCTGAATACGATGCATCTGATATTTGCGATCGGTTAGAAAGTATATAATAAAACAAATATATACGTTAGATTTTCATTTGGTTATGAAATATGAAAAAGGTGAATGGAGCAGATTTTGCGGATAGCCGTGTTCCTCACTCTATCTGGAAGAGTCATGGCTGCTATTGTCCTCAGCGTCCGCATCTCTGCAACTCATCTCTGGTCTAAATCCAATATGTCAATATAGAGTTTACGCAAATGATATGTACTCGTATTTTGATAAAACTTTTTTAAAAAAAATTCTTAAACACTAAAAATAACTATTTTATATACATATACAAGCAGTTTTTTTTCTAAATCAATTAAATTCATTAAAACGCATTGCTGAATAATGATCTTCACTGCAATTGCAGTGTGAGTTTTCGCTAAGGTCTGTAATTGACAGTTATACGCGTTGTTTAATGTTGTAATGAAACTTAATATCCTACGGTAATTGAAATATTTCGTTTTTTTTAAACCGAGTTCAAAAACCCTTCTAGAATCCCATGTTGGTATACCGATATATTATATCTTCTTATTCTTCTTCTGCTTTATTTAGGACTGTGTCCTGTTATTTCTCGGAGCCTGTTCCTGGGATGTAGATGTCCAACTGTCTCGCCATCTTTTAGGTGGTCTTCCTGCAGGTCGATTTCCTGTTGGTACTTTATTTACGGCTATATTGATCACTCTTTCAGAACATGCTATTTCCACATTATCTCTCCAGTAGCGTCTTCTCAGTCTTCCTCATCGCACGACATCTTCTACATTGCAGATCTTTCTTATTTCAGAATTTCTTATTCTGTCTCGGAGTGTCGTTCCCGTAACGGATCGGAGAGTCTTCATTTCTGTGGTTCTTAGGAGACTTTTTGTTCTGATGGTGTCAGCTCTCGTTTCTATTCCATTATAGGACGTACGCATGTCTTGTAGATTCGAATTTTGCGCTCCTTAAGCATATTTTTATTTTTCCAAACAGCATTCGTCAAGCAGCCAGCCACAACGGCGGCCCTGTTTGTTAGTTCACTTACTTCTCCGTAGAGGTCACTGCAGCTTGATACATCAACACCTAATTACTTGAAATGCATCACTGGTTCTATATTATATGTATACACAAAATTACCCTCAAATCGGCTGAATTTTATACCGTTGCTCATATATTCCGACGTGACCGCTCTTTTTGTCCAACGATAATACCAACAGCATTGCTTGAACACTTCCTTAATTTCCCGCCAAGTTACCTACCCGAATGCGATCGGGGCTGCCACTCTACATATTAATTTAACCATGCATGTTCGTAAATGTACGTAAAAGTTATATTTGTTTAAATCTGCAAGCTTTTGTGTATATAATAATGCTAATAAAAGGTTTATACAAATTAAATCTTCATCCGTTAATAAGTTAAACCATCCGTATTCTAGCATTGGCAACAGCTATGATTATTTAATAAATATTAATTACTCAACAATTTAAGTATCGGCGTATCTCATTTATAACATTATTAGTGAGTACATAAAAAAAGAGTTCACTACGTTTTTCTAATTAATGCAGTAAAATGAGATCTCTAAGACGAATGTGTGCATACTCTGTGTATGATAGTGTCGAATGAAAATATAAGAAGTGAATGCGGTGCGAATGATGGTGCTATGAACAAAATAATAAAAGGATCATTAAGATGGTTTGGACATATGGAAATAATGAATGAAGAAAGAATGGTAAAAAAATATATATGTTAACGATGTAAATGGAACCAGAAATATAGGAAGACCGAGGAAAACGTGGCACGATCAAATAAATCAATATTGAATGTCGGCCATGTGAGGAGTCAGAGAAATCGACGCGCGTGAATTACGCGATGTATGAATGTTGTGGAACGAGAGAAATATGTCAGGAAAGCAAAGTGTGGCAGTCCATTATTTCTGCCTATGCCTTCAAGGAGACGGCGTGATAGTTAGTTAGTTGAAGAAGGTAAAATTCTAGGGGGGCCTCGTGTATTTTTGTGTCCGAAAGAGGCCATAGGAAACCTATGCTCTAAATAATTAAATAAATAATAACAATCACTTATTTATTAACAATTTTATTATTTAAATTTTTAATTGTATCTCAATAGAGACGAAGAAACAAACTGGAAACTGAATATGGATGATCAAGGTGTTTACAGGACTTATGACCTGTCATTGGTTGGGTTAAGCGCACGCTTTATGTAATTACAACATTCCCCATTCCACCATTGTTATGATCATGCATGATACATTTTTGGAAGTTGTATATATACTCCAAATCCATACCTATCTTCACGTGTCAGTTCCAGTTAGCCATCTATGTAGATTTGATTGTACTAATTATTTTTTAAGATTAATCTATACAATCCACCCACTAACGCCATCTATGAAGAATGATTGTTTAGCATTTAGCAAACTACTTTATTAACACAATGCGAAGAGGCTACCGCCTCCTAGCGCACTGTTTTTAGAAGTCGCCTGGAGTATCACTCCTATTTTATACGCCAAAGAATTGACCAGAATATTTACAAATATTTGTGAAATGTATACTTATATCTGTATACAGATATAAGTATACATTTCACAAATAATTTTATTATTGTTTTTAATTGTTGATTCTTAAAGTATAGGTAAGAATCGCCTCCCTAGAACAGGGAAGCCGATGAGTTATAATGATTCTATTAGCCCACGGTTACGTTACAGTGCACACGCCGGACCGCTCGCTGGCAATAATTGATGGATGTACCATACAATGGTTAAACAAGGGGCATTAGATATGATCCTTGCTCCAGCAGCCGCTCTGTACCGGCTGTTCTCCGGGTATCCATCAAAAACACAATCCTAGAATACTCGTACATGCTTTGCTATATTTAATAAACTTTATAACGGTCAGAAATCGAATTGAAATGTAATTTCGAAAAAGTTCTATATTCGCAAAAAAATATGCACCACCCTATGCACCACGGAGGTGTGACAGGACAAAAAGAAGAAGAAGAAGAGTGGTTATGAAATTGTATATACGAGTATATAATAGTTTAAAGACAAATTATATTTGTATTATTTATATCATAGCCGGTCCATCAGCTTGGAACAATCTCCCTTCACACCTTAGATGCATAAATGATCCGACAGATTTCAGAACTAAATTGAAAACCCATCTTTTTCATATTTCATACCCAAATTAAACATTTATACTTTGTTCTACTATACTTTTAAACCAATCGTTTTTTAAGCGCTCACATTTAGATTTTTAGATTTAAAACACGTCTTAATGCGCCCTTGAGGTGATTACATCACAAAAACGGCGCTTTAAAAGTTAGCATATTATTATTATTTTATTATTATCATTTATTTTTATATGTTATTTTATTTTTTATCATTGTATTTTATATAATTTGTTTTAGATTTATTTTGTAGACATTGGACGATCGAAGTGTGCGCGGGAGATGCCTACTGGTGGCGATGAGGTTCGCAACCCATCACCCAATGGAGTGCCGCATCGATTAAAGTGTGTTCTGCTTACCCTCTCGGGGATACGGCGTGATGGTTAGTTAGTTAGTTAGTCTATATTCGCCTTCACTTTGTGTTGTGGATTCATATTAGAATAAATACAACTGCACTTAGACACGTTTTGGTTATGACCTAGGTTCTCAAAGTGGGCAATAACGCCTCCTAGTGGGCGTTTGAGACTTTCAGGGGGGCAGTAGAAGACCCAGAGAAAATTAGAGGGAGGGTTAAGATGGCACAGTGAGGGCGTGGGCAGGTAAAAAAAATATAGTCCAAAAAAGACAAAAAAAAACACGCCAATCATACAATATTAAAGCAAATTAAACTTTAATATTGAGGAGACTGGGGAAGTTATCAGGGTAAAGGACTGATCCATCCTCTCAACGTTAATAGTTATTTATTACTTCCATTCTGTGAAATTTGAAGACGTGAATTTAACTAAATAATCATCTTGAGTTTCTCTCGCATATGTTAGCTGCAAAATGGCAGTTGAGATCTTCTATCTCCTGCAATTTGGTCCAGCACGCGACATGGCGATTGACGGAGTGTGGATTATTATATTCAGTTGCTGATGATGCCTCAAAACCGGATTTTCAGAGCCGTATGATAGAAAAAAACGGGAGAATTTGATTATGAACGATAGCTCAAGTCACCTTACAGAGCCGCTTAAGAATATTTTAGATTATATAATATATGTTATTATTATTATTATTATAATACTCGCTCTTTACATCATGACAACATGAGCCAAATCGATATAAAGGGTATTATAGCTATCGTAGTGATTCTCTAGACATGTGATAATCTATAGGGTAGGTAGCTAATCTATCGCCATTTTATTGTCACGTGAATTCTACACCAGATCAAAGACAGTTTGACAATCACACTGCCCTCGCCGGGAATCGAACCCGGAACCTTCGGGGTGGCAGTCAATGCACTTACCACTCGGCCACGAAGGTCGACACGTTATCATTCATTATTTGACAATGTCGCGACGGCTGATAATGCCAACCGATGTTGGCATTATTAGGTGTTACAAACAACTTGCGCATATACAGTAAAAAATGTAAAAAAAATCTAAGTTTTGTATTTTTCAAATAATAAGCATTTAAAAAAATCGAAAAAATCAAGACCCTGTTTATCTTTCATTTCTCTCATATAATAATTAGCATGACTTGCATCCGTTTCCGGTTTGACGCCGACTTCTGGGACATTCTGTGTAACGATAATTTCACGTATCAATATAATATCACGATTATTATTATTTACTTTTTTGAGAATGTCGCGACAGCTGTTTCGACAACCGATGTTGGCATCATCCGGTGTTACAATAATATATCAAATGTAAATTTTTGTGATTTTTCGAATCTGTATGTGAATTTGTTCCTATGTCAATTTGAATTATTTCTTTGATATAATTTTGAAGTTCTTGCTGAAATTGAGTTAGGTACCTAAATATTTTAATTAAAAGAACAATTGTGATACAAGAACAAAGTTGTTTAATTTAACAGTTTTAAAATATTAAGGTATCATAGTGTTTCGGCCAAAACAATGGACTATTTATAAAATATAACTAACTAACTAACTAACTAACTAACTAATTAACTAACCATCACGCCATTTCCTCGGAGGGGTAGGCAGAGAGGATGGATCGCCACAATGCTCTGTCCTGGCATATCTCTCGGGATTCCTCTACATTCATACATCGTACAATGCACGCACGTCGATTATTCCGACTTCGAATGTGGCCGCCTTTTAGTAATTGATTAATTTGGTTATGCCATGTTTTCCTCGGTCGTCCTCGGCTTCTTTTTCCACTCACGCTGCTTGTGTACAACTTTTTAACCATTCTTATCTCATCCATTCTTTCCATATGTCCAAACCATCTCAGGGATCCTTTTTTAATTTTATTCATGATGCAGTCATCTGCCTTACATTTCTCTCTTATTTCATCGTTCGGTATTCTATCATACAACGTTTTCCCGCACATTCTTTTATCCTGCTTTCATCCTTCTTTTGCCAGCTCCAAGCTTCACTTCCATACATGAGGTTTGCCATATATATATATATATATATATATATATATATATATATATATATATATATATATATATATATATATATATATATATATATATATATATATATATATATATATATATATATATATATATATATATATATATATATATATATATATATATATATATATATATATATATATACTCTTATATATATATATATATATATATATATATATATATATATATATATATATATATATATATATATATATATATATATATATATATATATATATTTTTTTTTTTTTTTCTTTTTTAAAAAAGACTAACATCAAAGATTTAAATCAATGATATTAGAATTTATTTTACAATCTTCAATATGAGCAGAAAATAGCTCATTATTATGAAGAAGGAATCTGGTCGTGTCCAGGCTCAAACTCAAGTCCCCTTGATTAGGAGTCAAGCGTTCTATCCCCTAGACCACCAAAGACCACCTACCAAAATACCATTATAAAATATCTCTTTTGAAAAGTCTTACACCGGCCCTGGTGCCCGTCTAGATGGGCAGTCAGGACTAATTTAGACATAAAATGTTCTTAAATTATATTGTGGGTGTAATTTTAATAGTACAGAGAAATATACTGGTTCCTTAATTACACTCTTTAAAGTAACGGTTCGCTCTCCGGTGTTTGCATTATAAAATTTAATTGGAATTGTTTAATGACCCGCAATATTAGTCAAATTCTGTATTCTTATTGCTGTTAGTTAATGACTGTATGTTTTCCTACGTGCAAGTAATTAACGTCCGAGAACTTCAATTATTTACATACGGCATAACATCTTATGAACATAAATATCTTGCCAACGATATGTCAAAGCGAAATGGAAGCTATCCACGATTTTGAAGCTATACTTCTTTCGATTTTCTGATACACAAATGAGACATAACAAACGAATGCCGACTCATTTCGCCACAAAACGGTAAACAAAAATACGACATCGGTATAAAACTAAGGGATATCGTATTTATTGCTTAATCGGGTCGCCTCGGAGGTCGACATATTTCGTGATAGTGTGAGTTGCCTCAGGGATGCAATATCAATGTCATGATTTTTTCTTATTCTTAAGCTTAATTTTTATTTTTTTAATGCTTTTCTTTTTATAATGTAATTGCAAACGATTTGGAATTGTATGTCTGTAATGTTGGTGATTTTTATCAAAATAAATTAAATTAAATAAATAAATGAAATAATATAAATGAAAACGTTCGCCCTTCTAAGGCATTATGACTCTGGACCATAGCAGGCGAAAAGCCAATTAAAGAACAAGTCGCTAGGCGCAAATGGCAGTGGATCGGTCACACTCTGAGACGGAACCCAGCCTGCATCGCTCAGGGCGCACTAGATTGGTCCCCTATGGGGGGAAAGAGAAAGCGAGGCAGACCTAGAGCCACTTGGAGAAGAACCCTGCAGGACGAAGTTAAGGCAGCAGGTCTCACTTGGGACGATGTTAAGCATCAGGCATGCGATAGAGTCGGGTGGAGAAGATTCCTTGAGGCCCTATGCACCACGGAGGTGTGACAGGACAAAAAGAAGAAGAAGAAGAATGCCTTAAAGCGAAACATGTCATTCCAAGGCGAGATATTACGTTACGCTGAAGAGGGAGTATGGTAGCTCTCCGTGGCTCTGTCTCACGGCATTTCTTTTGGGCATGCTTGGAAGAGATGGGCATCTCATAACCCATTTCTTTAGATTACTCAGGGGATATTTCGAGAACTCGGCCGTGCTGGAGGGTGTTCGGCCTTTTGTCCCTGATAGATATCTCCGACAGCGACAGCATAGATTGTTTTACCCACCGGCCACCAGAACTCACCTGCCCCTGGTGACACCGGTGGAAGGAGCACTTAGTTTGCTGACGTTTTTCATATTAGTGAAAGTACGTTCAGAAGGCAAACACTCTTGATTTTGGAGTCAAAGTCCGCAAGATTTCATATCTGGGTCACGTTCTACGAGGAGAAAAATATCGCCTGCTGCGACTAATTTGGAAGGGATAAATAGAGGGCCGCAGCGGGGCAAGGAGAAGGCAGATCTCTTGGCTGCGCAATGTGAGGGAATGGACGGGAATCGGAACTGTGGAGGAGCTATTCCAGCGCAGGATAGGGAAGAGTTTACCAGAGTGATCGCCAACGTCGGGGGGACCTGACAGGGCAATTTTAGAAGAATATTATATATGGAGTTTTTAATCATTGTTCAAGAAACAATAAACAGGAGATAACATAATAGGCCGGTTAATCCGAAGACCGGTTGATCCGAGGCCGATTAAGAGGGGTTCTACTATATCATTCGTGATTCCTTTCAATGCAAATATGACGCAAAGTGACTGAATGATTTCTTTGCTACCGGACCGTAGAAAGCTGATGGCAATGCGATGTTTGGTTCGGACCAAACCAGTTACCTCGTATGTTGATAATAAATTACCTTTAGACAGGTGGGTACTGTTACCATCAATTACTTCAAAGTGTTATTACTGATATCATCGTCATGACGTTAAAGTTAAATACTGGGGTCGACGCGTCGTAAGGAAATAATCGCCAAGAATAGAGACCATTTTTATATATTTACTTATTACATATTCAGATTATTTAATATGTCTATTTAATATCAATTGAAAAATAATACATATTCGTTTTTGTAAAAAAAAAATGTTTATGTAATACAAAGAAAAGGATTTAATTTAACGATGTAAATGGAACCAGAAATAGAGGAAGACCGAGGAAAACGTGGCATGATCAAATAAATCAAATATTGAATGTCGGCCATGTGAGGAGTCAGATAAATCGGCGCGCGTGCACGACACGATGTAAATGTTGAGGAAGCGAGAGAAATATGTCAGGAAAGAAAAGTGTGGCAGTCCATTATTTCTGTCTACCTCTTCGGGGAGACGGCGTGATGGTTAGTTAGTTAGTTAAGAAAAAGAAACTTTAAAAGAAACTATGTGTGAAAAATATGTGTATGATAGAGTGTCGAATGAAAATATAAGAAGTGATTGCGTTGCGAATGAAAGTGTATAAACAATTAAAGGATCATTAACGTGGTTTGGACACATGGAAAGAATTAATGAAGAAATAATGATAAAAATTTATCTAATGAAAGTAAAAATATTTGTAAAAAATATTTTAAAATTAACTAACTAACCATCGCGCCGTCTCCCGAAGAGGTAGGCAGAAAGAATGGACTCCCCCACTTTTCTTTCCTGGCATATTTCTCTCGATTCCTCAACATTCATACATGGTTTCATGCACGCGCGTCGATTTCTCTGACTCCTCACGTGGTCGACATTCAATATATGATTTATTTGATCGTGCCACGTTTTTCTCAGTCTTCCTCTATTTCTGGCTCTATTTACATCGTTAACATATTATTTTTTTACCATTATTTCTTCATTCATTCTTTCCATGTGTCCAAACCATCTTAATGATCCTTTCATTATTTTGTTCATAACACCATCATTCGCACCACATTCTCTTCTTATATTTTCATTCGACACTCTATCATACATAGAGTATTCTAACATAAGTCTAAGAGATCTCATATCTTCCTTTTCGGCAGCTCTATGCCATCTTCCGGGAAACCGGTAAAGACACAAACATCAGTGGATTTTATCTAAATACGAGATACAATATAAAAAGATTTTTTACATTTTTTTTTTCATTATTTTATTTATAAGTGGCAATTTTACGTCTGCGCATCTTTCATCAACTCTCTCGGCGGCGATTTTATTATAGCATTTGAGAAAACGAGTCGGTGAGATTTAAGACTACGTCGGTCACGTTACGGTCGCTGTTCAGTGTAAATGGACCTTAATTTAACAATTTTTGAAAGTTTTTTTTATTTAATAATTTTGCTACAAGTTTTCGATCTCCGCAATCTCGTGTGAGCCATATTTAAGGAAATTTCTCCTGTATGTCTATTTCGCAGCATCCATGCGGTGTGATATGTTGCTACCTGCAGCTCGTATCAAGAAATATTCGTATCGGACGCCATAAACTGCTGATAACAGATCTGTATTCGGACCGTTTTCTCTTTGCTGATAGCCGGCTAGACATAATCACCACACGCCATTAGGAAATAAGAGCACCACTTAATGAATCAGTTTAATAATTTTGCTTTTAAACATTGTCATTATTAAATACATTTTGAATTAACTAACCGTCAAGAAAATTATTTTAAAGTTAGACTGCCCCAATATGTATTTATTTATTTATTTATTCAGCAAGGGTAGCATACAGCGATATCAATATATTAATTAAGAAACATTAAGAAAAATAATAAATAAAGCCAATTACATGCTACCACAAATACAATAAACAGTTCATTGAATTTAAGCTAAGGCAAAATACGGTCAAACAAAATGATTGAGAGCTAAACATAATAATAGTAGTAGAAATAAGAACAAAATTAAAAGTATAAATAAAAGTAAAAATAAAAGTAACATATTATAATATCATGTAACATTATGGTCTCATCCACGCCGAAAGGTTGCTCCTATCGCTTTTTTTAAGTTTCGTTCGTTCAAGTGGAAAACATCGACGTCTCCGAAATACTTGTTGTTGTCACAAATCCTGTACATTGCCGCGCTTTGAGCGTAGTTAGTGCGATAAACAGGGAGATAGAAAACTTGGCTTGCGGTGTGTCTTGTGCGAGATGTAGGGGTATTGAGTGTCAATTTGCAAAGAAGTTCAGAGTTATCAATTTTGTAGTGAATGATTTTGTGAAGCAGCATCATATCATTGAGCGTACGTCAATTTTCGAGAGAGTCCAAGGAATTAAATATTAGGGCAGATTGGTAATCTGAGAACGATTTGATCATTTTAAAATTAATGTGTTTTATGAACATTTTTTAGACTCTTTCAATGCGTTGGATATGTGCCGCATAATAAGGAGACCAAATATATTATTTTAATATATAAATAATTATTCTGCATGGGCGTACGCAGTTGAACTCCTAAACGGCTGGACCGATATTGATGATTTTTTTGTGTGTATTCGAGTGGGTCCCTGGGTGGTTTTGATTCACTATTGAAGACGGTAGGTGACGGTAGGTGGCTATGTGTCAAAAATATTTTACACTTTCTGAGAACACATCCGCGATAGTCTAGCCTTGATACCCAGCTGGTCATTCGCCACCAGCACCACATCTTGAAAGCATCAATTTTGGACCCCTCTGATTTCGCATAGTCCAAGACTCACAACAATAAAGGAATATGGAAAAAAACAAGGGTTTGATCCAGCCCCATCTTGGTCTTTGTAGAGATATTTTTGGCTTGCCATATCTTTATGGCAGTTTTAGCCATTAGGGTTCTGTGTCGAATCTCCATATTTTTTATTATTTTTTTTTCATTTTTTTTTTTTTTAAACCCAATCGGGTTATATGGACACATTTTTAGATCTTACTATTAATTATGTATTGTTTCAGATATATTTTATATCGAGTTGTAGTGAGACTCCTTGTGTCTTTTGGTAGTTCATTGAAAAGTTTCAGTCCATTGTTTAATATCCTTGATTATCCTGTCTTAGTTCGTGCATTCGGTATGTGATATCTGTCACAGTCCTGGTCCAGTGTCTGTGTATGTCTGAATTTTTAGTTAATTTGTAGCTGCTGTCTTTTCCATGGTCACTCTGTGTACAATTTTTAAAGTCTCATATTTGGTCAGGTCTGATATGTCCATTTGTTTTGTTTGTCTGTAAACTTGTTTGGTTGGGGTAAGGTAGTCGATGTTATATGCTAATTTCATTATTTTATTTTGATGTCTTTGGAGTCTGGAGATGCCCTTTTGGTTTCCTGTCCCCCAGTATGTAACTATATCCCTCCCTCCCTCTATATCTACTGTGGAAATGCGGTGATAGTTTGTTTCGGTTTTTGCTGTAGTACTACTTATGTTTTTTTACCACCCTGTAGTCATTCTGTAAGTAATAAATAACAGACTAGATTACGATCGTTATTCTTGTAAGAATGCAATTCTTATAGAGCCGTTGTTAATGCTTTATATACAATACAAGCATATGATAGATTTCACTCCGTTAGCCATATAGACAAGGCGGGTTCTCTAAACACCTATGTATACACATATGTATATAGTTATATCAATAGAAAATCAATATTAAATTTAATAACATGCTCCATAAATGCATGGCGTTTATCAAAGGCGAAGCTTTCAACACTGGCTCCCTTTTCTTTAACACATATCAGTGGTTACCAACGTTTATATTATATAATCTAATGATTTTACTGAAATCTCTTGATGGAAGTTCATTTTAAATAATAATTAAATAAAACGATGTTTTTTAACTACTTTCACTTTTGTCTTTATTTAGACAGCGACCGGTTTCGCCAGGCTGTAATACCAATATTTAAATTCAGAACATTTTACATAAATATTTGAAGATTATTTTTGTATAGAATCATGTTTACCACCCTTGATCTGTATGTGTATAAAGGACTAAGTTTACAATAGTGTCACCAGTCTGTCGATGCCAGCGAGCCTGGCGAAACCGGTCGCTGTCTAAATAAATATCGTTTTATTTAATTATTGTTTATATTATATTATTGCAACCCGTGAAATATTCGAGGAAGTAAAGATTTTCTACTGAATTTTTTTAATAATAAAAACACTGTTTTTTCCACTTTTGACTTTATTTTTCTCGACATGTTTAGAAGGCTTTACACCTTCATCATCGGGAGAACAATATAATGATAATGTTTATGTAGAAATAGCAGCTGTTTGAAAAAAGTAATTCAAATTTAGAGTTGATAACTTTTGAACATGACACCTAATCAAAAAAAAACCTACACCGCATTGTAGATAATATTATGGAATATAACTATTGCTAATTTCAAACTAATCGGGTGAGTAGATCGGGAGATATCGTGTACACCGTTTTAAAAATCAACAAAAAGGAGTTGGCGATCACTGCAGCAAAGGCATCGCTATCCTGCGCCATTTGGAACAGGTTCTGAACTCTTGTAATTCCTGTCCACCCTTTGATGTGCCAAGGCAGCTGTCTTCTACCAACTCCACGACGCCCCTCCACTTTACCCATTAATATCAGTCGAAGGAGGCGGTATTTTTCTCTCCTTAGCACATGACCCAAATATGATATCGACGGCAGCTCTCTATTGGCTCTGGCTCTCTGTATTACTTCTGCATTACTGACCCTTTCGGTCCACGGTATACGGAGCATTCTGCGGTATATCCACATCTCGAACGCTTCCAATCTGATGTCTCACGTGATTCTGTAGCTGCAATTGTACAATATGTGGCATCTTGATTGGAATTCTTAAAACAAGTTTTAAATGTGCATACTGTATAGTCACAAATATTTATTCTTAAAGTCTGTAAAAAAAATTCGTTAATTATATAACTTCTATTGTGGACGTTGGACGATCGAAGTGTGAGTGAGAGATGCCTATTGGTGGCGAAGAGGTTCGCAACCCATCGCACCGCGTCTCTCGCGGGGGCGAAAAGAGAAGGATGGTGTGCCGCATCGGTTAAAGTGTGGCAGTCCATCCTTTTTGCCTACCCTTTCGGAGAGACGGCGTGATGGTTAGTTAGTTGTTTTTTAGTTACATTTAATCTGCGATTCCTGAACCGTACATGATGTTTTCTACTGTTGCTGTGATATCTTCTGATGTTTTAAATGTTTTCAGGGTAGTGTAACCCCTTACTACGAGTATATGTTAGTTTTGGTCTTGCTGTTCTCTGCACAAATATACAGGTGTGTACCGATATGAACAGATAACCTTAATTGATTTGAACGCTGTACATAATACTTCAGACTGCAATTCTATATCGATACGAGTTTTCTAGGAAATTGTCATTCTCACTATTATTGGTATTCCCACGGTGGCCAGCTCAGTGGCGTAATGACTTCCTTACCAAGAGTATAATATTGCTCGAACGATACACTCTCTATAATTAAAACTTCGATATATCAAGAGTATTGATGCATAATCACCTACGATATAGGAGTATTAATGTATATAATAAATAGTAAAACATATTGTATAATTACGTTTACAAGAGTGTTTTTATTTGTTTTATTTTAAATATATTGAATTTGTCGTATGACATTAACCACCCTACGTATTTGAACGTACTACGAGTGCGTTCGGCCATTTTGGAGGTATTGACAGATATTAAAATATCGTAATATTTTGTAATAAATAATGTGAAATAAATTGTGATTATTACATTTTATTATGAAATCAGTAATTGAAATATACTTATTTATGTCATTTTGTCATTCTGTTTTAATGTATTAAAAAAACCTTCAAAGACAAACCGGCGAATTGCCGGCTTTGTGAGTCAGTTACCAATTGACCTTGGCCGGCGATTCGCCGGCTTTGTGCTGCAATGGGTTAAATAAATCGTACTGATACGTTCACTTTGATTGTACCATTCTGCGATATCCCGTATCACGTACGCTCTTGAGAAAAAAGTAATGTACCTAAAATGTACAACCTGTTAGGGATACGCGCGTGCGCCAACAATACTTGAGTACAAGTCTTCATAAATATGATAGTTTAACAAGGGGCAGGCGAAGTGTGCGGCCGAGTATTTGACGTTTTGTAATTTTTAAAAATAAAATTAATATATAATTAAATTTCATTCAAAAATCTGCTTTTTGTTCGCACGTTTCTCGAAAAATTACCTGTAGGTTTGGCGGTTAAACGAACAAACGAACCATGAAACTTAATGAAGAATTTAGTTTACTTACGTGAATATTTATATATAATAATAAATTGGATAATTTATAAAGCGCCATTTTTATGAATTACTCATCTCAAGGGCGGTGTAGAAGATGCTCCGTTTTATCAACTAGATAATAATAATAATAATAATAATAATAACAATAATAATAAACATATTTAGTATGAGGGCTGCACCTGACGTAGTCGATCAGTCCTTCCTATCAGGAAATGATAATTTGAAAAGGTGCGTTTTGAGTCTCGATCTAAACTCTGATTAATTCTCAATGCACTTAAGGTCTGCTGTAAGATTGTTACCGCGAAGGCTCGGTCGCCAAAGTTTATGCTTGGACAGCGTTTTGGCACAGTCAATCTACCGATCGCAGAAGACTTAGCTGATCGCAACGTAGACTGTCTAGCATTCAGGTTCTCGTTGATGCAGAGTTATAAGCTGGTGATCAGAGTTATAAGTTATGATTCAGATATATAAGCTGGTGCCATTCCATGCAACGCCTTATAGACCGTCCAGCAGAGCTTGTATTGTATCCTTTCAGCCAGTGGAGCTGGTTACAACTACTTTAGGATAACGTACCGAAAACAAGTTGAGAAATACAATGTTTTAAAAAAGATTATGTTAAGGATATAAAGCCCTTAGGACGAGGGAAAGTATAGTGCCGCCACTGCTAAGAAGTCAGCATCCTGTTGTCTCACAATCTCCATGTTAATACGCCAGCCCCCGGGCACACACTGTTCTTGCATGCATGCACCTGTAATTAGCCATAATCTTTATGGGCCCTAATGCCGCGTGATAATTACTTGTGAAATAATGTCTAGTTACACTTTCAAGCACACACTTCTCTCTATAGTCTTGCGAAATTGCGATATTTTCATTTGCACATCAACGAGACTTTAACATACTAACTAACAGTAGGGCTGTTTCTCCGCTTCGGGGGACGGCGTGATGGTTAGTTAGTTAGTTAGTTAGATTAAACAAAACGAAGAAACTGCGAAACTGGTCGCTGTCAAAATTAAGACAAAAGTTGAATTAGTTTAAAAACATCGTTTTGTTTAATTATTATTTTTTCTAAGTGTTTTATTTTTCTAATGTAGGATGTTTTTTTTAGACGTAGGTAAACAATACATTCAAAATGAAAAAAAAAAACATTAAAATAATGTGAATCTATGATATTGGCTTTATTTAATAGATAATTTTATGCCATTATAGTTTAAATATGATTTCGGGCATACGAGCGCCACGGCTAGCTCGAATGAAGCGCAATCGTGAAATCCAATTTGCGACAATTATCATCTTTGTGAATTCGTATTATCCACTAGAGTGTACGTGGTGCGAAAACGACCCATAGTCTTCCGAATAACAGCACGAAGTGGACGATTATGTCGACCGTAAAATGGATGTAGTGCATGATAAGTTTGGCGAACCGAACCATGATTTTCAGAATAAATTTGCATAATTTGCAAACGCTGTTCTGACATCAGTCTATTTATAGTAAAATGGCAAAATGTACTGACTACAGATCAACTGTCAACTGTCAAATTGAGAGTCTGTAGAAACATTTTTGCCAGTTTAAAAACCAAACCCCTAAATAAACACTCGTATGTATTTTTTAATATCGTTGTATATTAATTATCCTTAGTAAATAAATAAATATTATGTGTTAGTTTCAAATTCTAACATTTGCAAATTTAGATAGACTGTTATTTAAGCTGTTATCTAATCTAGCTTATCGTAAAATGTTTTTTTGTATCTTCACTTTCATCTAGAGGAACATTCTGTTAGCAGATGTACAGATGTATCTGCCGAGACGGACTGACAATCTAATTATCCCGTCAGCATATTATGCCGAATACTTTTATAACGGATGTTACATTCTGTAACACAGAGAGATTTTTATTTTAAACACACTGTCCATAGAGGCATGAAGAATTCATCGAACTATCTTATGGAGAACTTTGATTATTTATTATATTGTACGTGTTACATGTGTTTAAAAAACTGTTTGAACTCTGTCACGAAAAATAATTATTATTTTTTCTAATCCATTCATGACTCCTAATCGATTTTATGTCTTCTTCTTCTTCTGCTTTATTTAGGACTGTGTCCTGTTATTTCTCGGAGCCTGTTCCTGGGATACAGATGTCCAACTGTCTCGCCATCTTTTAGGTGGTCTTCCTGTTGATCGATTTCCTGTTGGTACTTTATTTGCGGCTATATTGATCACTCTTTCAGAACATGCTCTTTCCACATGATCTCTCCAGTAGCGTCTTCTCAGTCTTCCCCATCGCACGACATCTTCTACATTGCAGATCTTTTTTATTTCATAATTTCTTATTCTCTCTCGGAGTGTCGTTTCTTCAACGGATCGGAGAGTCTTCATTTCTGTGGTTCTTAGGAGGCTTTTTGTTCTGATGGTGTCAGCTCTCGTTTCTATTCCATATCTCATTATAGGACGTACGCATGTCTTGTAGATTCGAATTTTGCTCTCCTTCTCGGTGGTACTTTTCCCCACGCAGTAAATGATCCAAATGTGAGATCTTTCGAACCTTGATAGTTGACAACAGTCCCCTGTCAACTCTAGCTCGCCTCAGGACTTCGGTATTGGTAACCATGTCTGTCCAGGGTACTCTGAGCATTCGGCGATGGAGCCACATTTCAAATGCTTCAGGTCTGTTCATTGAGTTCATTGAGTTATAATTTTATCAACTAAAAAAATTAAATGCAGCAGAAATTGATAATAAATCTCTTTATGATAGAATTGTATAGTGGACTATACTATATCTACGTTGGATCTTAATATGAAGAAAAAAAATTAAGCCAGACGAAAGTGTTATGAACGAAATTTTGAAAGGATATTTATGACGGTTTTAACGGGTGCCTTGATTTTTTATTCCAATAAATAAATCAAGATTTGAAATATGATTTAGAACGCACGCTTTAAAAAAAATAGCCGTTAATTCAATAATTCCATGTATAAATTATATAGTTAACCTTTTTCTAACCTATCAAATCAAATCAAGGAAAGACATTTGTTTTTTTTTATACATGATCTTTGCTAGACAAATTTTCGTGTAATGTTTTGACATCACCGTCTGAGCGAATGATTGAATCAAAATGGTTCGGAGCTTGGTTCTAAGGCAAGCAGATGACTGATATTAATCATTTCGATTAGATTCCAACAGAGATCAATCGACAAAACGGTAAATTATTACAAGAGTCATGTACTAGATATTTCTCCATACAAATTTTAATCCACAGACACCAAAATGAGTAAGAATATGTTTTTTTCGTGTATCAGCGACAAACTGAAATTTTCCATCTCGGGAAATTACGGAACTGGACGCCGAAGAAATGAGATCACTTAGAAGAATGTGCGGGAAAACGTTGTACGATAGAATACCGAACGATGAAATAAGAAATAAATGTAAGGCAGTTGACTGCATCATGGATAAAATTAAAAAAAGGATTTTTAGTTGTATCTCAATAGAGACGAAGACGCAAACTGGAAACTGAACATGGATGATCAAGGTGTTTACAGGACTTATGACCTGTCATTGGTTGGGTTAAGCGCACGCTTTATGTAATTACAACATTCCCCATTCCACCTTTGGTATTATGATCATGCTTATGATCATAGATATGGATTTTGAAGTATATATACATCTTCCAAAAATTTGTCATGCATGATCATAATACCAAAGGTGGAATGGAGAATGTTGTAATTACGTAAAGCGTGCGCTTAACCCAACCAATGACAGGTCATAAGTCCTGTAAACACCTTGATCATCCATGTTCAGTTTCCAGTTTGAGTCTTCGTCTCTATTGAGATACAACTAAAAATTTGAATTAACCACCCTTTGGTGTAAATCCAGGATTTCGTATACAGGTATAAGTATACACTCACAAATATTTGTTCTTAAAAAAGGATTCCTGAGATGGTTTGGACATATGAAACGAATGGATGAGAGTGGAATGGTTCAAAAGTTGTACACAAGCAGCGTGAGTAGAAAAAGAAGCCGAGGACGACCGAGGAAAACATGGCATGACCAAATTAATCAATTACTAAAAGGCTGTCACATTCGAAGTCGGAATAATCGACGTGCGTGCATGGTACAATGTATGAATGTAGACGAACCCCGAGAGGTATGCCAGGACAGAGCATTATGGAGATCCATCCTCTCTGCCTACCACTCTAGAGAAATGGCGTGATAGTTAGTTAGTTAGGTAAATTCAAGATTTAAAAACAATCTTCGTATTTAAAATCACGTTAACAACAACAACAACAAACCATCGCGCCGTTTCTCCGTAGGGGTAGGCAGAGAGAATGGACCGCCACACTACTCTATCCTGGCACACCTCTCTAGCTTCCTCCACATTCATACAGTGAGTCATACACGCACGTCGATCCTTCCAACTTCTAACATGACCAACCTTTAAATTCTGTTTAACTTGGTCATGCCATGTTTTCCTCGATCTGCCTCGAGTCCGTACTCCATTCACATCATTAACGTATACTTTCTTAACCATTATTTCTCCATCCATACGCTCCATAGAATTCACTCCAAAATCACGTTATATTGTTATAATTTAAAAAAAATTTATAGGTGTAATATAACAATAATAATAAATTTGATGATTTATAGAAGGCCATTTTTATGAACCAATAATCGATAATATGAGAATCTTTGAATTTTATTCTCAAGTAGGTACTATTAAATTAAAAAGCTGCTTTTATACAAACCGTTTTCAAGCATTTTTTTTATATTGAAGAGCCGTATTCAAGCAGCTAAAGAGTTGCGTTTGGCCCGCGAGCGACGGTTTGCCGACCACTGGTCTAAGGGTTCTCATTCCGCATATATTGTATTTTTTGCCACTAAAATTTATGTGCAATATGTTTTATTTTATTAAATATTTGAAATACACATTTTAATAAATTTTTTTTATTTTTTATCTTTTCAGGAGCGTCTGACCGGGCACGGCGTTAGCGCGTACCCGTCTGCGCACGCGCACGGGGGCGCGCGCGGGGGCGGCGCGCAGCCGCACCATCAGCCGCCGCCCGCGCCCGCCACGGACTTCCAGCCGCCTTACTTCCCGCCGCCCTTCCACCACGCTCCGGCGCAGAGCCCGCCTCAGGTAAGCACCCCTCGTCGGTCATGCCGGTTGGGAGAGGATTTAACCGGTTGGGTGTCTTAAGCGAGTATACTCGCTCTATTGCTATGCCCGGGGGGGCGGCCGTACAAATTGAGCGAGTTAACTCGCACAAGTTTAAATTATTTTCTAAATTAGTTCTAGTGCAAATTAGAATAATATTGTTTAGCAAATCATCTTTTGGGATGATGAATAAATATTACGATATTACAGTTTATTGAAATTATCAATTTTACAGAGATTTACCAAAAAACTCTGCAAAAAAAAGAGTTTTTTTTTTTTTTTAAAAGACTAATACCAAAGATTTCAATCAATAATATTAGAATTCATTTTACAATCTTCAATATGAGCAGAAAATACCTCATTATTATGAAGAAGGAATCTGGTCGTGTCCAGGCTCAAACCCAAGTCCCCTGGATCAGAAGCCAAGCGTTCTATCCCCTAGACCACTACCCGATTTAGTTACTAATGCTAGTTTGCCAGTTTTACTTACTTACTTCCTATGGCCATACAACTCTGGAAGAGTTTTAGCCTCCTTGATAATTTTCTTCCAAGCTCCTAGATCCTGCGCCTTTTGCTCCCAGTAGTCCTATTCGCCCAACCAAACCAAATCAGCTAGAACATTATCTATAAGGTGCTGTCTAGGCCTTCCTAGAGTCTCTTCGGCTCGGCATCAGTGCCCAATCCATGCTAAGCAAACGGTTCTTACAGTGCTCGTTATAAAGGACTGCTGAGTCATTGTACGAATCTCTTGGTTGGCCCTATGCCTCCAAATTCCCGCTGCAACACCGGGTCTGGGTCCCAGGATCATTCCTAGTATTTTATTCTAATGCCAGTAAATTCTTTGTTGTTCTTTTAGAGTCATCACGACTCACAGTCATCACGTGCACAGCTTGGTGTTTCTGGATAGAAGCTTGGACTTTAGGAACGTCCTCAAGGAGGCTGGAGCTCGTAGGCCTTTTTGAACTCTTATGTTCCAACATCGCGTGCCGTACCGTTGTCAGTTTTAAAAGAGCTGAAGTCTCTTCTTCTTCTTCCTGGCGCTATCGCGGCTCATTGTCTGTGTTGACTGTTGGGGTCGGCTCTTCTCGATCTCAGGCTGTACTTCTTACGGTTCGGAGTATCGCCTTCACTCAAGCTATTTCTCTGCAAGACGCTATTGCACTGAATCATCCACGTTTTCCTAGGTCTTCCTCTGGATGGTTGTCGAGGAAGATTCACAGACAAAGCAGGCATTAAAGCCACGGCCCAAAAATTATAAACGCTCTCTTTTAGTTTTGAAAATTATTTTTTTTAAGGTAGTAATCCGGTGAAAGATCAAAATCATGATTTTTTTTATGAATTTCAATTGTTTATATTTATAAAATTCATACATTTATTTATCTTTTATAGACGTTGATGTGGTATTTCATAAGACCCTTTAAATGTTTCCAGCAGAACCATGGCCCCCTGGAGTACCTGTCCGCAGATCCTTACGGGCAGGCACTGGGCCCCTTGCACCATGCCGGATCCCTGCAGCACCACTACAGCCAGCTGGCCTCCTTGCGACCTTCGCAGGACCAGTTACTCCATAGAGGACACAGGGACGCCGATATACAAAACCATGTCGTGAGTACAAAGACCACATCCTTCTAAATGTTAAGATACCTTACCTACTTCCCCTCTTTACTCTAAAAACAATTGCTTTCTTCCCTGATCCCCACATTTTTCAATTCATACTGCTTGCATACAATTTTTTAATCATTCTTTCTTCATCCATTTGTTCCACATCACCTGCTTCTTCTTATTTTTCTTCAGCCTTTTTCCTTCCACTGCTGGATATAGGACTCTTCCAGCTATTCGAGCAATGTCATCAGGCCTGCCAATAGTTCCTTTCTTTACCATAGGCTTCCATTGGAGTATTCTGGATGTCCATCTGGTACTATCTGTATGGCTATATGTCCAGCCCATTCCCACTTCAATTTAGCTTTACTATCCATGATGAATCTCGGGATGAATTTGGACAAGACGAAAGTTATGTATGCTGAACATATTATCCAGAGATCAGTAACCGTCGATGGGTCGGCTCTCGAAGTGATACAAGAATACACATATCTTGGCCAAATCATACAATAAGGACGAAGCAATTTCGAGAAAGAAGCCGACCAAAGAATTCAGTTGGGTTAGGCGGCCTTTGGGAAATTACGTCATGTGCTCACTTCCAAAATACCACAATGCCTCAAGGCTAAAGTCTTCAACGTCTTGCCAGTCATGACGTACGGAGCCGAGACGTGGACACTGACAAAAGGTCTAGTCTACAGATTCAAAGTCGCCCAGCGCGCCATGGAAAGAGCCATGCTTGGAATAACCTTGAGGGACAGATTTAGAAACAAATTTATTCGACAACAAACCAAGGTGACTGTGGTGGCTCTGCGGATAGGTGGGCTGGCCATATCTGTCGGAGAATCGACAGCCGATGGGGAAGACGAGTTCTGGAGTGGAGACCGCGTACAGGATTCCGTAGAGTTAGACGTCTCCCTGCCCGCTGGACCGACGATCTGAAGGGGATTGCTGGACATAGACGGATGGTAGCGGCAATGGATAGGGGGCGGTGGCGTGCTTTGGGAGAGGTCTACGTTCAGCAGTGGATGACAGATGGCTGATGATGATGATGATAATGATGATCCATGATGTCGGCGTCTTATTCCTTATTTTTTCTCGTAGACACACTGAGCATTTGCCTCTCCATGGATCGATGTGTGAATTTTAATTTATGGACACACTGTGAGGGTGGTAGTTTCTAGGCTGTAAGTGTTGTCAATACTTTTTAAACAAATTGGAATCTGCTTGTTCCCAATCTCCAAAGGATTTTAATAACCATTTCGTAATTTTATTCAGGACACATTCATCTGTTTCAATATTCTCAAATATTCAACGTATAAATTATCAAATAATTTCAAATATATACGAAAACACACTCCTTTCATTGTGATATGAAAGCAAGTAATAAATAATATATTTGAATATTTATTGTGATATATTTCAAAACCTAAATGCAGCCAACATCATAATCTGGATAGTTTAATCTGCGGAATAGCATTATCCCGATACAACCCCTCTGCAACCCTCAGAATTCAACCCTCTAGGAATTTATCTAAGAAACTCAGTACACTTTATACACTGCCGCTACCCCACCTCACCCTACTAAGGCATAACATCTTGGGATATTTTCACATATTTAAGATATTGTGGTAGAGTTTTGGATCGATCAATCCTTTATGTGGGCTTTACATTTTCCATCATCCACGAGTATTTAAGTCCAATACTAAAAATCACAATAACTAACTAATCAACCATCACGCCGTTTTCCCGGAGCGATAGGGAGAGAGGATGGGGCCGCCATAGCTTCTAGCTTCCTCCACATTCATACATCGTCACATGCACGCTCGTCGATTTTTCCGACTTCGAACGTGGCCGCCTTTTAGTATTTGATTAATTTGGTCATGCCATGCTTTCATTGGTCTTCCGCGGATTCTCTTTCCACTTACACTACTTGTATATACAACATTTTAACCATTTATCTCTCGTCCATTCGTTCCATATGTCCAAACCACCTCAAGGATCCTTTTTTATTTTAACTTATGATGCAATCATTTGCCTTACATTTATTCTTTATTACGTCGTTCGGTATTCTATCATATATCGTTTTCAGTGATCTCATTTCTACAGCATTTATTCTACTTTCATCATTTTTTGCCAGCTCCAACCTTGACTTCCATACATAAGGGTTGGCACTAGAACTCCGTTATATACTGTAGCCAGTGGGATAGAGCCACAGATAACTACCATACTCCCTCGTGTAGAGATACCTCAGATTGTTTTTCTGAACCCTCTCCAGCATAACGGAATATCACGCCTCATGAGGACTCCATATTACAGAACCACTTTCGAGTCTGCTCCGAACCAACGCGTTGTATAGGAGTCTGAGCACATTGGGATCTCTGATCTCTTCCGTACCGAATTATGAAGCCCAACATCTTCAGTGCAATGTCACAAATCCTCTCGATATATGTACGAAAATCGTCGGTCCAGCGACTAGAGCGACGTCCAACTCTACGGAATCCTATGCGCGGTCTCCACTCCAACACCTGTCTTTCCAATCAGCTGTCAGTTCTCCGTTAAATGTGGCCAATTCAGAGCCACCTCAGTCACCTTGGTTTGTTCTGGAATAAGTTATTTTCTATTTCTATCTCTCCTCCTCATAATTTATTCCATGAATGGCTCTTTCCATGGCGCACTGAGAGACCTAGAACTTGTACACTTTACTATTTGTCAGCGTCAACATTGTACTCCTGCTTGTTTTCGTGTTCCATTCCCATCATTAACGTATACTTTATTAATAATTTCGATGTGTCAAAAAATGTCTTCTTCTTCTTCACTTTCGGTAGACTCAGGAGTCTGTTATTTCAGGCGGGTCCTCTTGAGACGCTGAACTCCAGCTTTCTCTCCGCCGTTTCGGGGGTCTTCCTGGTCGGCGTTGTTCGTTTGGCGTTCTATGGAGAGCTATGTGTGGTATCCTATTTGAGCTCATCCTTTCTACGTGTTGATGCCAGTATCGCCGTCTTTGACGTCCCCATCTGACCACATCTTCAACCTCGCAGATTTTTCAGATTGCTGTATTCCTAACTCGATCATGTAGGGTCTTGCCAGCTATAGCGCGGAGTGTTTTCATCTCGGTTGTCCTGAGCATGCTCTTTGTCTTGACAGTGTCTGCCCTCGATTCAATCCCATATGTGAGGGTTGGTCGCACACAGGTCTTATAGATGTGTACCTTGCTGTCAGTCCTCATGTCCTTGTTTCTCCATATGACATCTTTCAGACAGCCTGCAACCGCTGCAGCCCTATCCACCTGTGACCTTACTTCTCTGGGGAGGTCATTAGAGCTGGTTACTTCGCTACTCAAAAAATGTATAACGTATAATTTCATTTATTAACGTAATACTCGTTATCTGTTATCAAATATCTATTTCGTTTCTAGATAAATCTAATCCATTTGAAAAGGCGCTGCTAGCTCGCGTTCTAACCCCAAATAAAGCTGTGGATGCCACCCTTCCTCCCATCCCAAAGAATTCTTACACCCCCAGCCAGTAGACGGGGAGAATGGGAGGAATTCGGGGTCAAATGTACCCCGGGGCAAGATACACTAACGTCTTTCAATCTGCGGATAGCGCCACTTGTGATGCTTTCAAATTAGCCCCATACAAGTACTAACTTCTAGAGCAATTCATTGTATTTTACCCATCGATATATTAAAATTAAGAGGCAGCATTCCCATGCGAATGTTGTGTCCAAAAAATCGGTATAAGCGTATTTAAAATGAAATACAATCAACCAATAACAAAATGTGCAAACAACAACAACAACAACAAACCATCACGTCGTTTCCCCGCAGGAGTCAGAAAGAATGGACCGCCACAATAATCTATCCTGACACACCTCTCTAGATTCCTCCACATTCATACAACGAGTCATACACGCACGTCGATTCTTCCCACTTCTAACATGATCAACCTTCAAAATTTAATTAATTTGGGCATGTCATGTTTTCCTTGGTCTACCTTGTCTCTGTACTCCATTTACATCGTTAACGTGTACTTTTTTAATCATTATTTCTCCATCCATGCGCTTCATATGTCCGAACCATCGCAGCGATATTTCTCCTTTAAATTAGCATTTGAAATTCTGTCGTACATGGTTCTAATACACATACGTCTTAGGGACCTCATTTCTATCGCATTTCCCTCCTTCCATGGACCTCCTTCTTCTTCCAGTTCCATGATTCGCTTTTATACATAAGGTTTGGGACCAGAATTCCATTCAGAACGGCCATTTTCGCTTTCATTGATAAATTTTTCATTGTTTCCATTAACTTTCTTTCGACGTCACTCGATCGGCACTAGAACTCCATTGTGCACTGCCATCTTTGCTTCAGTCGATATATTTCTATTTGCGGTAGTGACTTTGAGTGCACCATTTATTTTGTTTCCAGCTCCAACCCTTCTTCCGATATCTTTCTCACCGTTCGCACTTATGTCACAATCTGTCATACATTCGTCCTTTTCAAATACCATAACTTTAGACTTTGACACGTTCATCACAAGGTCATACTTATTGCATACTTTGTACACTCTTGACACTTTTATGAACTAGTTAAAAAAAAAAACATATTTAGTATGTGGGCTGCACTTGACGCAGTCGATCGACATTTACATCAGGAAAGCATAATTTGAAGAGATGCGTTTTGAGTCTCGACCTAAACTCCTGGCTAATGGTCTGGCTAGCACAAAGGCTCGGTCGCCAAAGTTTGTGCTTGGACAGCGTTTTGGCACAGTCAATCTACCGATCGCAGAAGACTTAGCTGATCGCAATGTAGACTGTCTAGCATTCAGGTTCTCGTTGTTGCAGAGTTCAGATATATAAGCTGGTGCCATTCCACGCAACGCCTTATAGACCGTCCAGCAGAGCTTGTATTGTATCATTTCTAGACATTTCAGCCAATGGAGCTCCTTAAGATGCTGTGCTATATGACAACTCTCTACAGCTTCGAAGAGATGGACATCTAATATCCCATTTCTTTAGATTAATTAGGGGATACTTCGAGAACTCGGCCGTACTGGAGGATGTTGGTATTTTTGTCCCCGGTAGATATCTCCGACAGCGACAGCACAGATTGTTTTACCTACCGGCCGCCAGAACCAATCTGCCTCTGGTGACACCGGTGGGAAGAGTAGTTAGTCTACGCGGTCACCTCGGAGATCGACGTCTTTCATGATAGTTCATTCATAGTTATTCAGGGGACAAATACTCTTGACTTTGGAAAGTATCTTGTCTTCCTAATGTCGAACCATCACTAATGCGTTCCTGGTACGTTGTATGTGTATAATACTGTACTCAATAGATGCCTTAAACATTTACGCTGTTTGTAATGTCTTTTGAGTAAATAAACTGATTTGATTTGAATGAACTCTTCGACACACCCTTACGTTATGCAGCTGCTCATTGTACCTTATTGTCCAGATAACATGTTAACTTCCATGATATTTTTTTAGCTCCACAACTCTGGATTCTCGTACGGCGGAGACCGGGGGCGAGAGTTTGGCGGGGGCGGCGGTGGCGGGGGCGGGGGCGGTGGAGGGGGTCGCATCCCCCACCATGAGCACCACGACCCCCTCTCCCTGCATCAGGCGCTCCAAGCAGCCGTGGACGATGGACAGGTATGTTCAACTTCATGCATAGAATATAGCATAACTAACTAACTAACTAACCATTTCGCAGACTCCCCGTATGGGTACGCAGATAAGATGGATCCCCACACTGTTCTTTCCTGATATATACTTCTCTTGCTTCCTCGATATTCATAAATCGTGTCATCCACGCACGTTGATTTCTCCAAATCCTCATGTGGCCAACATATATGGTAATATTTTATTGATATCATCGTGCTACGTTTTCCATCGTCTTCCTCCATTTCTATTTCCGTTAACATCCATTACATATACTTTCTTTATCATTCATTCTTTTCATGTATCCAAACCATCTTATTGAACTAACTAACCATCACGCCGTCTCCCCGAAAGAGAAGGCAGAAAGAACGGACTGCCACACTTGCACACCCGATGCGGCACTCCATCCTTCTCTTTTCGCCCCCGCGAAAGACGCGGTGTGATGGGTTGCGAACCTCAACGCCACTTGCGAACCTCATCGCCACATGATCTTTTCATTATTATGATAAAATGAATTGGAGTTCTGCTGAATATTTAATAAAATAAACAAAATTTTATCTAGACGATTGATTACATTTTATGGAAATGTCATGTTTCTAATGAACCTGTAATCCATTGTTTAAAACACGTAACTATTGATTAACATTAGATTTTATCAAACATCTATTTGTAAGCAATTTAATTTCTGCAACATTGTGTGATAGCTATATCATACGAGTACATTTTAAAAATACATTAGGGTAGATAGAATTATTAATAAAATTACTTATGAAATATTTTTTCTTCCATTAAGGGTGAGTATGGCGGGAGGGGGTTGTAAGGGGCGCTTTGGAATTTAATAAACTTATGAATCGGCTATTCCTTGGACATTAAAATCGTTCACTTATCGAATTCCTTTCATACAGATTGTGGAAAGATATTGTCCGTGGAAAAACGATTTTTTCTGTTTAAAACCGTTGATTTTGTATTGAAATTTGTAATTATTTTAAAGGCATTTTTAATATAATACTGGGTCCATTTTTAATCAGTTGTTTTACTTTTGTATTCCTTATAAATGAAAGCGAAGCATAGAACTGGCAGAATAAGGATGAGAGCAGAATAAATCCGGTAGATATGAGATTCCTTAGACGTATATGTGTTAAAATGATGTACGACAGAGTTTCAAATGCTGATATTAGGAAGGAATTTAGAGCGAAAGAAAGTATTATGAACAAAAGTATGAAAGGATCACTGCGTTGATTTGGTCACATGGAACGCATGGATGAAGAGAGAATGGTTATGAAACTACACGTCAACGATGTAAATGGAGTACGGAGACGAGGAAGACCAAGGGAAAACGTGGCATGATCAAATCAATCAAATTTTAAAGGTAGGCCATGCTAGAAGTTGGAAGAATCGACGTGCGTGCATGACTCGCTGTATAAATATGGAGTAAGTTTGAGAGGTGTGTCAGGATAGAGTAGTGTGGCGGTCCATTCTCTCTGCCTACCCTTTCGTGGAAACGGCGTGATAGTTTGTTGTTGTTGTTACTTTTTCAATCTATCTTAGATAGTTTTTCTTAGATCTTAGAAACGAGAGAGAGAGAGAGAGAGAGAGAGAGAGAGAGAGAGAGAGAGAGAGAGAGAGAGAGAGAGAGAGAGAGAGAGAGAGAGAGAGAAGAAATTGGAGAAAGTTACCAAATTTGTTTATCTGGGAAGCATGTTTACAAGATGGAAAAATGGAGAAAGACAAAGAAATAAGGGTTGGTGCTGGAAACAAAATGACAGCCTTCATGGCCGAGTGGAAATATAATAATAATAATAATTAGGCTAAGTTGTATAGCGCCGTTCTCGTGAATAGCTCACATCAAGGGCGCTTAGAAGGCGCTTCAATTGCTTTGAATGTCACGTCGAAGATCCCGGGTTAGATTCCCGGCAATGATAGTATGATTGTCATACTGTCTTTAGTATGGTGCAGAATTCACGTGACAATAAAATGGCGATAGATTAACTATCTATCACATGTCACGATAATCAATATGATAGTTATACCCTTTACATCGATTTGATTCGCGCTATAAAAAGCGATTCAACAAAATAATAATAATAATAAAATAAAAAAACAAATTGAAATAAATTTTATATAGACTGAAGCAAAGATGACAGTGCACAATGGGGTTCTAGTGCCGAAGTGAAGTTTGGAGTTGGTAGAAGAAGAATGAATGTAGGATAAATCTCAAATTTAGGAGAGAGAAAAGAATGGCTAAAAAATTCAATATCCGTCGTCAGTCAAGACGTCAATATCCGTTTGGGCATCCGCTGTGAACATGCTACCTAAATACACAAATTCCCTCACCTGTTCCAAGTTCTCTTAATTTACACCTATATTACAAACTGTCGTTTGCTCTTCTCTTTCAAAAACTAGCTCCTATGACTATCCGATATTCATCATTAAATCGTTTGACTTGCATACCTCATACATTTCCCAAAGTTAAATAGAAAGTGTTTTATTATTTTATATCTATATGTAAAAATCTTAGCATTTTGTTAACTGATATTTTTTCTTACAGAATACAGGATTGGACGATAACAATGGATTCATGTCAGATCTCCCGCTACTAAAAAGTAAGTTTTTATATGTTTAACAAACATTTTGTGTTAATGTTCTGTTCCTTTAAAGAATTTCTTGTATTTAAAATCAATTGATTGCAAAAAATATCTGATTACTCAAGAGAATAACAGATTGATGAGTTTTTTTCACCCATAAGAATTGCATTATAATGAAAGTTGTGCATAGATTAATTTCTTTTTAAATGCAACAGGTGTACCAGAGATAATTAACAAATCATTCCGAGAACTCACCTTTTCAAACTGCATTCGGATAGCGTCATCTATGGGCCATTGAAATTCGAAATTCGAAAACAGATTGACAGATCATTTCCCAATGATTCAATTTGTTCTTTTTATTATGTTTATTATTATTTATTCGCGCGACAATAAAATTCGCCATCTTTCTCCGTCGGACAAGTAGGGGCAACGCCTTGGGTATTCGAAGTTTTAAAATTGTCCGCTCCGAGAACGGTATTACAGGCTATTAGAATTTTAAAATTGGAATACATACCAGACAGTGCTGCCAGGTGTTCGAATGTGTTCTCAAATTAGGTACTTGAAATAAGTACTTATTCCGATGCTATTTAGATTGCTCCATATGAGAAGGGTACTTTGGTACGATAAACAATACAATGATTTGTGATTTTTTCAATGATGTATGTGTAATCAAGCATTTAAGCTTTGCATCTCGTTTAAATTTACATGTGATTTTTATATATCATAGATCTATAAAAATAAACTCATGTAAATTTAAACGCCAAGCAAAGCTTGGACCTTCGTGGCCGAGTGGCAAATGCTTCTCTGTCACACCGAAGGTCTTTGATCTGGTGTAGAATTCACGGGACAATAAAATGGCAATAGATTAAGTACCTATCACAAATCATGAGGTTAGAATATTTGGGTTAAAATAACCTGATGTATACAAATGTGGAAAGCAACGAGAAACTACCACAATAAGGGCCCAAGAACCAGCAAAAAGTTACACTTTGCTGCAAACCAATCCATTGGATTGAAGCTAACGTGATTGACTATCACCCTTTTCATAGTGATGACCTGAGGAAAAATATCCAGATTGGTATCCCCTTGCCTTCTCTGGAGGATTTTCTGTCGGGGTTACCTTCCCTTAGCTGGGTGTATCCAGTTTTATGGCGCTGGAAGCTCGCCATTCGTCCTCTCTCTATCTGCTATGGCACTAAGTCATATGTGCCACATTGCCCGAGGTTCGCGGGGTCTTTAAAAAGACCTCTCGTGGACGCTAGAGAGTTGGACTTGATAGTAGTGTTGCTGTTGTAAATGCAACATGGCGCCTTACGACATTTTGTAGAGGCATGCTTTCGTAGCCTTACTACCCTTTTGAACCCCTTATTTGATTATTTAATAATAATTTATTCTTAATAGTCTAAATAAGAAATTCTTCTTCTTCGAATGCCATGTTAGGTCTCCCTGACGTCGGGTATCACCCTGGCGTAGACCTCTGTCCTGTGCCAGACAGAACAACTCCACCACCCCCTGAATTCCGGTCCACTCCTTGATATTCTCGAACCAGGACATCTGGGGTCTTCCCACACCGCGCCTACCCTCGATCTTCCCTTTCATGATGAGGTGCAGCAGATCGTATTTCGCGTTGCGGAGAATGTGTCTCAAATATGCCATCTTAATATTTAGATTTATTTTAAGTTGACATACTCCGGTTTCGAATACCATTCTCGATTTTCAAATACAAAGTTGCATAGAAAAATGACAGCGGGTTAATTTATGGTTTCTGTTTTACATAGAAAATGTCCCCGTTCTGTCTGGCTTAAGTTATTGTAGACATTTTATAGTTTATTTATTTTTTACAGAGTGTAATGAATTATTTATTTATTCGATATGTGTATATACTCTATAAAACGTGTCTCACAATGTTCCGAGAATATAAACCGCAACTTTAACTACGCAATAATAAAAAAAAAACCTGAACTAAATCATTTATATAACAACATAATTTCTAGTAAAACCGCAGTGGGTTTTTCTGTATTTTTAGAAATCATAGTAACATATGTCATTGATGGTACATGAACATATGAAAATATAACATTTTTCTGGTCATATTTATGATTTTTTTTTCATTCAAACTACTCATAAATATTTTTTGTGAATGTATACTTATACTTGTATACGAATACTGGATTTCACCCACCGTGAGTTATTAATTCATGATTTAATTGTATCTCAATAGAGACGAAGATGCAAATTGGAAACTGAATATGGTTGATCAAGGTGTTTGGGTTAAGCGCACGCTTTATGTAATTACAACATTCCCCATTCCACCATTTTTCTTTATGACCATGTAAGACAAATTATCGGAAGTTGTATACATGTTAAAGTCCTATGTCAGATTGCACATGTCAGTTTCAATGTGCCATCTATGAAGATTTTGATTACATATGTTAATCTTTTTAAGATTACTCTATATATAATCTACATACTAACGCCATCTATAGAGATTTATGTTTATACAACACTAGTTGCAACCCGTGAAATATTTACAGAAGTAAAGATTTTCTACCCGTTAAAAATTTGGTTCACTGTACAATCGTAATAATATACTTCTTCGATGGCCCTACAGCCCATATCGAGCCATAACCTCCAGTATTCTTCGCCTCTAACTCCTCCTGTCCTCCGCTTTGACCCTCCAATCTGACACTCGAAACAATTTCGCCCCATCTCTCCCAACTTCATCCTCCCATCGCAGCCTTGGTCGTCCAATTGGTCTTCTACCACCTGGGTGCCACTCCAGCAATCTTTTTGGGGTTCGCGATGACGGTATCCTCTGCACGTGACCAGCCCATCTCAGTCTATTCAGTCTGACTTGTGTGGAGAGACTGGGAGCTTTGTAAATATGGTACAGCTCGTCATTATGCCGCACTCTCCAGCCTTCACCGTCATTCTCAGGTTTCAGAATTCTGCGCAGCACCCTTCTCTCAAAAGTATCCAGTCGCTATGCGGATTTCGCTGTCATTGTCCACGCCTCACATCCATAGGTCACTACTCTTCGGATGATTGTTTTATACAGGTTGATTTTTGTTTTTCAGTGTACGTTTCTTGATTTGAGCGCTGCTAGTAGAGAGAAGAATGTTTTTTTGCCCATTGTGATTCTTCTTTCGATTTCCTTGTGATCACCGTTTTTTTCCGAGAATTCTAAACATGAATCAAGTTAAAATAAGTGAAATTAAATAAAGTAAGGGTCGGCACTAGAACTACATGACCAGAATTCTACTTGGCACCAGACGCCATTCTGTCTTAATAAACCATTCATTATTTTATTCACACACGACGGAACAATCGACGTGCGTGTACGACTCGCTGTATGATTGTGGCAGAATCTTGAAATTTTTATCAGGATAGAGTAGTGCGACGATCAATTCAATTTGCCTAATTCTTTGGAAAGATGACGCGATTATTAGTTGGTTATAGAGCCACAAACGTAAGCTGGCGGCGCACCGCGGTGGTGCAAATGTGAACTAAACGCCAAACGTCAATATGACAGATTTGAGTTTATGTTTGCATCGTCGCCGTGATTTTTAGTTTTCTTTATTAATTTGAGACTAACAATGCCCAAAGTTATAAAAATCAGTATAAGAGAAACTATTCTTAAAGTTAAAGCCTTTTTTTTCAAGAAGAACAGTTAATATTTGCGCCATTAATTCCATTCGAATTCGTTAACGCGCGTATTGGTAAAATGACAAATATGTTTTGTTATCCGTAGAGATTAAATAACCAATTTATGATTAGTACACTAATAATTATAAAAACATTTATTATGTTTTATATTAAATATTTGTTGAAATGAAATACACAATGGAGTTCTAGTGCCAACCCTCATGTATGGAAGTGAAGCGTGGAGCTGCAAAAGAAGGATGAAAGCAGGATAAACGCCGTAGAAATGAGATCACTAAGAAGAATGTGCAGGAAAACGTTGTATGATAGAATACCGAACGATGAAATAAGAAAGAAATGTAAGACTGCATCATGAATAAAATTAAAAAAGGATCCCTGAGATGGTTTGGACATATGGAACGAATGGATGAGATTAGAATGGTTAAAAAGTTGTACACAAGCAGCGTGAGTGGGAAAAGAAGCCGAGGACGACCGAGGAAAACATGGCATGACCAAATTAATCAATTACTAAAAGGCGGCCACATTCGAAGTCGGAATAATCGACGTGCGTGCATGGTACGATGTATGAATGTAGAGGAAGCCCGAGAGGTATGCCAGGACAGGTCATTGTGGTGATTCATCTTCTCTGCCTACCCCTCCGGGGAAATGGCGTGATGGTTAGTTAGTTAGTTAGTTTATGAAATAATTCAATTGTTTGTGGTTGTATATTTTGACTGCTGCTAAGAAAATGTTCGATTAAAATAATTCTAAATTATAACATAAATCATTTTTGGGTCATTTTTATTTGATCTCAATAAAAATATTTCGTGTGACCATTCTGATTGATTCCTTAGAAATTCTGGAAAACATTTCGAACTGACAACCCTAAATTGCATTACGGCGCCCTCGCTCTGTTCTTAGCTAGCTTATCAATCTATAGTTGCGTATTATCAAAACGAGAATTCCATAAATTCTTCTTCCATAAATGGATCCACACATCCGTACTTTTTTTGACAAAAATTTCCCCCGCGCGCAGAAATATGATGCCATGTTATTAAAATGTATTTGGGGCCATAGATGACGTTTGAATGGCGAACGGAATTCTAAAGGAACACTTTTTACATGACCAGGTACAATGCACACAATCTCCCGTTGGTAAATTTGATATCAGTACCTACCTTCTCCCATTGTGATTCGAATATATCTAATTGCATTTTAATAACGCCTCATCGGTCACAGGGCCGTCTCCAAGCAATAGACAATCATAACTAACCAACCAACCATCACGCCGTCTCCCCGAAGTGGTAGGCATTTAGATGAGTTCGTGTATTTAGGTAATATGTTCCCAAGAGATGGGCGAGGGATATTGAAAGAAGGGTTGGGGCAGGCAACAAAGTGAGTGGTGCACTTAAAGTTGTCAGCGCAAACAAAAACGTATCCAAAAAAGCTAGAATGGCAGTGCACAATGGTGTTCTTCTACCGACCCTTTTGTATGGAAGCGAAGCATGGAACTGGCAAAATAAGGATGAAAGTAGAAAAAATGCAGTAGAAATGAGATCTCTCAGACGAATGTGTGAATACTCTGTGTATGATGGAGTGTCGAATGAAAATATAAGAAGTGAATGCGGTGCGAATGATGGTGTTATAAACAAAATAATTAAAGAATCATTAAGATCATTAAGAAGGTTCCTTGAGGCCCTATGCACCACGGTGGTGTGACAGGACAAAAAGAAGAAGAAGAAGAACGATGTAAATGGAACCAGAAATAGAGGAAGACAGAGGAAAACGTGGCACGATCAAATAAATCAACTATTGAATGTCGGCCGATTGAAGAGTCAGAGAAATCGACGCGCGTGCATGACACGATGTATGAATGTTAAGGAAGCAAGATAAATATGTCAGGAATGAAAAATGTGGCAGTCTATGCTTTCTGCTTATCCCTTCGGGGAGGCAGCGTGATGGTTAGTTAGTTAGTTAGTTATTTATAGCCACTGTTTTTATTATAATCACTGCAAAATACCTTATAGTATTTCGCACGATTTTAAATGGGTCTTAATTTTCCTTGCGGTGTCCCTGGCCACGTATGTGTATGTTATATATGTATTGATCTATATGTCTGTCTAACTTCTAACTAATGCCTCAAAGTGAAAGTCCCAACCGGCGATCGGAGTAAACAAACCGGAATAATTATTTTTTTAATTTACGAAGCCAATAAACCGATTAATGGTTTAATAAAATCCTTTATTTTTATTCAACGTCTCCCAGTCGCTATTAAACTAGTTAAAAAAAAACGATATCAGTATTATATTGATTTAAATTAATATTAATAGTTTTTCTTATGTATTCGCCATTACTTTGTATTGCGGATTCATAATTAAACAATATTTCTTCTACAACATTTTGTTTAGAATGTATACAAATACTTGTAGACAAATACTGGATTTTACCCATTACGGGTCAATCATTAAGAATTAATTGTATCTCAATAGAGGCGAAGATTAATTGTAGTTAATTGAATTAATTGTATCTCAATAGGTCGTAAGAAAGGCGGAATGGGGAATGTTGTATTACATAAAGCGATCGCTTACCCAACCAATGACAGGTCATAAGTCCTGTTAACGCCTCGACCACCATATTCTGTTTCCAAATAATTTACATCTTCGTCTCTATTGAGATACAATCAATATTTTTTCTTTATAACACAACACTTAATTTTTAAATACAATTAAATTTTTAAATTACACAATAACCCAAACATGTTTCGGAATACAGAAGCCCTTCATCAATGTAGTAAAAATATGAAATACACAAAATAGATATTTAAACAAATTTTATCATCAATGTGGTCTGTTTTGACAGATATTAAAAAAATATATAAAAATAAATAAAACATCTGTCAAAATTTACCACAAGTCCTGAGGTGAGCTAGAGTTGACAGGGAGCTGTTGTCATTATCAAGGAGATGACAGGCTGCGAAACGTGATGGAGTGGACCGGCATCAGAAGTGTGCTGTTCCGAGCGGCGCAGGACAGGGACAGGTTCGCTGAGGTGATCGCCAACGTTGGGGGGACCCGACAGGGCACTTGAAGAAGAAGATGAACAAAATAATTAAAGGGTCATTCAGATTGTTTGGACAAATGGAAAGAATGAATGCAGCATGCGTCCTTTCATACTGAATTTCAATGGACACCCGCTCACCGTTAGTTGGGTTAAATATCAAAAAGTACCCCATAAATATTTTATTCACAAATCCGCCGAAAATTTCTGGAATGATAAGTTGCTCCCAATTTCAAAAAGATTTATTTTTTCATCTGGCAACAATTCAGAAAGAGTTCTACTCTTCAAATGAAATTTGAAATGCCGGCGAGATTTTTGACATTCCATTCCATAGAAAAAGTTATTTACCCCTTTGCCGGCGAGTGGAGAAGGCAAAAAGGCAACCAGATTTTTATGCTATTATTATTTCGTTTTATCGTGTTTCAACCCTTCTAACTTTCTTTGCTAACTGGAGATTAGGGGATGTATCATCGAAGTGTTTATAATTTTCGCAAATAATTAAATTATGTTTTTATTAATGAAATTAAATATCATTAATAAAAACGTTTAAATATTACGTTAGACCATAGTTCTCATTACTGAATATAATCTATTGCATGATATATATATTTTTAATTTGAACAAAAACGATATTTTTGGATATCTATTACAATATAGAATTTGGTAAATATTTTAATTTTAATTTTAATTTATTTATATACCTAAATCGACAAAAATGTGTGTAGCAAATTTACTCGAAAGCTTAATTTTCTAATATTATTTTATTAACTGTTAAAATTTATAACACTTCACTTTTTAGGTGTCGCGACAGTTGTTTCGCCAACCGATGTTAGCATCATCAGGTGTGATGCTGACATCAGTTTGTGAAACAGCTGTGGCGACACTTAAAAATTGTATAATAAAATTTGTGATATCATAACAGTGTAATAAAATTTAACAGTTAATAATGTTGAAGTATCATAATGTTTTGGCCAAAACAATGGACTCTTAATAATATTTCATAATATGTTTTATTATAATATAACACACAATTAATGTTTGAACATGATATAAGTATACACCCAGCAGTTTTTATTTAATTGAGAACAAGTTATTTTGATGATGTTTGATCAACCAAATATCAAAGTAAAATTGATTTATTTGTAAACTTGCGCCACTACCGATGGTTTGTCTACCGTAATAAGTAGATGGGTAGGTAGAGTGTAGAGTGCAACAAGAATATTTATGAAATTAAAATATTCTATACAGCAGAGTATTTTTTCGGTTTGTAGCAAATTTGTTACACCTTGCGATGAAAGGTTAATGGCATGGGATTCACAATAATACACATTTTCAGCACATCTTAACATATTATATATTAAGTGAAACGATTGATAAAAAGTAAGCCATTTATTGAAAGAAAAATTAATTAATTAAAGTACACAATTTGAGAGTTTATTACTTAAAAATAATCGTCTAACATCTCCATATAACATATTAATGAACGATATAAAGATTCCTTTGAGACACATTGTTAAGGGTGTTTTTTTAGAGGTATACAAATTTAAAATTAGAAATAACGTATTAAATAATACTAATGTCTATGATATTGGCTTTATTTAATAGATAATTTTATGCCATTATTGTTTAAATATAATTTCGGGCGTATGAGCGCCATGGCTAGCTCGAATGAAGCGCAATCGTGAAGTCTAATTTTTGAAAACTTTATCGAGCAATTGGGTGAAATAGCAAAATATACTGACTACAAATCAACTGTCAACTGTCAAATTGACAGTCTGTAGAAACAATGTTGCCAGTTTAAAAACCAAACCTCTAAACAAAACACCCTTTACTATCGATTCAAACTTCAATATTATATATATTATAGTTTTTATCATAAGATAAATAAATAGGTACTTGAACATTTCATCAATACTCGTATATTAGAGTAGGTACCGGAGAAGGCCTACTCTTCGCGAGCGTTCGATTTAGTAATTATTTATTAATTCAAACGCATTTCAAATAAGCACCGAATCTGACGCATAACTGATGTCATGACAGATATTTTCATGTTGGGAACGCCTAGAATTAGACGCAAAATGTCAGGCATCGCTCAATTTTATGTTAATCTTTTGTTATTTGAATACCGCTCGCTGGATGAAGTACCACAAGCTATCATCTGTCATTCAAAGAGGCGTAAATCGATTATTTGACACACGAGTTATTTTCAAAATATTTATTTAAATAATATACACTAGAATACAGATTTTAAATGGTTATAATATAATGTAAATATGATAATCGAATGATTTTTCTGAAATCCATTGATGGAAGTTCATAACTAACCATCACGCCGTCTCCCCGAAGGGGTAGGCAGAAATAATGGACTGCCACACTTTTCTTTCCTGACATATTTTTCTCGCTTCCTCAAAATTCATACATCGTGTCATGCACGCGCGTCAATTTCTCTGACTACTCACATGACCGACATTCAATATTTAAACGTGCCACGTTTTCCTAGGTCTTCCTCTATTTCTGGTTCCATTTACATCGTTAACATATATTTTGTTTTACCATTCTTTCTTCATTCATTCTTTCTATATGACCAAACCATCTTAATGATCCTTTCATTATTTTGTTCATAACACCATCATTCGCACCGCTTTCACTTCTTATATTTTCATTCGACACTCTATTATACACAGAGTATTCACACATTCGTCTAAGAGATCTCATTTATACTGCATTTATTCTACTTTCATCCTTCTTTTGGCAGTTCCATGCTTCGCTTCCATACATAAAGGTAAAAACACCATTGTGCACTGCCATTCTAGTTTTTTTGGATAGGTTTTTGGAAGTTTATTTTAAATAATAATTAAATAAAACGATGCTTAACTATTTCCACTTTTATCTTTATTTCGACTGCGACCGGATTCGCCAGGCTCGCTGGTATCGACAGACCAGTCTGTCGATCGAAACAAAGACAAAAGTGGATGTATAAAAAATATCGTTTTATTCAATTATAATTTATATGTAAACATTTTTTTTCCTAAAGTTGTTTAATTCTTCTTCCTTCTTCTTCCTCACATATTCCCGTCCACTCCTGGACAAAGGCCTCCTCTATTCGCTTCCATGTCACTCTGTCCTGTGCAGACTGCATCAAGGGATTTCCGACGTGTCTGTTCAGATCATCCTTCCACCGTAGTTGCGGTCGCCCTGCACTTCTCTTTGCCGTCCACGGTCTCCAAGTCAGCAGTCTTCTCGTCCACTTTTCGTCTGAGCTGCTGGCTACGTGACCTGCCCATTGCCATTTTAGAGTCGCCACCCGGTGGATGATGTCAGTGACCTTTGTTTTTTCTCTCACCGTATCGTTTCTGACTCTGTCTCTTAGGCTTATTCCTAACATGGCTCTTTCCATGGCTCTTGTTTTAATTAAATATTTGTTATTGACATGGCACACAAGCAGACATATATAGAGATAATGTCAATTTTCAATACAACGATTATACGAATATATAAGATTCTAGTGGACCCGACAGACGCTATCCTGCCCGAACGTTGGGTTGTCTGCTATTAGCTGGTTCATGATATTCATGGTTCAAATGACATTTGATTCAAAAAAGTTTATTTGGTTTTTATCTTAATGCGAGTTGATGAACAATGTTATATTGTTATTTAATAAACACGCAATACACAAACATAAATATAAATAACTGAAAATAAAAAGTTGCACGTTAGAGTGATTTTCATTGAATGCACATCTACATAATTGAAGTTCATGGAAGGTCATATAAGGTATTCACTTCAACCCTGCACTTTACACGTTTGCACTATGTATGTGTTTAAGAACACTCCATTTATGATTAAAAACGTTATTTCAATGTGTTTTCTCGATGAATAAAATACTCAATACGCACCCAATTATGATACATGACATACATGGAATATTGAAACACAACGATAAGAATTTTAAATCTACGCCACGCTAGATTTAAATTTTCACAAGCTTAAACACAGAATTAGACATCAGTGCCATCTATGGTAAACAAACATAACTATGAATTATTCTCAGAATGTCAATTATTCATGAAGAAGGTTTTAACAGTCACCTAACGGGAATGGTCGAGGTATCGATTGGCAGAGGATGACCTCGCCAGTAGTACCTAGACCAGATTTGCCGAGATATGGGCTGCACCTCTTATGCGGAGTTGAAGAGAGTTGCCGAGGACCGAGCGGAGTGGAAGAGGAGATGCGTTGCCTTGCTGCAGACCAATCATTAGATTGAGACCGGAGAAGAAGAACGGGATTCCAATTGTGAATCTAAACCATCCAGAGACCCACTCACGCACACAAAATTTTTCATTAAAATCGGTCTAGCCGTTTAGGAGTTCAACTACATATGTCCGTACAGATGAATTAAATATATATATAAAGATAATTTATCTATTTGATTGATAGATATTCCATAAATATTAATAAATTGTCGCTACCGTTATCAATATGACCAGTAATTATATATGTTGTGTTTTTTTAATGCATTTTTCTCTTATGAAAATGTTTAAAATATTTGTATGTATAAAAAATAATCGTATCTAATTTTAATGTGATTATTATTCTCGTAAAATGTTCAAGTAACCATATTCTTATTTTAAACATTCAAAATTAGAATACATCAATGTGCAAGACAGATGAAAATTTATGTTAATGTAAAACCAACTACAGTAATCATGTAGTTGTTGGTTATGCATGTGATCCAGTTGTTTTAGATTCCTAAGTGACGAGACACCATCTAGCGATTGGAATTACAATTATAATCTGGTTCGTTTCCTTGCTAGTTTGAATAATTGAAAACAAAATGGCTGCTGTTTTTCTATCCGCAAAATGGGTGTCGCGCTTTGAATTATTTTAGTTTTCGTGACGAAACAATAATCTGTAATTAAAATCAACGATCTAAATTACATTTGATGAAATAAATAAATTGAAATTGATTGCTGAAACACCAATCAAATGATGTAAGGAAACCAATTATAACTTACTAACTAACTAATCACCACGCCGTCTTCCCGAAGGGGTAGGCGGAAAGAATGGACTTTCACACTTTTCTTTTCTGACATATTTTTCTCGCTTCCTTAACATTCATACATCGTGTCATGCACGCGCGTCGATTTATCTGACTCCTCACATGGCCGACATTCAATATTTTATTTATTTGATCGTGCCACGTTTTCCTCGGTCTTCCTCTATTTCTGGTTCCATTTACATCGTTTACATATAATTTTTTTACCATTCTTTCTTCATTCATTCTTATGTCCAAATATATTATTTCTTTCCATATGTCCAAACCATCTTTATGATCCTTTCATTATTTTGTTCATAACACCATCATTCGCACCGCATTTACTTCTTATATGTTCATTCGACACTCTATCATACACAGAGTATCCACACATTCGTCTAAGAGATCTCATTTATACTGCGTTTATTCTACTTTCATCCTTCTTTTGCCAGTTCCATGTTTGGCTTCCATACATAAGGGTCGGTAGAAGAACACCATTGTGCACTGCCATTCTAGCTTTATTATATGTTATTTAATTGTTCAGTTGCCCAAATAATAATGATACATCTATCATGTAGATGGATTATTTCTCTTAAACCATATCTTACATAATTATTATATCCATTTCTTCAAACTTATTAGGGGATACTATGAAAACTCCATCATCTTGGAGGGTATCCATCTTTATGTTCCGGAATGTTGTCTTCGACAGCGTCAGCACAGACTGTTTTATTTACCAACATTCCTCTGGTGATGCCGGTGGGGAGAGCAAACAAACTGTTGAACAAGATCGCTCCGGAGATTGGCGTCTTTCATATTAGTGAAAGTACGTTCAGAAGATAAATACTATTGACTAAAGAGAGTATCGTAGTAGTAGTTAAGGCGTTTCTAGTTTCTTCCTTCAAGACGATTAAAATCCGTCAAAAGGAGTATTCCCCATGACACTTTCAAAACTCTTATAAATTCCTTCGTTCTGTCACGACTTGATTATTGTAATGGAATTTGTGCAAATATTCCAAAACAACAAATAAACAAACTTCAATCTGCGTTCAATGCAGCAGCAAGACTCATTAAAGGCATTCCAAAAAAGTCCCATATAACACAACATCTCAAAGAACTTCACTGGCTTAAAAGTCCAGAAAGAATCCAGTATAAACTCTGCGGGACAGTTTTCAAAGCGCTACATGGAATGGCACCAAGTTATATATCTGAACTCTGTATAACAGACAGCCTAAATACAAGGAAATCCACACTTCCACATAGGAAGATTAGTTGAGCCGAAGCGTTGCCCCAGTACAAATTTCGGAGATCGAGCGTTCGCGGTAGCCGGTCCATCAGCTTGGAACAATCTTCCTTCACACCTCAGATGCATAAATGATCCGACAGATTTCAGATCTAAACTGAAAACCCATCTTTTTCATATTTCATACCCAATTTAAACATTAATACTTTTTTCTACTATACTTTTTAACCGATCGCGAAAATTTTGATTTTTAGATTTAAAACACGTCTTAATGCGCCCTTGAGGTGATTACATCGCAAAAACGGCGCTATAAAAGTTAGCATATTATTATTGTTAACATTGTGGAATTCTATAATGGCGATTTTTTATGAATTAAAACACTCTTCCACTTTTGAGATTACTTTTCTCGTGGTGTTTCGAAGACTTTACATCTTCATCATCGGGGGATCGTTATAAACTGGTTTACATCGATCTCCCGATGATGAGGTTCAAAATGTGTCCAGAAAAATATACCGAAAAGAGGAAAAATCATAATAACTATGTCTTGTTTAAGTATACATTAAAACCGATAAATATTTAACATGTTCCTAATAAATAATTATAATTGCTTTGTGTAATATAATTGGTATGTACAAGACGCGTAATGAACGCGAGATTTCAACTTATTAATTAGGTAAATTAAATTCACTCTTGGCATGCAAAGTGTAAAATATACTTATTGTTTCAGGTATGAAAGGAAAGGATATGAGTGGTTTGGGCGGGGGCGGATCCCCGAGCGACGTCTTCTGCTCCGTCCCAGGGCGGTTGAGTCTCCTCTCCAGCACCAGCAAGTACAAGGTCACAGTGGCTGAGGTACAGCGCCGCCTCTCGCCCCCCGAGTGCCTCAACGCTTCCCTTCTCGGGGGCGTACTTAGAAGGTAAGCAAGATCCAAGCGCCATCTCTTGGTGACTTACATTACACACAATTAAATACTCAACTCAAACAAAATTATTTTACACCAATATAGACTGTAACTTCCCTAGCTATAAAATAACTATTTGCCTATCACACTAAGAATTCATTTATATGCATTTTAAAAGTGTATTATAACTCGACTCGTTTCCCAGAAATAATATAAATAAACAGTGAAATTTTCATCATAATCGGTTCAGTATTTGTCAAGTCTAACGTTGCTACAGCCACGAATATTGTTATTAATAAAGATCTTCTCGTCTTATCTCTAGCTCCACTGGTGGATGTAGGCCTCTTCAGACATTCTCAATTTTCTGCGTGACTCTCATCCATATTTTTCCCTGACTGGAATTAAGTCGTCAGCCCATCTTTTTGGGGGATCGACCTATGCCTCTATTTCCTACCCATGGTTTCTACTCGTACACTCTGGATGCCCATCAACCTTTTCCCCTTCTGGTAAAATGTCCAGCCTATTTCCACGTTAGTTTTAGTTTAGTATAGGGTTTTTTTTTAGAGGTATACAATACATATTCAAAATGAAAAAAAAAACACATTAAAATAATGTTAATGTATATGATATTGGCTTTATTTAATAGCACGAATATTGTTATTAATAAAGATCTTCTCGTCTTATCTCTAGCTCCACTGGTGGATGTAGGCCTCTTCAGACATTCTCAATTTTCTGCGTGACTCTCATCCATATTTTTCCCTGACTGGAATTAAGTCGTCAGCCCATCTTTTTGGGGGATCGACCTATGCCTCTATTTCCTACCCATGGTTTCTACTCGTACACTCTGGATGCCCATCAACCTTTTCCCCTTCTGGTAAAATGTCCAGCCTATTTCCACGTTAGTTTTAGTTTAGTATAGGGTTTTTTTTTAGAGGTATACAATACATATTCAAAATGAAAAAAAAAACACATTAAAATAATGTTAATGTATATGATATTGGCTTTATTTAATAGCACGAATATTGTTATTAATAAAGATCTTCTCGTCTTATCTCTAGCTCCACTGGTGGATGTAGGCCTCTTCAGACATTCTCAATTTTCTGCGTGACTCTCATCCATATTTTTCCCTGACTGGAATTAAGTCGTCAGCCCATCTTTTTGGGGGATCGACCTATGCCTCTATTTCCTACCCATGGTTTCTACTCGTACACTCTGGATGCCCATCAACCTTTTCCCCTTCTGGTAAAATGTCCAGCCTATTTCCACGTTAGTTTTAGTTTAGTATAGGGTTTTTTTTTAGAGGTATACAATACATATTCAAAATGAAAAAAAAAACACATTAAAATAATGTTAATGTATATGATATTGGCTTTATTTAATAGATCATTCTATGCCATTATTGTTTAAATGTGATTTCCTTTGAAATTTGTTGTTGGCGTCGCATGCTGAGAATATCATGTACTGCAAAACGAACGAATCAGTCCTTAATAAGCTCATATTAACAGGAAGACTCTCTGTAATATGCATTTTGCGAGTATGGCGTTACTTAGGTCAACACATTACCAGGAGAGAGCTACTTAACCTGGAAAAAAGCACTGTCACAGGAAGTGTTCCAGACAAAAGAAGTAGAGACAGATCTGCGCGGTGGTGTGACCAGATTAAGGAGAGGACATGGGGAGATATCTACTAGGCGGTGGGGTCGTCGAGAACAGAAAGGACTAGAGGCATTTTGTTTTATATACGGGTAGTTCCATAGATCACGACCCTCAGTAATGAGAAAACAAATAAAGAAGAAGTGTATTTATATACGAGGGTAATTCGTAAGTAAGGTTCGTTATGCTGACAATAAAGATAGCGGTGCGCTGGGAGAAATCTGTCAACACTGGCTGACTCATCAACTTCTCCACTCTCTATCCCTACTGCTCCAGCCACGCTACACCGCTCAGTGCCGGCCTGGCAGCCATCGAAGATGGAGCTTCCTATCGCTGTTTCCGCCAGATGCGAAATTCGCGCTGTTGTACGTTTTTTACACGCAAAAGGAACTCCGCCTATTGACATTCATCGTCAGTTAATCGAAGTTTATGGGGAAAGAATGTCCAACATGTTCGCAAATGGTGTAGAGAATTTAGTAAAGGTTGCACGGAAATTCACGATAAAGACCGGAGCGGTAGACCTTCAGTTTCAGACGGAACCGTCGAAAAAGTTGAGAGCATAATGCTTGAGGATCGGAGGATTACCATTAACGAACTTGCTCTTCGTATTCCTGGGACTTCCAACACCACAATTCACAAAATTTTAACTAAAAAATTAGGCTATCGAAAGGTGTGTGCGCGGTGGGTACCACGAATGCTCACAGGAAACCACAAGCAGAAACATGTTGAGCGCTCGACCTCATGTCTCAAATCAAACTTAAGAACTGCTGACAGACTTTGGCTGGACTGTTTTGCCCCACTCACCCTACAGTCCGGACCTAGCTCCTAGTGATTACCACTTATTCCCAAAATTAAAGGAACATTTGGGTGGAATGCGCTTCCATACTGATCAAGTCAAGGAAGAGGTTATTCGATTTCTCAGAGGAATGGCGGCAGAATTTTATGACTTGGGGATACAAAAGTTGGAGCATCGTCTGCAAAAGTGTTTAGACAGAAACGGCGATTATGTAGAAAAATATAGTAAGTTTTAAGCTTTAAAATTATGTATTGTATAATGCTAAGGAAAACAATAAAACTGTATATTTAAAAAAAATATGGGATCCTTATTTTACGAATGACCGTAGGTACATATAGCTGTATATTGTCCAATAACAGTTGTCACGTTGATGATCAGGTCCTAATAATGACGGGAGAATTCGCGATGTCAATTACGCGCATTCTTTCAAAGTCATCTCCGGAGAACGCGGACAACAATTATACTGAGCGTCTCATGGGGGCACGTCCCGTTAGTTCCGCGAAACGCCCGGCAGATGGTGTTTAATGACTATGCAAATCACACTGCCCAGTTACTGCGGCGATGGTATGTATCGCAGTTTAATAAAGAAAGCAATTTCGCCTTATAACATAGACCCTTCGTACATTGATTTACACATACAAATTTCAAATATCCCATAAAATGTAAGCAACGGTTATCTGATTGCTGGTGTCACACGCAACTCTCATGACTAAAAACATTGTCAAAGCGCCCTTGAGGTGAGCTATTCACGAAAACGACGCTATACAAATTAGCCTAATTATTATTATTATTATTATTATAATTTTGGTACTGGTTCTGATTTTGAAAATTTGGTTTGGTTCATGTGGTTCTCTCGTAAATTAGGAACTCTCGTAAAAAAACACGGCAAAAGAAGGATGAAAGTAGAATAAATGCAGTAGAAATGAGATCTCTTGACGAATGTGTGGATACACTGTGTATGATAGAGTGTCGAATGAAAATATAAGTAGTGAATGCGGTGCGAATGATGGTGTTATGAACAAAATAATGAAAGGATCATTAAGATGGTTGGGACATATGGAAAAAATGAATGAAGAAAGAATGGTAAAAAAAAGTATATGTTAACGATGTAAATGGAACCAGAATTAGAGGAAGACCGAGGAAAACGTGGCATGATCAAGTAAATAAAATATTGAATGTCGGTCATGTGAGGAGTCAGAGAAATCGACGCGCGTGCATGACACGATGTATGAATGTTGAGGAAGCGAGGGAAATATGTCAGGAGAGAAAAGTGTGGAAATCCAATATTACTGCCTACACCTTCGGGGAGACGGCGTGATGGTAAGTTAGTTAGTTACAAACACGTATAATTAGAAAAGCAGGGATATGACGTCACTTCACTTCCACAGATAAGACATTGTAACAGCTTACAAAATTCGAACGTGCCAAAGAATGCGATGTTTATCTTATGCATCTTTGTAAAAAAATAAAGTCAATAGTAACATGTAATGGTCGCTCGAGTTGTATGCAAATCTTGAGAGATAATTGAACCAATACCCGTTCCGGGAACGGCCCGAGCGGCGTCCGTCAAGTGGTCCAATCACAGAGAGGATGCGCGATGTGGCGCGGTGTGTCATTGGCCATTGCGGGATAATTGTGTCTTCAGTGTTGCTACCTTTTTACGCCATTAACATGCTTAAGACCAAAGATGGGGCAATTTTTGAAATTAAGATATTACCTTCAACAAACATGCCATATTATAATAACAGAAAAATATTACATACATTATGTTTAAAATTCAGATTTTAAACGCGTATTTATTTATCTATCTATGTTTATATGAATATATATTATATAAATGTACAAATCTTTTACCCTTTAGGTTTTTTTTTACCCTTTAGTTTACTAAATAACTGAAATGAAGATAACTAACTAACTACCTAAAAATCACGCTTTTTCCCCGGAGGGGCAGGCAGAGAGGACGGATCGCCACAATGCTCTGTCCTGGCATACCTCTCGGGTTTCCTCTATATTCATACATCGTACCATGCACGCACGTCGATTATTCCGACTTCGAATGTGGCCGCCTTTAAGTAATTGATTAATTTGGTCATGCCATGTTTTCCTCGGTCGTCCTCGGCTTCTTTTTCCACTCACGCTGCTTGTGTACAACTTTTTAAGCATTCTTCTCTCATCCATTCGTTCCATATGTCCAAACCATCTCAAGGATCCTTTTTAATTTTATCCATGATGCAGTCATATGCCTTACATTTCTCTCTGATTTCATCGTTCGGTATTCTATCATACAACGTTTTCCCGCACATTCTTCTTAGTGATCTCATTTCAACGGCGTTTATCCTGCTTTCATCCTTCTTTTGCCAGCTCCAAGCTTCACTTCCATACATGAGGGTTGGCACTAGAACTCCGTTGTGTACTGCCATTTTTGCTTCTGTGGATATATTTCTATTTGCAGTAATGATTTTATTGAATTTGAATGATAATAATAACTTTATTGAATGACTTATTATTTTTATTTTCTTTGAATAGCTATTAACATTATTACAGCACGAGCTAAATTGATTATTTGATAAAAGGTATAGCTATTATATTGATTTTCATTACATGTAGCTAATCTATCGTCATTTTATTGTCACGTGAATTCTACACCAGACCAAATACAGGGCGAAAATTACACTGTCATCGCCGGGAATCTATCCGGGACCATTCAGTGTGGGAGTCATAGCTGTTGCGATTCTGACACGAAGGTTGTCCCATTAAGTCATTAGTATCTCCCCTGTGTCGTCTTAGTTTTTAAGAAATGTGATATCATTTATAATATGGTTAGAAAATATTATGAAATCAGTAGATTTAGTATTTTATTCAGGATTCTATTACTATAGGGTGTTTTTTTTTTAAGGTTTGTTTTTTAAACTGGCAACATTGTTTCTATAGATTGTAAATTTGACAGTTGATAGTTGATTTGTAGTCAGTACGTTTTGCCATTTAACCATGAATAGGCTGACGTCAGAACAAAGATTGCAAATTGTACAAATTTATTTTGAAAATCATGGTTCAGATCGCCAAACTTATCGTGCACTGCGTCCATTTTACTGTCGACATAATCGTCCATCCGAGCAAGTTATTTGGAAGACCATGGATCGTATTCGCACCACGTACACTCTAGTGGATAATACGCATCCACAAAGACGACAATTGTCGAAAATTGGATTTCACGATTGCGCTTCATTCGAGCTAGCCGTGGCGTTCATATGCCCGAAATCATATTTAATCAATAATGGCATAAAATTATCTATTAAATAAAGCCAATATCATAGAAATTAACATTATTTTAATGTGTTTTTATTTTATTTCGAATATGTATTGTATACCTCTAAAAAAATACCCTACTACTAACTAGAATTTTTATTTTCGTATATTTCGTGTAAATTAAGTATAATAAGCAAGAAGATGCATAACAAAAAAGCATCAATTTACGAACACGTAAGCTGACGTCACCGAGTCCATTAGCGAAGAGTATTCCATATTTGAACGCACGTCAAAATCGAAATCTAAGATGGCAGCCTATATTTAAAGCTGGCCACGCCCAAATCTAACATCATTTCTATGAAGCTTTTCGTATTTTAAAATATATATATAATACACACGTAAAAAATATCAGTTAAAGTAAGTGTTATAGATACGACGTTACTTCAATACCAGACAGGGAAGGTGGAAAAGTAATTATATTTCGTAGCTGTTACGCAGTCATCACGCCATTTCCTCGTCACTTAATCATTCATCCTGAAATTTATGTTTCACCACTTCCATCCATGTCATATCTATAGGCTTGTCTACTTATTTCGCTTTCTGGTCACAGTGGTTCAAGCTTATAAAGCCAAGCTAGCTTCTTCATCTTCTTCAGCCTTCTTCCTTCCATAGGCCACTTCCGTTTTTCTCCACTCGCCCCTGTCACGTTCCTTCTGCATCCTGTTCGTTTAATCGGTCTTCTTCTATTTTTTGTTATTTTTTATCATTCTTTCTTCATCAATTCTTTCCACGTACCTATGCAAACTGTGTCCACAGGCTCAAGTGTGCACAGAGGTCCATGGAAATACAGATACTTGGTGTGAGCTTGCGTGACCGCATAAGGAATGAAGAAATCAGACGCCGCACCAGGGTTGCTGACGTCATGGACCGAGTGGCAAAATTGAAATGGCAATGGGCTGGACACTTGAGTAGGCAGGGTGGCAACAGATTGGCACCCAGGATACTCAGTTGGAGACCATGGGCAAATAGGCGAAGTGTCGGAAGGCCACCGATGAGATGGACCGATGATATTGTCAAAAGGGTTGGAAAATCTTGGATACAAAGGGACAGGATAGAGACGAGTGGAGGAAATTGGTAGAGGCCTTATCCAGCAGTGGAGGGAAGAAGGCTAGCAAAGAAGAAGAAGAAGGTCCAAACTGTCTTAATGACACTTTTATTATTTTGTTTATAACACTATCATTCGCACTGCATTGACTTATTGCATTTGAAACTTTCTTATATACAGATTTATCACACACCCGTCTAAGAGATTTCATTTCTACTGCATGTATTCTACTCTCACCCTTCTTTTGCTAGTTCTATGTTTCAAAAAGTCCATCATAATTAAGACATTATATAAAGAAATCCTTCTGGAGTGGAAATATTGTAAGTGGTACAGAAGTCGAACCTGCTTTCACAAAGAACTTGTGTTCTGGGACGTGCTTTCTCATTTATTTCAATCACAATAATTAGATTGAAATTATAATCAATTAATTTATTCATTGCCATAAGAGCGTCTCACTCCCGCCTAGTTCATATTCCCATACGCCATGCGCTAGGACATTAATCACACATATATCGCAAACTGCATCGCTCCAATTCATTCTTTCAACAGAAACTATCGCGGTTGATTGATACCCGCCTTTCTACTCGTTGTATCTTGATTTATTGAACCAAATGGCATTTATATTTGCTAATCAACGATGGACATTAATATCAAACAGTGCAGCGGTAATAGGCTGGTGATTGGCAGATTTCCATCATGTTTGCACACGTCAGTCAGCCCGGGGCGGCCATCTTTAATCATACGTCAAATTTCCCGCCAGCTAAAGAAGGCCGAATTACAATAGACATCTTGAGTCATAACTAAAAAAATTACCTCACGGTTCAAAGGTTAATATTATATTTAATCCAATTACGAACGATGATAGTTAAAACTGACAAAATATTTTATGTATTTTGAATTTATGATTATAATTCATCTTACATTGGTGGTGGTCTAGGAGACAGAACGCTTGGTTCCTGACTCAGTAGACTCGAGTTCAATACTGGAGATGATTCTGTTTCTTCTTCACAATAATAAACATTTTTTTTCTGATGTCCTTAGCGATAGTATAAAAAATATTACCATTGATTTAATAAAAACTAACAACTAACCATCACGCCGTCTCTCCGAAAGGGTAGGCAGAAAGAATGGACTGCCACACTTTTCTTTTCTGATATATTTCTCTCGCTTCCTCAACATTCATACATCGTGTCATGCACGCGCGTCTATTTCTTTGACTTCTCACATGCCCGACATTCAATATTTGATTGATTTGATGCCACGTTTTCCTCGGTTTTCCTCTATTTCTGGTTCCATTTACATCGTTAACATATAATTTTTTTAGCATTCTTTCTTCATTCATTCATTCCATTTGTCCAAACCATCTTAATGATCATTTCATTATTTTGTTCATAACACCATCATTTGCATTGAACCGCATTCACTTCTTATAATTTCATTTGACACTCTATCATACACGTTCGTCTGAGAGATCTCATTTCTACTGCATTTATTCTACTTTCATCTTTTATTGCCAGTTCCATGCTTCGCTTCCAAACATAAAGGTCGATAGAAGAACACCATTGTGCACTGCCATTCTAGATTTTTTGGAAAGGATTTTGTTTGCGATGACAACTTTAAGTTGATTTTTAATTGATTTAATATATTATTTTAAACCTTTTTTAACCTGGAAATACACATTACACTTGTTTTCTTTTGCTTTGTGTAATCGATGACAATTCACTTTTTATTCATTGATAAAAATTAACGCGTTTCGTATAAGTTTCATTCAATTAGTGTTTTCTTAAGTTTTAACAACAAATAACTTCAAATAATTATTATTTTTAATTGAAATTTCTTGGTAGAAGTTCATTTTAAATAATGAAAACAAAAAAACTTGATACAAAATTTCTTTATTATTATATATTCAGTGTGCTTCCACTTGTGTTGTGGAAGACTGTGTTCCTCACAAGTGGAAGCACACTAAATATATAATAATAACGAAATTTTGTATCAATCTTTTTTTGTTTTCATTATTTAACAAATACCTTAATGAATACAGTACAATTTACTGTATTTGGAAGAGAGCAAAATTTCTCTTAATATTTTTAGGTTGTAAAAAAGATTTTTCTTTAATTATAAGTGTTATTTTATGCCTAAGATAATCATAAATGTGTTTTATATTTTTATAATTGAATCAATGAAAGGTTCGTAATTCGGCCTTTAGGTACAGTGCACAGTACCTACGCGGGCAGGCCAAGAAAACGGAGCAGTCGCTAAACTGGTTCTAAATTCAAATCCGACTTCCTGCACACTGCTTTTGTCTATACCACAATCTAGGTGCCACCACAACGCCCTATAATCCTCAGCCCATTCCACTTTTATCTATTTAAAGTCTATAAATACATCATTTATATCCAGTTTATTTAGGAAATTAAATCAATACAATTTTATTAAGATTTCGTAATTAGTTCGTTAACGAATGGAAACATTTTTATTATTAATTATTTTAATTTTACGTATCATTTTTCTCATATTTTAAAAGAAATATAACAAGATAGAAAAGATTATTTCATCAAGAGTATACTGATAGCAAACGATACAGACATTATATATTTTACAGAAAAGGCAGAAATAATAGTTGAAAATGTAAAACTTATTACTGTTAAAATTTATAACACTGTTATAATATCACAATTTATTTTTATTCACTGAGTGTCGCGACAGATGTTTCGCCAACCGATGTTGGCATCATCATGTTTATTGTAACACCTGATGATGCCAGCATCGGTTGGCGAAACAGCTGTCGCGACACTCTCAGTGAATAAAAATAAATTGTGATATTATAACAGTGTTATAATTTTTAACTGTAATAATGTTGAAGTATCATAGTGTTTCGGCCAAAACAATGGACTATTTATGTAAAAATTTATTTAACCATATATTTTTATAAGCACACCGAAAGTCCCGGGTTCGATTCCGGCAGTAACAGTGTTAAAAAAATCATGCGGACTTTGGTCTTATAGAATTCTCGTGACAATAAAAATGGCGATAGACTAGTTTCTTTCCATATGTCATGAGAATCAACAAGTTAAAAAATTGTATGCAGTGACTACGGGTTCAAATCATCTGCTGTTTACATGTAATATGTTGAAATCATCGGTAAACCACCACATAAAAAAATGTCCAAGTGACATTAAAAAAAACAGCAAAGATGTTAATAAGCTTTGCTGCAAACCAATCCATAAGATTGAAATTAAAAAACAAAATAACTCATTAGTGATCCAAAATAATTAAATATTTCTTTTCGAGCAAAATTATGATACTTAGTATGATTTTTTTTTTCCTGACTTTTAATCAACCCAAAATATGCAATATAATATCATTTATTGTTGTATTTTTTGCTATTTTACTGTCACACGAATTGCGACATCGAAAAAAATCTGCATTATGATTAATTTTAGTCATATGTTATTAGTTGTATATTTTAATATCACCGTTGGCCACCACTGACTTCAGCAATAGGAAAGGGAGCGAACCTCGATAGCTCTACGTTTACAAACGCCGCGCATTCATATAACATGTTATTAAATTTAATATGTATGATATATTGACTTTAAATGCTGTGACTAATAAACCAACTCGGCTTTCATACGCTTCCAATGAAATAGCGTGATGCTTAAGAATTATTAATTTTTAAAAACTTTGAATTTCTGCACCTGATTGAGGGCAAAATAGAGCGATGATGAGGTGTTTTTAATCAAATTTTAAAGGTCGGCAATGCTATAAATCGAAATAGTCGACGTGCATCTTTGATTTGCTGTAAAATAATAGAATATGAAGGAAGCTATAGAGGTGTGTCAGGTTAGATTAGTGTGGTGGTCCATTATAACTCTCTGCCATTGCCGTCTCGAAAATGATATTATAACGTCAAGATGACATTGTCTCTACCTTTCCATAGAAACGGCATTATTGTTTATGGTTGGTGTTGCCATTTTATAATAAATGTTACAGGCGAACCCACGCAGTTTATAAAGCAGGTACTTTCTTGGGTCATTATAAAATCTAACTCATTGAAAATCTTAATCAATCGATCCGTTTATGAACGTGTTGTACTGGGGCAAATAAAGAAGTGCGTCAATAAATAATACCGTCCACCTGGTTAGATATCCCAGTACACTTTTATTGTCATACTAAAATCCAGCCATAAAACTTTGTTGAAAATGTTTTTAATCAAACAAGCCAATGGCAGTAAAAGTAGATGGTTTTTTATTATACACACTACGAAATCCCACGTACCGTTAAGCACATAATATGGTATCTTGGGGATTTTTAAATGCATTTGAATGCGGATAACTCAAATTGCTCTGCGCATTGTATCCGATTAGATAAAGAAGAATCTGACTAAGTTGGGCTGCCTTTGGGAAACTGGGATACATATTAAAATATAATAAAAAAACGCCCATCAACTTGAAGAGGAAAGTGTATAAAGCTTGTGTTCTGCTAATAAGTACATATGGTCTTGAAACTGCCACTCTGATAAAGCACAGTGCAGAGAGACTAAGAATCATGCAACGAGCGATGGAGAGAGACATGCTAGGCCTGTCCCTTAGAGATAGAGTTAGGGACGAAACGGTGAGGGACAAAACAAGAGTCACAGACGTGATCCACCGGGTGAGGACTTTAAAATGGAAATGGGCAGGGCATGTCGCTAGAGCTGCAGACGAAAGATGGACCAAAATACTGCTGAATTGGAGACCGAGAGACACGAGAAGAAGAGTAGGAAGATCACAAATGAGGTGGAAGGATGACCTGGAACGATACGCTGGGGTGCTATGGATCCAAACTGCGCAGGAGAGATCGACATGGAGGGACATGGAGTGGACGGCGATAAGCTGAAGAAGAAGAAGAAGAACTCAAATAAGTCGGATCATTTCATTTTGCCCGTCTCAAAATTAACATATCCAAGACAGTAGACCTACGAGTGTCCACAAATGACTCCACCCCAATCTCGCTCCACGGTGTCCCCCTTGTGACCACGACCAGCTTTTGCTACCTCGGTAGTATGATAGCAGGCTCGGGAGGTACGGAGGAAGATGTAGCCAGCAGACTCAACAAGGCAAGGGGCTTTCGCTATGCTTCGCCCTGTTATTAATATTTAAATGGTGATGTCAAATTTACTGAATTTAAATATTTATTTAAAGGTTATTTATTTATTTAAATTCCATTTTACTAAAAACAAATTTTAATATAACCTTAACTTACTAACTAATCATAACAATAAAGAATGAACTGCCACACTGTTCTTTCCTAACATACTTCTTTCGCTTCCTCAACATTCATACATCGTGGGATGCATGCACGATTTCTCCGACTCTTCAGGGGGCCGACATTCAACATTTGATTTATTTGATCGTGCCACGTTTTCCTCGGTATTCCTCTATTTCTAGTTCCATTTACAGCGTTTACATTGTAAAAATGTGTAAAACTTTCCATGTGTAAAAACTATCTTAATGATCCTTTCATTATTTTGTTCATAACACTTTCATTCAAACCGCATTCACTTCTTATATTTTCTTTCGACACTCTATCAAACACAGATTTTCTACACATTCGTCTAAGAGATCTCATTTCTAATGCAATTATTCTACTCTCATCCTTATTTTGTCAGTTCCATGCTTCGCTTCCATACATAAGGGTCGGTACAAGAACACCATTGTGCACCATGCTACAAGTGTATTAATATATATTTAAAAATAAATGGATAATACATTGTTCTGGCGGAAACACTTTGATATTTCAACATTACGAACTGTTTAAATAAAAAAAACTTTGGTATAAATATCACAATTGATTATATTTTGTCGCGACAGCTGTTTCGCTAACCGATGTTAGCATCGTCAGGCTATCGTCAGATTGTAAGGCTTGACAATCTAACACCGGTTCGCGAAACAGCTCGCGACACTCTATCATACACAGAGTATCCATACATTCGTCTAAGAGATCTCATTTCTACTGCAATTATTCTACTCTCATCCTTATTTTGCCAGTTCCATGCTTCGCTTCCATTAATAACGGACGGTACAAGAACATCATTGTGAACTGGATAAGCTAAATTTAATTTTAAAACCCCCCTCGAGTACCCCATTCTTAATTTTATTCGATACCAATTTCACATGTGAAATATAAATTATATTAAAGCGTTGGGAATGATATAAAAGTCTTTTAAATGTTGAATTAATCGAATTATTTAATATTCAAAGTGCTCGGTTCTTTCTAGTTAGTAAATTTAATATGTCTTGTGATTGACCAGGAAATGAACTATGAAAATAACCATTAAAGCTAACGTTATAAGTATGCGCCTGTCTCGTTGCAAATACATCATTCGCCACGTCAAATTTCTCTTTAAATAATGTATTAAATAGAAACATGACGTTTACAAGAGCAGATGATTTACTAAATGAATTGAGAGTCGAGTTAATAAATGAATAACTAGTATTAAATGATTAAAGGAGACTAACTAACTAACTCTCCATCACGCCGTCTCCCCGAAAGGGTAGGCAGAAAGAATGAACTGTCACACTTTTACTGCGGCACTTCATCCTTCTCTTTTCGCCCCGCGGGAGACGCGGTGTGATGGGTTGCGAACCTCATCGCCACCAATAGGCATCTCCCGCCCACACTTCGACCATCCAACACCCACAAAATAAATCTAAAACAAATAATATAAAATACAATGATAAAAAATAAATTAACAAAATAAAAATAATTTAACACAAAATTTTATTTTTAGATGGTGCACATATTGTCTATTTAATTTATGTTCCACGTATCCACCGTTTTTTTTTTTATTTAACACATAATGTAATAACACTGTTTTTTTCGATGTTGCACATGTTGACATGGACGATCCGGACTTTTGTGCTTATTTAATTTATGTTACACGTATCCACCGTTTTTTAAATTATCTGTAATTAGGCACTTAACCAGCAAGAACTTAAAAATAATTCAAATTGTCATTGGAACAAATGAAAATTTTATTTTTACACCTGCAAGGATGCAAATTGGAAACAGAATATGGTGATCGAGGTGTTTACAGGACTTATGACCTGTCATTGGTTGGGTTAAGCGCACGCTTTATGTAATACAACATTCCCCATTCCACCTTTTCTTATAACCACCATGTCTGACAAATTTTCGGAAGTTGTATATATGTTAATCTATAACACCACCCTTTACATGGTAGTTTCAATCTACACACTAGCGCCATCTACGAAGATTGTATTTTAAGCATTAAGCAGAAGATCTTTTTAACGAAATGTGAAAGGCTACCGCCATTATCGTATTGCTAGACATCGCCTGGAGATGTCACTCCAATTTATATGCTATAATTTGGACCAGTTTTTGTTTTTACAACATTTTGAATGTATACAAATACTTGTAGACGAATACTGGATTTTACCCGTTGCGGGTTATCAATTCAATGATTAATTGTATCTCAATAGAGACGAAGATGCAAATTGGAAACAGAATATGGTGATCGAGGTGTTTACAGGACTTATGACCTGTCATTGGTTGGGTTAAACGCACGCTTTATGTAATACAACATTCTAGTATTGGTTAATCATTTTCAGTTGATAATTAATTCAAATGTTTATTCTTCTTTTCAGAGCCAAGAGTAAAAATGGCGGCAGACTGCTAAGAGAAAAACTGGAAAAGATTGGTCTGAATTTACCGGCCGGCAGAAGGAAAGCAGCTAACGTCACGCTGTTGACGTCATTAGTCGAAGGTAAATTGATATTTTATATTTTCAGCCATCCATCCATGCTGTGCACATTCATACAACGAGTCATACACGCACGTCGATTCTTCCGACTTCTAACATGACCTAAACTTTAAAAATTGATTAATTTTGTCATGCCATATTTTTCTCGGTCAACCTCGACTCCGTAATCCATTTACATCATAACGTATACTTTTTAAACCATTATTTCTCCATCCTATCAAAATTTTGTTCATAATACCTTCTTCCGCTCTACATTCCTTTCTTATATCAGCATTTGAGATTCTGTCGTATATCGCTCCACCACACATATGTACGAGGGGCGTTCAATATATTCTCGGTATTGGTATGAAGGAAAAGATTAAGGTTAATAATTATTTTTTTATTTCTCAATATAGTCAATTTTAATATCTATGCACTTCTTACTTCTAGCAATCAATTTATTTAAACCCTCAAAAAATATGATTCCGGTTTGTTATCAAAATCGCCGCTTTTATTGAGTCATCGTCGTCAAATCGTTCCCAATGAACGTTTTTCTTTAGATTTGGGAACAGAAAAAAATCACTTGGTGCCAGGTCTGAACTATACGGTGGGTCATTGATTTCTGCAAAACCACATTCACGAACTGCAGCCTTTGCAACTTGAGCCTTGTGCACCGGTGCATTGTCGGGGAGGAGCAGGATCCCTCTGGCCAATTTCCCCCGCCATTTCTCTTTGAATGCCTCCCTGAATTGATAAAGGATGCTAGAGTAGTATTTCCCGGTGATATTGATACCCTTTTTCTTGTAATCTATTCGAAAAATTCCCTGAGAATCTCAGAAAACTGTAGCCATGACCTTCTCTGCGGATTGTGTCACCTTGAACTTCTTTGGGTGCTCTGTACCTTTTCGGTGCCACTGCATGGACTCCTACTTAATCACAAAATTATAGTAATGAACCCAGGTTTTATCCCCAGTAACAATTTTGTCAATAGTTTCTTTAGAATTTTCACCACAGAGCTCCAAAACCCTTTGCAACTCTGTACGCGGTAAGGTTTTTGAAGTGGCGTTAGGAATCTCGGCACCCATCTTGCACTGACTTTTGACATGTGTAGGCGGTCGTGTAAAATAGAAACAATGGTACCAGTGGATAGGCTTGTAATCTTGGCTATCCTTTTTACCTTCATTTTGGCATCCTCCCATACAAAATTTTCTATTTTCTCCACATTTTCTTCATTATTCGCTTCGATTGACCGACCGGATCGCTCGTCATCCTCAATGCTCTCTCTGCCCCTCTTCAATTCACTGTACCACTTTTGAACTATTGATAATGAAGGAACAGACTTCCCGTAAACTTTTGATATCTCTTTGTGGATGGTTTTCTGATTTTTTTCTTGTTTGGTGAGGAATTTTATAACGGCACGCTACTCCAGTTTTATTAACTTTGCGAAATGACTCATCTTGCTTACGTTTCGGGGACAGCTACTCAATAACTAATGATCCGTTTGTTATGAAACTTGGTACTTATACTACTAATGAGTGCAATATAACGAGGAAATTAACTATTCATTCATAGTTGCACTCCTTCATATCGACACCGAGAATATATTGAACGCCCCTCGTACGTCTTAGGGACCTCATCTCTACCGCATTTATTCTGCTCTCATCCTTCATTTTCCAGTTCCATACTTCGCTGCCATACATAAGGGTTGGGACGAGAAATTCATTGTGAACGGCCGTTTTCGATACTACTAATAATATAATAATTAACATAATTCTGAAAGTGGCATCATTTTAGACTATTTTACGAGTATTTCAATTAAATGAGATTGTGTCATTATGTATAAATAATTTTTTTTGTATATTTCTTATAAATACATCAAAACATTTGCACATTACTTATTGCAATGTTAATTGCATCTTTTTAATATATTTTTATATGTGGCCATATTTTGTACGATAAGTTACATAATATATTGTTGACACTAATTAGAATGTGATGCGCTTTTGTTTTTCAATGGCGCCGAAACCAAAAATTGTATTGTTTATTAAGGTGAGACTTTTCACGTCAATAAATTTCATGAAGATTTCAATAGATTTATTGTTTTAAGCGAAACGTTAAACTAGACATGTAGTTTTGAAGTGTTAATTGTATTATATTATTTTCTAAATATATTGTACATATATATTCAACTCCTTCAAGACAAATTAAATTAAAAAGTTTTATATATGCATATTTATAATATAATAAATTCATCGTCACACCAACAGAGTAGCTTCCAACAGGTGGGGGAGCAATAGCCTTCGAGCTAATACTCCCGAAAGAAAATATCTAAGGCCAATCTATCTAAAATAACTAACTAACCATCACACCGTCTCCCCGAAAGAGTAGACAGAATGAATGGACCGCTTCACTGACATACTTCTCTCGATTTCTGAACATTTATACATCGTGTCATGAACGCACATCCATTCTTCCGACTTGTGGCCGCATTTTAGTAATTAATTGCTTTTTTGGGAATGCTTGGGACGAACTCTCTGCAGTTTTGAAGAGACGGGCATCTCGTAACCTATTTCTTTAGATTAATCAGGGGATATTTCGAGAACTATATATCTCCGGCAGCGACAATATAGATTGTTTTACCTACCAGTGACACCGGTGGGAAGAGCAAAGAATCTGCTGAACGCGGTCTCCTCGGAGATCGACGTCTTTCATATTAGTGAAAGTACGTTCAGAAGGCAAATACTCTAATTTTGAAGAGTATCTTGACTTCCTAAGTGCACCATTTACTCTGTTGCCTGCCCAAACCTTCTTTCAATATCCTTCTCCACCCTCCCATCCTTTGTAAACATTCTTCCTAAATAAACAAATTCATCCACTTGTTTCAGATTTTCACCGTTTACAACTAATGTTGCAGACTGTCATGCTTCCTTCTTTTTCGAAAATCATTACCTTGGACTTATTCACATTCATCATCAAATCGTATCGCTTGCATACCTCATACATACTAGACACCAGGGCTTGTGGTTCATGCTCGTTGTCTACAAGTAGCGCAGCGTCGTCCGCATACACAAACAGCTTACTGACGCACCGTTCATTTTTGCACCTGCTTCCAACCCTTTCAGCTCTTTCATACACTTGTCCATATATAGATTAAACAGCCATGGAGACATTACACATTTCTGTTTGACACCTTTATTGATATCAAACCACGCTGTAAGATGTTTTTGTGTTTTTTTACGCTAAAAAATATAACTTTTTACGTGCGTTCATAAGTAGAACGCACGCGGTTTGCTAAATGTGCGCCTTTGTTGGCAAACAGCATAACTCGAAAATACTTTAAAATATCTCATGATAAAGATGTCACCGATTACATGGGCATCCATTTTGAAACATTGTTGCGTATTCTAGATTAATTTCAAAATGTATAACGGATGTAAGGTATTACTGAATATATAACTCAACGCTTCTTATCGATAGTTCTGTTTCTCACCGCTAGGTGAGAAATATCTACTTGACTGACATGAGACGGTCAACATGACTTGTAATTTATTCACTTAATTAATAGTTTGTAATGTGTGCAATTTATTTACTTTATAACTAAATACCAAGTTGAAGCATGGTTTCAAATGAAAACACTGTGCTTCATCAATGTTATCGATTAATTTTCATCAACCTATATATTTAGCTACACTAACTAACTAACTAACCATCACGCCGTCTCCCCTAAGGGGTAGGCAGAAAGAATGGACTGCCACACTTTTCTTTCCTGACATATTTCTCTCGATTCCTCAAGATTCATTCATCGTGTCATGCACGCGCGTCGATTTCTCTGACTCCTCACGTGGCCGACGTTCAATATTTGATTTATTTGATCGTGCTACGTTTTCCTCGGTCTTCCTCTATTTCTAGTTCCATTTACATCGTTAACATATATATTTTTTACCAATATTTCTTCATTCATTCTTTCCACATGTCCAAACCATATTAATGATCCTTTCATTATTTTGTTCATAACACCATCATTCGCACCGCATTCACTTCTAATACTCGTATTTTCATTCGACCCTCTATCATACACAGAGTATCCACACATTCGTCTAACTAACTAACAAACTAACTAACCATCACGCCGTCTCCCCGAAGGGGTAGGCAGAATGAATGGACTGCGACACTTTTCTTTCTTGACATATTTCTCTCGATTCGTCAACATTCATACATCGTGTCATGCACGCGCGTCGATTTCTCTGACTCCTCACGTGGCCGACGTTCAATATTTGATTTATTTGATCGTGCTACGTTTTCTTCGGTCTTCCTCTATTTCTAGTTCCATTTACATCGTTAACATACATTTTTTTACCATTCTTTCTTCATTCAATCTTTCCTTGTGTCCAAACCATCTTAATGATCCTTTCATTATTTTGTTCATAACACCATCATTCGCACCGCATTCACTTCTTATATTTTCATTTGACACTCTATCATACACAGAGTTACACACATTCGTCTAAGAGATCTCATTTCTACTGCATTTATTCTACTTTCATCCTTCTTTTGCCAGTTTCATGCTTCGCTTCCATACATAAGGGTCGATAGAAGAACAACATTGGGCACATTGGATCGCAAAATTTGGATGTCCTAAATCCATAACAACTGATCAGGGAAGGCAATTTGAATCTGAACTTTTCAACCAGCTCACCAATTGAAAGGTATCGCACGACGGCCTACAATCCCAAATCAAACGGAAAAATCGAGCGTTTTCACAGAACTTTAAAAGCAGCAATTAATGCAAAATGCCTAGATAATACCCGCTGGTATCACGAATTGCCGCTGTCTCGTGGTGTCTTGCCAGATATTTTTCTGAGAATAATATTTAAAAATATTTTTTAATTATTTCTAGCCGAGGCCGTTCATCTTGCCCGCGATTTCGGCTACGTCTGTGAGACCGAGTTTCCCGCGCGGCAGGTAGCGGAGCACCTGTGTAGGCAGCACGCAGCCGCAGAGCCCCACGGCGCCCCGCGCAGGCGCGAGCTGCTCCTGGCGGCCCGAGGAGTCACCAAGGAGCTGATGGACCTGCTCAACCAGGACCGCAGCCCCCTCTGCAACACTCGCCCCCCGCACCTGCTCGACCCTGCGGTGCAGCGCCACCTAACGCACTTCAGCCTCATATCGCACGGATTCGGAGGGCCGGCGATCGTGGCGGCTCTAACGGCTATCCAGGTAACTAAAAACACCCATTTTTATAAACTGCCTTATAAACACTGTATAAATGGTCCCCTCAACGTTGGCGATCACTGCAGCGAAGCAACTCTATCTTGCGCCACTTGGAACAGGTTCTCAACTCTGATCTATCTTGCCCATGATGATCAGCCGATGGAGGTGGTGTATTTTTCCCCTTAGCACATGACCCAAATGTGAGATCTTTCTAACCTCACACTCGACAACAGCTTTCTATTGGCTTCGGCTCTCTGCAGTTCGTCTGCATTGCTAACCTTATCGGTCTACGGTATATAAATGAATGTGAAGTCTACTCTGAATGCTATGAAAGCAACGAATGAAGCTCACGCCAACAACTGACGTCTTCTTGTATTTGGGTCCTAATGAATGGTAAGTGCTGACAGTGTGATTGTCACACTGTCTTTGGTCTGGTGTAGATTGCACGTGACAATAAAATGGCGATAGATTAGCTGTCTATCACGTGTCATGAGAATCAATATGATAGCTATACCCTTCACATCGATTTGGCTCGCGCTGTAATGATGTAAAGAGCGATTCACATAATAATAATATGTATTGTTTGTTCACAGAATTTTCTAAACGAATCCTTGAAACACATGGACAAGCTGTATCCAGGCAGTGGGATGGTGTCCTCGTCATTAGACAAGAAGATGGACCACGACATAAAGAAGTAGCCACAGAGCCCCCCGTCGCGGCTGCGCCCTGCCGGAGACCACTACTGACCCAAACATATCATTACTTAAAACTAACACAAACTTTTGCGCGAGTGATCGGACATTTTGAATTTGCGAAACCAGAAATAATATCTAAACGCAAAGTGCAATTATCATACTCAAATTTGATTTTAATATTTTAATGCTAATTTGATAGTGTGTACATAATAAACTATTAACAATATTTTTTATTATATCGTGACTTTGTTTTTATTATATTATAACTAAAAATAATTATTTGTGATTTTGAATGTTATTATAAATATTGTGCCAATTATTAATGTGTGTTTTTCAAGATGTTTCACACAAATATAATTTATAATTTTATATATATTTAGTAAATATTTTCTACGCTTAATTCTTTATGAGAATACGTATAAAGACTATATTTTCATTTTTAATTTGGCATTTATTTTACAGATTTTTTTATATTGTAAATGATAATAAAAATTAATGTTGGTTTATATAGATATCTTAGTGACACTCTTTTTCTTCAAGCTGAATTAAAGACTACAGGGGAAAAACAAGGAATGTCAGTAGAAGGTTAATTTGAATAAATTGAGAATAAAGCTAATCAAAGTCTATATATTTCTTAGCAATTAGCAATCGATTATCTGGCCATAGTCGATGACACACATGATTTTTTAATATGAATATTTTACTGTGGATAGATACGTAAAAATGCCGCTAGATGGCATTATTACATTTATTTGAATTTTTAACTGACATTCCTTGTTTTTCCCCTGTAGTCTTCAATTGCAATTGGCTTTTATTCATCATCAAAAATAAGCTATCATGTCTGGAAGAAATATACATAATTTAAAAAAGAAGTTAAACAGAGTTAAAATCTTCATACATATGTATAATGTACATACATTTGTAATCTACATACATAAATGTATAAACATAATGTATTCTGCGACATGTGAACAAATTATGCCACTTGCAAAACTACCCTTTAAAAGTTAACACTGGATCTGCGAAAAGGGTATTTATACCCTTTCACTGGAAACCGGTTGTCCAATGCATTATACATTATACCCTTCAAATTCGCACACATATGAGGGTATTAGTTGCAAACCTGGCAAACTCCATCATTAGATGTTTTGAGTAAATCGCAAAAAACTGATACGCTAATAAAATGCGCTTTTTACCATATTTATTATTTTCATCTCAACCAGTTAGTATTTTAAAAGTAATCAGCCATGAAATAATCATCATTATGTTGATAATCAAAGTAAAATAATGAATTTCATTTTGGAGTGTTGCCAGCTTTGCAACACTCAAGTGGAGGTTGCCATGTTTGCAACAAACCCTATATTTTAATAGCAAAATTCTTCAGAATGAAGCCGAATTTGAAACTGAAAATCAATAAAAATTGTGTGCAAATGTATTATGAATAAGACCCAATTCATATCTCACTTTTGATTGTTGGTGGAGTTTGCCAGGTTTGCAAATAACACCCTCATATATGTACTTAACTTATCCAATATTGGCTTCGGGAAACAAGTATTTCCACCATAGATCAACTTATTGTGATTAATTATAATACATAAACTGAATATATCTATATACAATTATTTGTTTTATCTATTTTCCTTATCATTTACAATTGAATGTAGGTTATTAAAAAGGTTTTAAGAGGTTAAAACATAAAACAAAGAAAAATTTAATAATCTGTTTATTGTAACAAGTGTCATATATTACACAATGGGTGACATCTTTGGAGTGAAATTTGAACTACACTAAATTATTCAATCACTTTGCACCTTTGCCCAGTTATTGGAAATGTTTAAATGATCAAAAATTTATTCACAACTTTTTAATACTTGCCACCTTTGTAATGATCGGCCCTCAATTGTTGTTATTTAAATTATTTAAATCATTCCTTCAAAGTAGACTGCCATAATATTTATTTTATTTTTATAGTGTATTCTAAATTTAAAATACCCCAATTGCCAATTTTTAATGTCATATAACCCACTGTGCCAATTCTAAGATATTAAAATTATAACTAGAAGGAACAGTGTTGTCTATGCTACAGGCAACCAACAGCAGCTATCAATTTTTTGTCATCTAATTTATGAAATAAGACTACCATTTTCAATACATTTGTAACATGATATATTCTCTATATTTTCAAGTATTTAAACTATATATTTTTATTGTTCTCCTACAAATAAATCCTTCTAGTATTATAAAATATCTTTATATTTTATTAATCAATCAATCCAACATCTTTTATCTTTACTTGAAAGGATAATTCCATAGAAATCCAAATCACTGTATTCACAATTTAGTATTAATGTTTTCTTATGTACAAACTGTAATTTTATAAATATTTGTTATTACATGTAGTGTTTCTAGGTTTATTTACGATAGTCAATAGAAATGCGCCTAAAACTTGTACAATTATTTTCAGTCAAATGTAGGTATTATCTATGCCAATCTTTTTAAGTGCCAACGTTTGATTATAATGTGATGTATATTGTATTATTCTTTTAATTATTATTTATTATAAAAACAAATACTCATTCATTATATGTATATTGCATTTAAAAGGAGGATTATTTTAGTGTATTATTGTATTATTTCTTGTCTTTTAGAGCTTTGATCTCTCCACTTTTGGATATAGGCCTCTTTAAATATTTCCACTCCTTCTCTATCACCCACTGTTTACTAACTATTGAGGCTACATCGTCGGCTCATCTCGTCTGTGACCTTCCAACACCCTATTTGTTTTCGCATTGTTTCTTTTTGATCAATCTAGGTATCCACCTATAGTTATCTTGTGTGTCCTGCCAATCGCCATTTTAATGTGCTATCGATCCATGAGTAAACAACTCCGGTTCTAAGTCTTTTTTCTTCATTTTATAATTGTTCTCTTAGACTCAGACCTGGCATCTGTCTTTGATTACTTTTTTATGTAACGGACATAGTCTCTAGTCCATAGTTGTCACTGGCAGTACGCATGATTCACAAACCATTCTTTTCAAACAAGGACTTGTTTATTTTCAAAATATGTTACCTATAACCAGCCGAACTCAGCCCTGTTCTTTATGACAGTTCCATACTCTTATACTACATCTCAATACTTACATACTCACACATTTATTATAAGCATTAGACACGATGCATACAAATCCATTATTCATATAAACAATATTTTTTGACAATGTTTCAAAATATAACACAATATCAATGAAATTTTCTTATACAATGTTTATTGTAATATCAAATTTTCCATACTTGTTTACATATAACCTGCAAAACAAACTCCAACGAAATCTTTATAAATACATTAAATATTATACAAGTACTTATATCAATGAATGATAATATCACATATCGCACGCTTAATAGAACACTGGCTTAACTAAAAAAAACAAGTTTTGCTCAATCTGACATGAGTTGGTGTTTTAACAAAAACAGTCGAAAAACACGTACGAATGGATGGCGTTAACATTGTGAACGATTATCGTATGTACGAATGGTAGCGTTAACATTGTGAAAAATAGATGGATAGCGTTAACACAAGCCTCTGTCTAATGTTAATTCAATTATGACCTAAACCATAATCGGTCAGTTTACTATTAAGCGTGCGATATATTACAATATATATTTGATATATTAATATATTTCTCATACTGAATTACTTTCAATAATAATCATATATACAATACATTAATTATAAATCTTCGATTTGTTATGATTTGAAGTATTTAACTCTTATGTAGGGTTAATTTACATAAAGCTGTGTAATCTTGCCATATTTTAAAGTGACATTTGAAGTCACATTTATCCATTATAATTATCACTGGATAAAAATCCCATTATAGATTTTTACGTGCCAACCTACTGCCATAATTTATTAATTAATCAAATCACAAATATTTTAATCCATACACTACAATTTTATAGTATAAATATTGATATTAAAAATATGAATACAATAGTTCTTTTGATTTCATAAATTACTTTTGTTATGTTATAAACAAAACAACAAAAACAATTGTCAATAGTTAATACCACTGATTAATTAAAGTGTATACTGAATTTAAAATTGTTTGAATATTCGTGAGAGCATTTTTTAATGAACAATTATTGTATTGTCAAAGTGAATTGGAGGGAAGAGAAAATTATCGGCAGACAATTTGACACTAGCAGTATCAGAGTACATAAAAGACATAATATCCAACCACAAATTAAGTACTTAAAATAAATTTGTTACACTAAATTATTTCAAAGTTATAATACCCTATCAATAATTTATAATATTTTTTGCCGTTGTGATAAAAAAAAACAAATGATGCTCAAATATAAATGTATTATCAGTATTTTGTCAATCGATACATTAAATCTGATGGTGTTTTTCTGTATTTAGTGATTGTGATACTTAATTTAATTTTAATTCTTGTATTTATAAGTTCACCACCGGCTATGTAATGTGCCAATTCAATAAGATTATGTATGATATTTCTAAGATTTTTTTATTAAATATGAATCTATATTAATGTGAACATAATAACTAAATGTTTATATGCATTTGTACCAATCAGAAATGTATTATTATCTATTTAAAATGTATACAAACTGATATATTTTTGACCTAGCCAATATTTGAATGAAACCTGCAACTTAAAAAGTAAATAACAGAATAAATTGTATAATCGTTCACTTTCGTGTGAAAGGATCACCGCTAATCTAATATGATTGAAACAAAACAAGATTTTTAAAATTATAATTAAATCTAAGTTTTTAAAATCATTGTACTTTCACAAACATATTATATTTCGGGACACAGACGCCCTTCCTCAGTGTAGAAATTTTATATGTTCGTACATTGCTACTCCATTTTTAATGGGATTTACATCTTCTTGCATTCAGTGTGGAAGAACCAAACCATATCTTAATTAAAATTGAAAACTTCCACCTCTCATCATGAAATAACTTTGCAATGACTGCGATGCACTTGTGCAAGAATGTCTGCTAACTCTTAATCATTTTCGCTTATAATTAAAAATCTTTACCGGAAAACAATATATTATATACATCATCAGCCTATATCCGTCCACTCCTGGACGTAGGCCTCCTCCATCTGCTTCCATGGCTGTCGATCCTGGGCAACACCCATCCACGTTGTACCGGCGGTTTCTTTAATCTCCTCCCTCCATCCAAGTTGAGAACGTCCTGGGTTTGAGAAGGCGTTTTGTCCATCTATCGTCAGAGCTGCGAGCAATATGCCCTTCCTGTTTTGGCTCTAATACTGGTGTTTCTCACCCTGTCCGCTATACTGATTCCCAACATCCCTCTTTCCATAACTCTTTGAACAATTCTTAATTTATTTGCGCTTTTCTGAGACAATGTTATGGTTTCAAACCCATAAGATAACACCGGTAGGATGCAGCAGTCGAACACCTTCCATTTAAAATAGATGGGGGTTCGTGGATTTTTCAAAATATGATCTAATTCTTCGGTCGATTTCCGCGCTTTGATTTATATTGTTACTTGTATCTTAATTAATAAATATTTCTGATTGTCTACGTATGAGTTACCTATTTAGTTTCTTTTATTTTGTTTCAAATATGATTTTTCTTTTTTCATTCAAATATTGGTTGAGATTTAATATTCCTTACTTTTATAATATGTTATTAAATTTATATGCAATTTGTCTACTAGCAGCGAAAGCATCGATACTCTGTCAGTCTGTTCACATTTGCTCACAAAATACTCATTCCTGTATTTAATTTAGCCATTAAGATTTCACAAGGAGATTTTGCTCACAAAGTATTATTTAAATGTCTAATTTATATTGTATTATATAATAGTCTTATGAGAGTCTCTTCCATTCATATAAAATGATACTCTACTGAAAGTATTTTTTAGTTTTAGCGTACCATTTAAATTAGATATTTAGCGGGTAAGACTATTTTACGATGGATTATATAGTTTTTATTCAATTATTGGGGTAATTTTAACTATGTATATAAGATTATGATATCGCCATTTTATTGCCATATTTTTTTTATAAAGTATTTTCTTTCATACGCAACCAATCTTGTAAATCTTCCTTTGGTGTGTGATACAGGTTATTAAGGGAATGTTTGTCTGAAGTGTGTATTCTGTACTTGTTTTACATTCCATAAAATAAAAAAGTTATATAAAGCTGTTTTTTTTTATTAATTCTTATCATATTAACAGTTTAATTACTATGAAGAATGAAACCCAGAACTCTGATAAATGTACTGGGTAGGCTGAGATGGGCTGGATATATGGAGAGAATGCCGTCGTCTCGAGCACCAAAGAAAACCCTTGAGGGACATCCAGGTGGAAGGAGAAGGGTCACTAGGCCTAGACTCCGATGGGGGATGAGGTGAGGAAGGACACTGCACAACTATTGCAAATGGAACCAAATGCCACAGCATGGTAATCATTATCATTTTACTACATACAACTTTACTGAAACCCTAAGAACAAGAAAATAATATAATTAATATCCCATCTAAGGAAACCTATATTAAAAATATCCTTACTAACAAACACTTTAAATTAAATCTGACCAACAAGAAAAAAAATTATATCACTACGATATATTAATACAAGAAGAGGAAACCTTAACCAAAATTATCATTAATACAAATCACTCTACTTTCATCCTCTGGACAAGAAAAAATTAAACAAATATTCCAACAAAAAAGCCTATATGAGAAGAGAAAAACTAAATGAAAATTATCCTTATTACAAAAAACTCTAAATCTATTAAAATACTACGAGAAAGAAAAAAAATATCCTAACAAAGGAAGCCTAAAGAAGAAGAGAAAAGCCTAGAGCAAATTATTCTTAGTAATAAAATGTTAAGTTTAATCCCTAGAAAAAGAAATAAATGAAATAAATATTCCAACAAAGTAAGCCTATACAAGAAGAAAAACTTAATAAAAAGTATCCTTACTATAAAAAACTCTAAATCTATAAAAATCCTACGAACAAGAATAAAATTAATAATAATATCCTTACAAAGGAAGCCTAAAGAAGAAGAGAAAAGCCTAGAGCAAATTATTATTAGTAATAAAATGTTAAGTTTAATCCCTAGAAAAAGAAATAAATGAAATAAATATTCCAACAAAGTAAGCCTATACAAGAAGAAAAACTTAATAAAAAGTATCCTTACTATAAAAAAACTCTAAATCTATAAAAATCCTACGAACAAGGATAAAATTAATTATAATATCCTAACAAAGGAAGCCTAAAGAAGAAGAGAAAAGCCTAGAGCAAATTATTCTTAGTAATAAAATGTTAAGTTTAATCCCTAGAACAAGAAATAAATGAAATAAATATTCAAATAAATATACAAGAAGAAAAACTTAATAAAAAGTATCCTTACTATAAATAACTCTAAATCTATAAAAATCCTAGGAACAAGAATAAAATTAATAATAATATCCAAACAAAGGAAGCCTAAAAAAGAAGAGAAAAGCTTGATGCAAATTATCCTTACAACAGAAATGTTTTCTTAACTCCTACCTACAATAGAAGAGGAAACCTCAATCTAAATATCCTTACTACGAAAAATTCTACTTAAATCCGACAAACAAGAAAATGATAATATTAACATCCTAACAAAGGAAGCCAAATATAAATATGTAAGAAGAATTAATATAAATCACAAATATCCTTAGATCAAATATTCTACTGAAATCTTACGAATGAGAAAAAATTAAATTAACATCATAACAACAACAAAAAAAGCTAATTACATTTATATAAGAAGAGGATTACTAAAACCAAAATATCCCTATGACTCTTCGTGAATCTCAAGAACACAAAATAAATTGGAAGCCTACACGCGAATGGGAAACCTTAGTCAAAAATATCCCTACTACAAAAAAACTCGTCAAAATCCTAAGAACAAGATAAAAATAAAATTAAAATCATAACAATGGAACCAAAAAATATGTCTATGTATGGAGAGGAAACCTATTACAAATATATCCTTACTACAAAATACTCCACTTAATTCAGACAAACAAGAAAACAATGAAAAAAATATCCTATTAAAAGAAGCCTATATAAGAAGGGAAATCCTTAAACAGAAATATGTATGCTACCAAGAACTCTACCTTAATGCAAAAAACAAGAAAAAATTAATTCAATATCCTAACAAAGAAAGACTACACATATTTATATTAGGTCCTTACATATGAAATTGGCGTTTTGTATGGGAGGAACATGAAGTTGATTTTTTTTAAATATAATATATTTATTTAATCAAAGTATGTACCATTGCTATCTATGCACTTTTGCCATCTCATAGGTAGTTCATCGATCCCTTTACTAAAAAAACCATTCGGACGGGAATCAATAAAATCTTTGAAGTCGGTTTGGACTGCCCCATCGGAGTTGAATTTTTTCCCTTGCAAGAAGTTATCCAAATTTCGAAAAAAATAGTAATCTGTTGGGGCAAGGTCCGGAGAGTACGGTGGATGTCTTAGACATTCCAATTGAAGCTCTTCTAATTTGGTAGCCGTCTGTTGTGCAGTGTGTGGTCTAGCGTTATCATGAAGCAGCAGTGGCCTAGAGCGATTAACCAGCCTCGGTTGTTTAACAGCTAGCTTTTCCATCATGGTTTGCAGTTGCTGACAATAGACATCTGCCGTAATCGTCTGGCCAGATTTAAGAAAGCTGTAGTGAACGACACCAGCACTAGTCCACCAAACGCTCACAAGTAACTTTTTTGGAGTCAATTTTCGCTTGGGGCATGGTTTGGCTGGTTCGGCAGGGTTCAGCCATTGCGATGAGCACTTCCGATTATCATACAGGATCCACTTTTCATCACAGGTAATGATTCGATTCAAAATCCCTTCATTATTGTGCCGGTTGAGTAATGCAACGCAGCAGTCAACGCGCGTTTGTTGATTTGCTTCACTCAATTCGTGAGGTACCCACCTTTCAAGCTTTTTCACCTTCCCAATTTGCTTCAAGTGGATTAAAACAGTTTTATCACTAACACCGCAGTCTGCAGCTAACTCGGACGTGGTTTGCGATGGATCCGCTTCCACAATAGCCTTCAATTCTTCATTATCAACTTTGGTCTCCGGCCGTCCACGGGGCTTGTTCTGCAGGTCGAAATTTCCAGAACGAAAACGTTGGAATCAAAAACGCACTGTGTTTTCTTTTGCGGCACCGTCGCCATACACATCATTAATCCTTCGAGCCGTTTCTGCAGCACTGGTGCCACGGTGGAACTCGTACTCGTAAATAACGCGATATTTCAAGTTTTCCATTTTGTAAACTGAGTGACGCAAAGAAAAAAAACAATTGAGGAAAAAACAAATGAATTATAATTTTCGAAACAAAAATACTTGAGTAAATAGCTGTATAAATTTGAATTTGGAATTCCTAACCAAAGAGAATATATTTGAGATCAAAGTTGCCAGTACGGCAAAACGCCAATTTCATATGTAAGGACCTAATATAAGAAGAGGAAAACTGATTGATATCCTAACAATGGAAGCCTATATAAGAAGAGGAATCCTTATTATCCTTACTTCTAAACACACCAAATAAATCATACAAACAAGTAAAGAATTAAATTAATATCCCTGTCTACATCCAAAATATCCATACTACTAACAACTTTACTTCAATCTGACATAAATGAAAAAAATAATAATATTCTAACAACGGAAGGCTAAATATATTTATATAAGAAGGAGAAAACTAGGTTAACCAAAATTATCCTTATGACAAAAACCTCATCATAATTCCTTAGAACAAAAAATATCATTAATATCCTAACAATGGAAAACAAAAATATCCTTACTATCGAGAATTCTACTTATATCCGGCAAACAAGAAAATATTAATTCAATATTCCAACAAAAAGGGACTAAAAATCTTTATATGAGAAGACGAAACCTTATTGATATCCTAACAAAGGAAGTATACATAAGAAGAGGAATCCAAAATCTAAATTATCCTTACTACAAAAAACTACAATAAAATTCTGACAAAAATGGAAAAAATAATTCAATATCCTAAGAAAGTAAGACAAAATATGTTTATGTAAGAAGAGGAAAAGTTAAACAAAAATAGCCTTACTGCAAAAAGCCTATGGAAAATCCTACAAACAAGAGAAAATAATAATATCCTAACAAGGAAAGCCTATATAAGAAGAAAAACCTCAATGAAAATTATCCTTAAATCCCAGGAACAAGAATAAAAATTAATTTATATCCAAACAAAGGAAGCCTATATAAAAACAGAGAACCTACAACAAAATATCGTTACTACCAAAAACTTTACTTATATGAAGAAGAAAACCAAAATAAAACATTCCTTATAACAAAAAACTCTACCTAAACGAACAAGGGAAAAATCTAATTAATATCCAAAATAAGGAAGCCTTTATAAGAAGAGGAACACTGAATCAAAAATATCCTTACTACCAAAAACCTTACGTTCTTCCGAAAAACAAGAAAAAATCAGTTCAATCAACTACATAAAACTTTACTGAAACCCTAAGAACAAGAAAATAATAAAATTAATATCCTATCTGAGGAAGCCTATATTAGAAGAGGAAACCTAAATTAAAAATATCCTTACTAACAAAAACTAAAAAAAATTCAAAAAGAGGAAACCTTCACCAAAATTATCATTAATACAAATAACTCTACTATTATCCTATGGACAAGAAGAGAAAAACTAAATGAAAATTATCCTTATTACAAAAAACTCTAAATCTATTAAAATCCTACGAACAAAAAAGAAAAACAATGGAACAATGGAACCAAAAAATATGTCTATGCATGGAGAGGAAACCTATACAAATATATCCTTACTACAAAATACTCCACTTAATTCGGACAAACAAGAAAACAATGAAAAATTATCCTATCAAAAGAAGCCTATATAAGAAGAGAAATCTTTAAACAGAAAAATGTATACTACAAAGAACTGTACCTTAATGCAACAAACAAGAAAAAATTAATTCAATATCCTAACAAAGTAAGACTACATATATTTATATAAGAAGAGGAAACCTGATTGATATCCTAACAATGGAAGCCTATATAAGAAGAGGAATCCTTATTATCCTAACTACAAAACACACCAAATAAATCATACAAACAAGTAAAAAATTAAATTAATATCCCTACAGAGATAAACTATACAAGAAAAGGAAACCTACATCCAAAATATCCATACTACTTACAACTTTACTTCAATCTGACATAAATGAAAAAAATAATAATATTCTAACAACGGCAGGCTAAATATATTTATATAAGAAGGAGAAAACTAGGTTAACCAAAATTATCCTTATGACAAAAACCTCAACACAATTCCTAAGAACAAAAAATATCATTAATATCCTAACAATGGAAAACAAAAATATCCTAACTATCGAGAATTCTACTTATATCCGACAAACAAGAAAAAATTAATTCTATATCCTGACAAAATAAGACTTAATACATCTACATAAGAATATGAAACCTAATTGATATCCTAACAAAGGAAGCCTACATATGGAAGGCAAAATAGAAGAAGAAAACTAACCCAAAAATATCCTTTGACAAAAAATTCCTAAGAACAAAAAAAACATTAAAATCCTAACAAAGAAAGCCTATGTAAGAACAGGCACCATTAACCAAAAATATCCTTACTATCGAGAATTCTACTTAAATCCGACAAACAAGAAAAAATTAATTCAATATTCCAACAAAAAGGGACTAAAAATCTTTATATGAGAAGACAAAACTTTATTGATATCCTAACAAAGGAAGTATACATAAGAAGAGGAATCCAAAATCTAAATTATCCTTACTACAAAAAACTACAATAAAATCCTGCGAACAAGATTTTTATTTATTAATATCCTTACAGAGGAAGAGTATATAAGAAGAGAACACCTTAATCAAAAATATCCTTACTACCAAGAACTCTACTTAAACCCGACAAACAAGAAAAATATAATTCAATATCTAAACAAAGTAATACTAAATATATTTAAATAAGACACCTTTACAAAAATACCCTGCTGCAAAAAGTCTAGGAAAATACTACGAATAAGAAACAAATCAAATTTATATCCCAAAATTGGATTCCTACATAAGAATGGGGAACCTTATTCAAAATTGTCCTTACTCCAAAAAACTCTACTTAAATTATACAAATAAGAAAAGAAAAAAATCCTATCCTGACAAAGGAAGCCTCTATAAGAAGCGGAACGCTTAATCAACAATTTCCTTATTACCAATCACTCTACCTTATTCTGACAAACATGGAAAAAATAATTCTAAATATATTTATATAAGAAGAGGAAAAATTAAACAAAAATAGTTTTACTGTAACAAGGGAAAAATCTAATCAATGTCCAAAATAAGGAAGCCTTTAGAAGAAGAGGAAAATTTAATTAAAAATATCATCACTATCAAGAACTCTACTTAAATAAACAAGAAAAATTCATACAATATTCTAACAAAGCAAGACTAAATATATTTATTATAAGAAGGGGAAACATTAAACAAAAATAATCTTAATGCATTAAGTCTAAGTTAATCCCACAAAGAGGAAAAATTTGAAATTAATATCATAACATTGGAAGCCTACATAAGAAAGGGAACTCTTAATCGAAATTATCCTTACTGCAGATAACTCTACTGAAATCCAACTAGCAAGTTAAAAATTAAACTGATATCTAAACAAAGGAAGACTAAATATATTTATATAAGAAGACGAAAACGAAACCAAAAACATCCTTATGACAAATAGTCCTAACTGAGGAAGACTATATAAAAAGAGGACACCCTAATCAAAAATATTCTTACTACCGAGAACTCTACTTAATTAAACCTGACGAACAAGAAAAAATGAATTCAATATCCAGACAAAGTAATACTAAATATAATCAAATAAGAAGAGGAAACCTTGAGGAAAATACCCTACTGCAAAAAGTCTAGGTAAATACAACGAATACGAAAAAAAATAATTAATAAGAATAGGAAACCTTAATCAAAATTGTCCTTACTGCTAAAATCTCTACTTAAATACAATAAATGAAGTCTTAACACATTTAAAACTAAAATAAACACAAAAACTACCCTAATGATATCCTTAAAACTAGGGGTGCCCTCTTTATGTTGAATGAGGTCCATTAAAGACTGCTCGGGGCCCCCTCAGACCGATAGGAACCCATTTAAAATTTCGTAGAGCCCCCCTGGGACCGAAGGACGCACCCTCTACGTGATTTTAAATGGGCTCCTATCGGTCTGAAGTGGGCCCCTTGCTGTCTCCAATGGGCTTCATTCAATATAAAGAGGGCCCCGGCTCTAGAGCCCCCTTCCGACCAGAATGGATCCGTCGGCGTCCCCTTCAGACTGATAGGAGCCCATAGAAGGCATCCTTCCGCCTCTGTTCCATGGGCTCCTTTCAGTCTGATTTATTCTGGTCCGAAGGGGGCTCTAGACCCGGTGCCCCCTTTATATCGAATGAAGCCCATTGAAGACTGCATGAGGGTCCCTTCAGACCGATAGGAGCCCATTTAATACCACATAGAGGGTGCTACTGGGGGGCTCTATGTGGTCTAAAATGGGCTCCTATCGGTCTTACGGGACCTCCATGTAGTCCTCAATGGGCTTCATTCGATATAAAGGGGGCACCGGCCCCAGAGCCCTCCGCAAAAGTACAAAGTGACAGACGTCCTAACAGACGCAGACTAACCATTTATATTATAATATATATATAATGAAACATTATAATATATTATAACATAAAACTAAAAATATGCATAAAATTGACTCACATGACACGGTGTCACAGCTCGGGTATGACACGGCTCCCTCTAGCAGTCGCCTGCTTTCATTTGTTCCGAGTTGTGTGGACTTGTTACTCTGCGCCATCCCCGCAACTGTAATGTAAAAATAATAACATGTCATTACAGGTTTAGACAATCTACGAGTATTAGATATCCTATAGGCAGAAGGAATGGACTTCAACATTCATACATTGTGTCTATTGTGTACATATTGGAACTAATCAAACAAAATTCAACTCACCTTAACTGACGTGTAGTCCAGGTGGCTCCCATTAAAGATCCCAGGTGAACCCCCTTCGGACTGGAAGGCCCCACTGGAGAGCGCGTTTAGTACCTCTACACTTTTCACCCAAAATCTGAAACATCAATAAGTTAAGTTTCAAAATGGCCTTAGGCAAGATGCTCCCAGGTGGGTGCACTGCTCCTCTACTCTTCGTCTCATCATAATCTGCAAGGCCGACGTTATCTATAGATGCAGCGCTCGGAGAGAAAACTTCGGGGCTCATTTAACAGGAGCACTCCGGGCCACACAGATCACAGTCACCAACACAGAGTCACCTTTACAACATGTTTCCAACTTCTGGTTCTTTTTTTCATCGACACGGATGTGAAGGTAGAAAAAAAGTCCAGATTCCAGCGGCAATTGTGAAATCCTGGTCCATGAAGAAGCCCCAGTGTTATTTGTTGATGTTATTCTGCAGGAATTGTAGTTATCGTAAGTGACTCGTAGCTGCGTAACTGGATGGTGAAGTGATCGGCCTTATGACAATACTTTCAAGTTGGGGATGTTTGAAGGAGTAATTTGAAAGGTGGTTGCGGTTTCACTCGAATTGATGGTGATAGATCAGTTGAATTCTTCGGGTCAGGGGAAGAGGACCCTGGCATGATGCCAATGTAATGTGAGCGGGTCATGTGAGGGAGGTCAGATGTAAGGAAATAAAATACACACAGTTCACATTCATGACATTTATTTTTGGTATCAGTAGAAAACATTATAAACAGCACAAAACATATATAAACAGCACAAGAAAACATTATCAACAGCACACCATAATTGTTCATTTTTCTTTTCCACAAATGATTATTATTCGGTTGCCAGCCGCTACCTTAGCAACGGTTGTTGCTCCATAGCGACGAAAATAACAGTATTTCGAGAAAATTTTCCAAAAATAAATCACGATTTAAACCACAATCGTCATGCACAAAGATGGCGGCCGGCACAAATTGAGATTAATTTTCTGGTCCAATTTTCATTTCTTGCGAATTTTCGGCCCGGGGAACTGTGTTTGGTGCGGGTGATGACGCGCACGCTTAGCTCCTCCCGGGCGATACCGTGCCGCCGACACCGTTTTCATTTTTCCCATTCTGGACAATTGCACAAACATTACACAGCAAAGAAAACACTCTACTTGAATTTTGCGGAGAAGAAGAACGGATTTTCGCGAAAAAATCAAACAAACTGCACAGGATTCATTTTTAACGCGACACGCACCACCGATGCGACCAATCTCTTTTTTCTTTTCCACAAATGATTGTTATTCGGTTGCCAGCCGCTACCTTGGCAACGGTTGTTGCTCCATAGCGACGAAAATAACAGTATTTCGAGAAAATTTTCCAAAACAAAATCACGATTTAAACCACAATCGTCATGCACAAAGATGGCGGCCGGCACAAATTGAGATTAATTTTCTGGTCCAATTTCCATTTCTGCGAATTTTCGGCCCGGGGAACTGTGTTTGGTGCGGGTGATGACGCGCACGCTTAGCTCCTCCCGGGCGATACCGTGCCGCCGCGCCGACGCCGTTTTCATTTTTCCCATTCTGGACAATTGCACAAACATTACACAGCAAAGAAAACCCTCTACTCGTATTTTGCGGAGAAGAAGAACGGATTTTCGCGATAAAACCAAACAAACTGCACAGGATTCATTTATAAGGCGACACGCGCAATACATGCGACCAATCTGATTTTTCTTTTCCACAAGTGATTGTTATTCGGTTGCCAGCGCTACCTTGGCAGCGGTTGTTGCTCCTTAGCGACGGAAATAACAAAACAAAATCACGGTTCAAATGTCACTTGAAATTTTTTCCAAAATAAAATCGCGATTTAATCCGTAAACGTCATACACCCAGATGGCGGCTGGCACAATTTTTATTTCTCGCGATCTTTCGGCCCGGGGAACTGTGTTTGGTGCGGGTGATGAAGCACGCTCAGCTCCTTCCATTTTCATTCTTCACGTTCTGAACCATTTCACAAACATAACACAGCAAAGCAAACATTTTCCTCGTATTTTGCGGAGAAGAAGAACGGATTTTCGCGAAAATGTAACAAACTGCAGAAGATTCCATTTTTTATTTCACAAATTGCTATTTCACAAATTGCGTTTGCCAGACGAATTAAATGTCTGGAGAATTTTCCCAGAAAAATTTCCTTGACATATTTCCTTACCACATATCATTTATCTCCGGAAGTCTCGGGTCGGGGGTGTGAGGCGACCCCCTGCGCATGTGTTCGTCAGAAGGGGGCGCCCAGCGCTAGCCGGATGGCCTTATTTTGCAGGATTTGGACTTTATGTGTGTGAATTGAGTGCTTGAATTAATTTTTCGACTAATTTGCCTGTGCATGGGAGGAAGCTTATCGGGCGGTGGTTTTCTGGGAAGAGGTATGAGGATGACACCTGCGGTTTTGAGGGATTCGGGAAAGGAACGAAGCCCGAGTGCCGCGTCGAAGATCGCGGTCAATGCGCAGATTCCTTTCAACAGGAGACACATTTCAGGACTCTGTTCGAGACTCGATCGGGTCCGGACGATTTCCTGGGATCAAGGTGTTTGATGATGCTAGTGATTTCGCTCGGGGAGGTGTGGAGGTGTCACGAAGGAAGGTAGAGATTCTATTTTGTGGATGTTGTTGGTGGTGAATTGGGTGGTTAGTCTGATGGTGAATGGGTCGAGGAGCTTTTCTGCGAGTCTCCAGAACTTTGGTCTACCGTCGTTAAGGAAATCTAGGAATTCCATCCAGCGATCGTTGCGGAAGTCGGTGATGGCTTGTTTCACCTTGAAGTTTAATTTGTCGAGACTGGTTTTATCTCGGGGGTGACAGGTGCCATTGGCATTCCAAAAGGCTACTTGGGGGGTTGCAGGGAGGGTCGTGTGGGTTGTGGTGGGGGGTGGGGCTGGGTGGATTCTGCGGCGGGAGTCTCAGCAACGGGGTTTGAGGGGTGACTCCCCCCCGTATTGGCGGATGAGGTGGATGGAGAGCCACTGCATTGCGGAACGGGCGTAGGCGGGCGCGAGGAGGGCGGGGCACCGCGAGGGGAGGACTCGTCCTGACAAAACAAGACTAATTATATATTTATAAGAAAACGAAACCTACATAAAAAGAGGAATCTATAATCAAAATTTCCTTACTACTGAAAACTACAATTAAATCCTACCAACAAGTAAAAAGTCAAATTAATATCATAACATTGGAAGCCTATATAAGAAGGGGAAATCTTAATCAAAATTATCCTTCCTACAAACAAGAGAAAAAAATTATGAATATTCTAACAATAGAAGAGGAAACATGTAACAAATATATCCTTACTATGAAATACTCTACTTAAATCTGACAAGCAAGAAAACAATGAAATAAATATCCTATCAAAGGAAGCCTATATAAGAAGAGGAACCCTTAATCAAAATTATCCTTACTACAAAATACGCCAAATAAATCATACAAACAAGTAAAAAGTTCAATTAATATCCCAACAGAGAAAGACTACATAAGAAAAGGAAACCTACATCCAAAATATCCTTACTACCAAAAACTTTACTGAAATCCGACAAAAAATAATGTCCTAACAATGGAAGGCAAAATATACTTAAATAAAAAGAAGAAAACTAACACAAAAATATCCTTTGACAAATAATTCCTAAGAACAAAAAAAACATTTTAATCCTAACAAAGAAAGCCTATATAATTAACCAAAACTAACCTTACTATCAAAAACTCTACATAAATCCGACAGACAAGAAAAAATTAATTCTAAATATCTTTGCATAAGAAGACGAAGCCTTATTGATATCCTAACAAAGGAAGTATACATAAGAAGAGGAACCCCAAATCTAAATTGCCCTTACTACAAAAAACTACAATAAAATCCTGCGAACAAGGTTTTTATTTATTAATATCCTTACAGAGGAAGACTGAATAAGAAGAGAACACCTTAATCAAAAATATCCTTACTACCAAGAACTCTACTTAAACCCGACAAACAAGAACAATATAATTCAATATCCAAACAAAGTAATACTAAATATATTTAAATAAGAACTGGACACCTTTCCGAAAATACCCTACTGCAAAAAGTCTACGAAAATACTACAAATAAGAAACAAATCAAATATATATCCCAAAATTGGATTCCTACACAAGAACGGGGAACCTTATCCAAAATTGTCCTTACTCCAAAAAACTCTAATTAAATTATACAAATAAGAAACAAATCAAATCATATCTTGACAAAGGACGCCTCTATAAGAAGCGGAACGCTTAATAAACAATTTCCTTATTACCGAGAACTCTACCTTATTCTGACAAACATGGAATAAATAATTCAATATCCTAAGAAAGTAAGACTAAATATGTTTATATAAGAAGAGGAAAAATTAAACAAAAATAGCCTTACTGCAAAAAGCCTATTTAAATCCTACAAACAGGAAAAAATAATATTATCCTAACAAGGAAAGCCTATATAAGAAGAAAAACCTCAATGAAAATTATCCTTACAAAATAAAACTCTACTTAAATCCCAAGAACAAGAATAAAAATTAATTTATATCCAAACAAAGGAAGCCTATATAAAAACAGAGAACCTACAACAAAATATCGTTACTACCAAAAACTTTACTTATATGAAGAAGAAAACCAAAATAAAACATTCCTTATAACAATAAACTCAACCTAAACGAACAAGGGAAAATTCTAATTAATATCCAAAATAAGGAAGCCTTTATAAGAAGAGGAACACTGAATCAAAAAAATCCTTACTAACAAAAACCTCACGTTCTTCCGAAAAACAAGAAAAAATCAGTTCAATCAACTACATAAAACTTTACTGAAACCCTAAGAACAAGAAAATAATACATCAATATCCTATCTAAGGAAACCTATATTAAAAATATCCTTACTAACAAAAACTTTAATTAAATCTGGCCAACAAGAAAAAAAATTATATCACTACGATATATTTATACAAGAAGAGGAAACCTTACAAAATTATCATTAATACAAATCACTCTACTTTCATCCTCTGGACAAGAAAAAATTAAACAAATATTCCAACAAAAAAGCCTATATGAGAAGAGAAAAACTAAATGAAATTTATCCTTATTACAAAAAACTCTAAATCTATTAAAATACTACGAGAAAGAAAAAAATATCCTAACAAAGGAAGCCTAAAGAAGAAGAGAAAAGCCTAGAGCAAATTATTCTTAGTAATAAAATGTTAAGTTTAATCCCTAGAAAAAGAAATAAATGAAATAAATATTCCAACAAAGTAAGCCTATACCAGAAGAAAAACTTAATAAAAAGTATCCTTACTATAAAAAAACTCTAAATCTATAAAAATCCTACGAACCAGAATAAAATTAATAATAATATCCTTACAAAGGAAGCCTAAAGAAGAAGAGAAAAGCCTAGAGCAAATTATTCTTAGTAATAAAATGTTAAGTTTAATCCCTAGAAAAAGAAATAAATGAAATAAATATTCCAACAAAGTAAGCCTATACAAGAAGAAAAACTTAATAAAAAGTATCCTTACTATAAAAAAACTCTAAATCTATAAAAATCCTATGAACCAGAATAAAATTAATAATAATATCCTTACAAAGGAAGCCTAAAGAAGAATAGAAAAGCCTAGAGCAAATTATTCTTAGTAATAAAATGTTAAGTTTAATCCCTAGAACAAGAAATAAATGAAATAAATATTCAAATAAATATACAAGAAGAAAAACTTAATAAAAAGTATCCTTACTATAAATAACTCTAAATCTATAAAAATCCTAGGAACAAGAATAAAATTAATAATAATATCCAAACAAAGGAAGCCTAAAAAAGAAGAGAAAAGCTTGATGCAAATTATCCTTACAACAGAAATGTTTTCTTAACTCCCAAGAAAATGAAAAAATGAAATAAATACTCCACCAAAAGAAGCCGAAATGAGAAAAGGAAACCTACATCAAAAATATCCTTACTACCAAAAAATTGACTTAATTCAGAAAAACAAGAAATATCAGATTAATAACCAAGCAAAGGAAGGCTAAATATATTTACATGAGAAGAAGAAATCTAAAATGCAATTAATATCCTAACAAAGGAGACCTACAATAGAAGAGGAAACCTCAATCTAAATATCCTTACTACGAAAAATTCTACTTAAATCCGACAAACAAGAAAATGATAATATTAACATCCTAACAAAGGAAGCCAAATATAAATATGTAAGAAGAATTAATATAAATCACAAATATCCTTAGATCAAATATTCTACTGAAATCTTACGAATGAGAAAAAATTAAATTAACATCATAACAACAACAAAAAAAGCTAATTACATTTATATAAGAAGAGGATTACTAAAACCAAAATATCCCTATGACTCTTCGTGAATCTCAAGAACACAAAATAAATTGGAAGCCTACACGCGAATGGGAAACCTTAGTCAAAAATATCCCTACTACAAAAAAACTCGTCAAAATCCTATGAACAAGATAAAAATAAAATTAAAATCATAACAATGGAACCAAAAAATATGTCTATGTATGGAGAGGAAACCTATTACAAATATATCCTTACTACAAAATACTCCACTTAATTCAGACAAACAAGAAAACAATGAAAAAAATATCCTATCAAAAGAAGCCTATATAAGAAGGGAAATCCTTAAACAGAAATATGTATGCTACCAAGAACTCTACCTTAATGCAAAAAACAAGAAAAAAATAATTCAATATCCTAACAAAGTAAGACTACATATATTTATATAAGAAGAGGAAACCTGATTGATATCCTAACAATGGAAGCCTATATAAGAAGAGGAATCCTTATTATCCTTACTACAAAACACACCAAATAAATCATACAAACAAGTAAAAAATTAAATAAATATTCCTATAGAGATTAAGTATACAAGAAAAGGAAACCTACATCCAAAATATCCAAACTACTAACAACTTTACTTCAATCTGGCATAAATGAAAAAAATAATAATATTCTAACAACGGAAGGCTAAATATATTTATATAAGAAGGAGAAAACTAGGTTAACCAAAATTATCCTTATGACAAAAACCTCAACATAATTCCTTAGAACAAAAAATATCGTAACAATGGAAAACAAAAATAACCTTACTATCGAGAATTCTACTTATATCCGACAAACAAGAAAAAATTAATTCAATATTCCAACAAAAAGGGACTGAAAATCTTTATATGAGAAGACAAAACTTTATTGATATCCTAACAAAGGAAGTATACATAAGAAGAGGAATCCAAAATCTAAAGTTTCCTTACTACAAAACATACCAATTAAATCCTACGAACAAGAATAAAACTATAGTAATATCCTAGCAGAGGAAGACTTTACAAGAAAAGAAAACCTACATCAAAAATATCCTTACAAACAAAAACTCTACTTATATCCGACAAAGAGAAAAAACGTAAATAAATATCCCTAAATATCTTTATAAAAGAAGAGGAAACCTTAAACAAAATATATCCATATTACAAGTAATTTAACTTAAATCCGACAAATGAGACTAAAATAATTCAATATCTTAGCAAAGGAGACTATACACTGCATAATGTCAACTTAAATACTTCTTCTTCTTCTTCTTCTTCTTTTGATAGATCTGACGATCTGTGACACAGAAATCATATCTCGTCGGATGATGAGATCCAGCTGTCCCTCCATCTCTTAGGCGGTCTTCCAGGTGGGCGGTGTCCGAAAGGGATTTCATAGGCGGCTGTATATGCGAGTCTGTCACCGTCCATTCGGGCTACATGGTCCCTCCAGTATCTTCTTCTGGATCTACTCCACTGAACGATATCCTCTATTTCGCAGGTTTTCCTTATGTCTGCGTTGCGGACACGATCTCAGAGGGTTTTTCCAGTAATTGATCTTAGGACCTTCATCTCCGATGTTCTAAGTAGTCCCTTGGTTCGCACAGTGTCAGCCCGCGTCTCTACAGCGTACGTCATGATGGGTCGCACGCATGTTTTGTATATTCTGATCTTGTTGTCGATACGCATGTGCTGGTTTTTCCAGACCAGATTCTTCAGGCATCCTGACACGGCAGAGGCTTTACTGACTTGTTCACGTACTTCGGTATAAAGGTCACTTTGGCTGCAGATCTCCACTCCCAAATACCTGAAACTCATCACCTGCTCCACAGGTATTTCATCAACAGTCAGTTTACATCTTGCAGGTTGCCTAGATATAGTGAGACTTTTTGTTTTGTTGACTGATATAGCCATATTTAGCCTTTGGGATACTGTGTGGAATTTGTACAACATTCTTTGCAGGTCATCTTCAGACTCTGCTATTAATGCGGCATCGTCCACATAGCAAATGACATTCACAGTTTTACTGCCCATTTTATAACCTAGTCCCAGGCCAGCTACCTCTTCTATAATTTCGTCCATAATAAGATTGAACAGAAAGGGGCTCAAACTATCTCCCTGTCTTATACCATTGCTTGTAGGGATTTCCCTAGACAGTTCATTGTCAACCTTAATTTTCGTTTTGCAATTGGTATATAGGTCTTGGACAGTCTTTATCAATGTATTGGATATTCCTCCTTCCTGTAATTTTCTTACAATATCTCTTAACAACACCCTGTCAAATGCCTTAGTCAGATCGACAAAACATATATAGGCTACTTTATTATATTCAATTGCTTTCTCTTTCAGTTGCCTCAGAATGAAGATTGCATCTGTTGTGGAGCGATTTCGTCGAAAACCCTGCTGTTCTTCCCTATTAGTTATCTTTTGCTCAAGTTTCGTTTTCAGAATACTTGTAAATAGCTTAAGTATTGTGCATAATAAGGAGATACCTCTGTAGTTCTCTAGGTTTTTCTTTTGCCCTTTCTTAAATACAGGTGTTGTTATACTTATTCTCCATTCCTGTGGTATAGTTCCAGCGGCCAATATCCTGTTAAATATGTTTTGGATCTCTTTAAAACATTCTACGCCAGAGTACTTAATTAATTCATTGGGGATGTTATCGATTCCGGGAGCCTTCCTATTTTTCAGCTTCTTAATATGTGTCAGTGTCTCTATTTCACTGAATGTTTCTTCTACAGTAGCTTCAATTGTCGGGTATCCGTGCCCTGGGTCCATAGAATAGAGTTGTTTGAAGTACCTTTCCCATTCATCAATTGGAATTTTTGTTGTCTGAGTGTATTCATTGATAGGCTTTCTTTGGTTTTTAAGTAGTTTCCACACTTTTCTTTGGGCACCATGAAGGTCATATTCCATATCTTTTGAGAATTTTGCCCAATATTCTGTTTTTATTTTCTTGATTTCCGCGTTGACTCTGTTTCTTGTATTCTTATATTTGCGGTATTCTTCTGGTGTGGGGTTGCTCTTATATATTAAGTAGATTTGTCTTTTTTCTTTGGCAAGGGTTTTAACTTCTTCAGTAAACCATGGTTTGGGTTTGGTCATTGAATTAATGTTAATATTTCTTTTCCCCAGTGCTTCCGAGGCGGCGTCGTTAATGTTGGTTTTAATTTTCTCCCATGCCTGTTTCAAAGTATCATGTTCTCCTATGCGATTATCTTTAATTTTCTGTAATATTCGATTTCTGTAAAGATATTTTGTACTCTCGTCTTCCAATGATTCAATATTATATTTTTCAATGTATCTAGGGGGCTTTCTTATTTTCTGAGGTCGCTTCATAATCATTTTGCATAACACCAATTGGTGGTCCGACCCAATGTTTGCCGAACTCAAGGATCGGACATCCAATATTTGTGTAGGGTGTATTGCTCTATTGGTGATAATAAAGTCAATCATTGATTTATCGCCCCTTGAGTTCAGGAAAGTGTATTTATGTTGCATCTTATGATTATAATAGGTATTGGCAATTCTTAGTTCATTGCATGCACAAAAGTCGATCAAGCTCTCTCCGTTTGCATTTATATCGGACTCATTAAACCTTTGCTTGACTCCATCTAAGATGCTGTCACCAACTCTGGCATTAAGATCACCCAGAATAATAGTCTTCTCTGACTGGGGTGTATTGTCAATAGCATTTTGTAAATTATTATAGAAATCTTCCGTGTCGTCCTTTGGTTTTGTGATATCTGGTGCGTATACGCTAATCAGATGTACCTTCTTAGAGTTGAGATCAATCGTCACTTTTAGAATCCTGTCATTAATATATTGGATATTTTCAATGTGGTCCTCGTATCTCTCGTGTAATAGGAGGCCAACTCCTGAGTGGGCTCTTTCGGTTTTCTTTTTCCCACTGTATACAAATATGTAATTGGAGAACTTTGATGTTCCGTTCCCTCTCTTTTTAGTTTCTGACAAGGCACATATATCGATATTGTGGTTATTTAGTTCCATTATGATCTCCTGATCTCTTTTATTCCAAGACACTATGTTCCAGCATGTTATCCTTGTGGTATTTAATTTCCGAAATCGTTTGTTCCTTTTCAATGCCGAGGTCTTTTTCCAGGTCAATCCGTGTTCCGAGGCTGTGTTTTCTGTACTATGAGCGCGAATCTTTTTTACCCCGGGCAGGTGGCTAGCCTAACCCAGTGACCCTCCTCCTTTCTCATCCAGGCTTGGGACTGGCAACGGCGGAGTTAAATACTGTAAAGTAAAAAATATATATATCCTAACATTAGAAGCCTACATGAGAATGGGAAACCTTAGTCAAAATTATCCCTACTACAAAAAAACTCGGCCAAATCATAAGAACAAGATAAAAATAAAATTAAAATCATAACAATGGAACCAAAAAATATGTCTATGTATGGAGAGGAAACCTATTACAAATATATCCTTACTACAAAATACTCCACTTAATTCAGACAAACAAGAAAACAATGAAAAAAATATCCTATCAAAAGAAGCCTATATAAGAAGGGAAATCCTTAAACAGAAATATGTATGCTACCAAGAACTCTACCTTAATGCAAAAAACAAGAAAAAATTAATTCAATATCCTAACAAAGTAAGACTACATATATTTATATAAGAAGAGGAAACCTGATTGATATCCTAACAATGGAAGCCTATATAAGAAGAGGAATCCTTATTATCCTTACTACAAAACACACCAAATAAATCATACAAACAAGTAAAAAATTAAATAAATATTCCGATAGAGATTAACTATACAAGAAAAGGAAACCTACATCCAAAATATCCAAACTACTAACAACTTTACTTCAATCTGGCATAAATGAAAAAAATAATAATATTCTTACAACGGAAGGCTAAATATATTTATATAAGAAGGAGAAAACTAGGTTAACCAAAATTATCCTTATGACAAAAACCTCAACACAATTCCTTAGAACAAAAAATATCATTAATATCCTAACAATGGAAAACAAAAATATCCTTACTATCGAGAATTCTACTTATATCCGACAAACATGAAAACATTAATTCAATATTCCAACAAAAAGGGACTAAAAATCTTTATATGAGAAGACAAAACTTTATTGATATCCTAACAAAGGAAGTATAAATAAGAAGAGGAATCCAAAATCTAAAGTTTCCTTACTACAAAACATACCAATTAAATCCTACGAACAAGAATAAAACTATAGTAATATCCTAGCAGAGGAAGACTTTACAAGAAAAGAAAACCTACATCAAAAATATCCTTGCAAACAAAAACACTACTTATATCCGACAAAGAGAAAAAACGTAAATAAATATCCCTAAATATCTTTATAAAAGAAGAGGAAACCTTAAACAAAATATATCCATATTACAAGTAATTTAACTTAAATCCGACAAATGAGACTAAAATAATTCAATATCTTAGCAAAGGAGACTATACACTGCATAATGTCAACTTAAATACTGTAAAGTAAAAAATATATATATCCTAACATTAGAAGCCTACATGAGAAAGGGAAACCTTAGTCAAAATTATCCCTACTACAAAAAAACTCGGCCAAATCATAAGAACAAGATAAAAATAAAATTAAAATCATAACAATGGAACCAAAAAATATGTCTATGTATGGAGAGGAAACCTATTACAAATATATCCTTACTACAAAATACTCCACTTAATTCAGACAAACAAGAAAACAATGAAAAAAATATCCTATCAAAGCCTATATAAGAAGGGAAATCCTTAAACAGAAATATGTATGCTACCAAGAACTCTACCTTAATGCAAAAAACAAGAAAAAATTAATTCAATATCCTAACAAAGTAAGACTACATATATTTATATAAGAAGAGGAAACCTGATTGATATCCTAACAATGGAAGCCTATATAAGAAGAGGAATCCTTATTATCCTTACTACAAAACACACCAAATAAATCATACAAACAAGTAAAAAATTAAATAAATATTCCTATAGAGATTAACTATACAAGAAAAGGAAACCTACATCCAAAATATCCAAACTACTAACAACTTTACTTCAATCTGGCATAAATGAAAAAAATAATAATATTCTAACAACTGAAGGCTAAATATATTTATATAAGAAGGAGAAAACTAGGTTAACCAAAATTATCCTTATGACAAAAACCTCAACACAATTCCTTAGAACAAAAAATATCATTAATATCCTAACAATGGAAAACAAAAATATCCTTACTATCGAGAATTCTACTTATATCCGACAAACATGAAATCATTAATTCAATATTCCAACAAAAAGGGACTAAAAATCTTTATATGAGAAGACAAAACTTTATTGATATCCTAACAAAGGAAGTATACATAAGAAGAGGAATCCAAAATCTAAAGTTTCCTTACTACAAAACATACCAATTAAATCCTACGAACAAGAATAAAACTATAGTAATATCCTAGCAGAGGAAGACTTTACAAGAAAAGAAAACCTACATCAAAAATATCCTTACAAACAAAAACTCTACTTATATCCGACAAAGAGAAAAAACGTAAATAAATATCCCTAAATATCTTTATAAAAGAAGAGGAAACCTTAAACAAAATATATCCATATTACAAGTAATTTAACTTAAATCCGACAAATGAGACTAAAATAATTCAATATCTTAGCAAAGGAGACTATACA